>JACAXG010000001.1:32498686-33024955 GCA_018881555.1 Amblyornis subalaris | reverse complement strand
AAAGAAAAAGAAAAAGAAGGAAACGGCCTTGTTACATTAACCTTCATTCTGGACCCAAATTTGTTCTGGTATTCCATATTTTGTTTCCATCTTCTCTCTCATATTCATTGTAAATACTGAAAATAATGTCAGTACAATTTCAAGATGTTGAATATCTCACACAATCAAGCTATAATGTGTGATTGGATTGCCACCTTCACTTCTTGTGATTAATATTATACTCTACAGAGTGATTTGTTGATTGATATCAGCCAATTTAATCAGAAAATGAGGGTGATGATCATGGTGAAATGCCTTTTTTTTTTTTTAAATCCAACTGTGTTTTTATTAAAGAACCCAGCTGCCATACATGTCCTACTGAAGTTCTGTATTACCTGAGCACCCKTTCTGGTTTACAGAAAAAACAATTCTGAGTAATGATGTTGATTCTTCTGTCATGAAAATTCTTTCAGTAAAACTCAGTTAGGAGTTTTTTCAATATTATCAACAGAATGATCTCTTACGTCTATTTTTAAAATTAYAGTTGTTTTCCCTCTCTAATGAAAACATTGTATCTATGCAAAGGTACAAGCCACAGAATAAATTATCACTGTCAAATGTCTTCAGGTGGACTGCCGGTTCTCCAAGTTATCTAGTAAAGCTGCTGCTAGGGGCTTTTTTCACTGAGGTAACTGCAKATATCTTGAAAAAGCTAAAGTCTCAGAGTCCCAACTTCTAGTAAGAGGCTAAGGTTGTGTCACTTTGAACATAGATATCTTATGCCCTGCTATTTGAAAATATACTCAGAAGTAAATTTGCCTTGAGACTGTGAAAGGCATTAACAGCACTGACACACCACACTAATTTAGGAGGCTAGTCTCCACTGCCAGTGTGGACAGTGCAGACAGATAAGTCCTTCAGGCACCATTCAGAGTGCAAACTCGAGAAAGTATTCATTGTAKTCAAACCTGGTCTCTGTATTAGCCAACTAATTGCTTAGATGCCCTCTGAAGTCATTGAAAAGGAGAAAGCACATGGAGGGGGTACCTAAAGCAGCCTCACATTAGGTTGCTGCTCRCAATCACTCTCTTTCTCTGGCATATTATGAAGAATGGCCTCCTATGATTGAGGCATAAGCTTCTGCAGAGAAATAATCTTTCCTCATTTTGTTAACTTCTTAGTTAATTTTTAATTAGTTAATTTTAATTAGTTATGTTTTTTCCTCAGCAGTCTGGACCTAGATATATTCTACCTATTTATCACAACATTGCTATGCTATCCTTTTGTACTGCAAATATACCTATTTCAGAAAAGCTATTTTATTTTTGAAAATAAACAGTGCTGTCATATTCTAGTGGGCTTAAGTACACAATTGAACATCCCTCAATATGAACTTTGGAACTGAGCATACAAAGTCAGATTTTAGAAATAGGAGATTGATTAGTGAATAGTATAACGCTCTTTCAGTCGTCCTGCACGTGATATTTTAAGGATATTAAGGCTTTGTCACCCMAGAAAAAATAAAAAATACCAATTAGATGAACAATACCAAACCTATAAATAAATTTATTTTTTTAAGAAAATATCACTATTCTGGCAAATGGAACTCAAAAAATGCACTAGGCATAATATACAGAAAATATCAATCACTTAGCTGTTATTTTTCAAAACAGAATTCAAAGTGCTTTGTAGGAAAGGGAAGTCTCAAGTGTCATTACTCATACTGAATGCAGAAATTGAGGTATACAGACATAAAGTGACAGCTTCCAAGAAAAAGTAAATGTAAATGATGCTGCAAATGCTATCTCAAATCCCTATACAATGAACTAATGTCTACCTCTTTCCTTGATTTATATTGCCATCTTGGTAACAAACATATGCATAAAGCATGCATATAAACCTTATACTATATTTCCCCCTTTGCCCGTGCTTGTCTTCCCTGGCTTTATTAGTGTAGCTTACAGGATAAATCACCAGAACAGCTCAAGACCTCCATGAGGTTTTGTAGAACCTAACTCAAAGTCACAGCACCTGAAAAAAGAAAAAGCAAGGAAGACAGAAAGAGCAAGAGAAGCAAGAAGACGGAGAGAGAAAAATAAATTCATTTTAAAAAAATTCCAAAGATCCTAATTTTGATGAGGTTTTCTTCCATTTCTAATTTCCATACCTTAAACCAGCCTCTAGTTAAATATGACATGTTGTTCCTGTTTATCTCTATGGGATATATTTAATGAAATCTTTAAATTTTGTACCTATTTAGGGACTTTAAGTGCCTCAATCCTTGAGAAAATTATTTCAAAATCCATTAAGGAAAATGGACTTTTAAAGCACTACACATTGAATTTCTGACTTTTTCCTGTTTATTGTTTACACTTTTTCTCATTAGAGTTAAGATCAGATAGATAATGGTATCTTTTTAAGTTACTAATACAGTGGCATGTCACTAGCATAGATATATAATTTATTCTGTATTTAAACTATGTTAATCATGGTACATTGCATAGCTGCCTGAGAGGTACACAGAGTAAATGACCAGAGGAACATATTTGTAATATATTCGATATAAGCAGTTGCAGTCAGACTGTTTCTAACATCATCATATTTAGCAGCCTTAGCGGCAATTGATCTGATATCATCTAATTAATACAAGACTATTGAACAGATAGACTATTGACCAGATATAGATACACCGATACATATTCCAACTAAGTGCCTACTCTGAATTTTGTATATTTGCCTGTGGATACTGCCATTTGACGTTTGCAAATTGCACAATGGCTCTCTGTAAGTCCTGTGGTGTTTYTCCTGTTTAATTAGATGATTCTTATAATTAAATTTCTCATCAGAAATAGTTACTCAAATTACGCTCACTTTTTTTTTCCTATACCTATTATGAGGGCTAAAAAGTATATTCCCCCCATCAAATCACCTCAGTACCATGGGAGAAGTGAAAGGCATTAAGTGAATTCAAAGCTTATGGAACTGGTAAAAGGCTCCACACTCTATATTCTTGTCTTTCTTGGGAGAAAGCACTGTCATGTCAGGAAAAAACCAACAGTATTCTGCAGAATACTTCTGTCTGAAATTGTATACACTCCAGTAAAACACACAGAGAAACCTCAAGGGTTTCTAATATAATAATGCCAGAGGAAGATTCTTTCAGTCTTGATATTTACACTGAAGAAAGGMTCAAAGCTTAATGAGCATATATATAAAGTTGCCCTTGCAATACTTCTTGAAAGAAAACTGACCTTTGACGTGTGGATTCACAGATCCAGTGAGACCAGTCATAAAAACTTCTCCCATGGGAATATGTAGAAGAAAAAAGCTCATGTGGAATACTCCCATTGGGAAAGTTTGGTATCAGGAAGTTTTTCTTCCAGTAAGGGAATGTGAAATACTAGGAAAGATAGAGTGAAGGAGAACAATTTTTTTCTCCTTAGTCATTATTGATATACATTTTTTCTACCAGTCTAACTGCAAAACTATTACAAAAAGTCTTCTGTATTTTATGAGAATTTTTCATTTACAATCAAACCATTATTTGTTATTTTCTTGAACTTCAGGGGCAAAACAATTAAAATCAGAAAAAGTACTATTTCCATAAGACCTATTCCTTATCCAGAGGACTTATTTCATTATATTTCTGCAGATGAAAGAATCTTTTCAGAAAAAAAACCAAACAAACATGCTCTCATGACACACTTTCCATCCATTTTGCTTAAAAAATCTTGAAATCTAGAAAAAGTGATGTACTTTGTGAAATCATCATTTTAGATAGGGATGAAATCACCTAATAGAGTACATCTAGATTTTGCCAGGTGACTTCAGTTTCTTAAAGGTTAGAGCAGGATGACAGTAACCTGTGAGTTTTCCTAACCCAGTGTTGTTATATGACTCTCTGACTAACCTTTCCATTTAGAAGGATGGGCACATGGGTGTAGGAGGCTATGAATTGTGGGCAGTGTCCTACCAGCATTATTCTAGTTGCTGAAAAAAAGCTTTTTTTCTCAGAATTAATCCCTCCAATAGTCTGCTTTTAAGTGCACACAAAAGCAGCACACTCATCATCTATGGATTTTACTGACCAGATGGGATTTTACAATTCTCTATTTATGGGTCTCTCTCAGAATGCTGTCAATAAATTCTAACTCATTTGGAATGCAGCTACTTAGGTATTCACTCAGATTAAAAGAACAGGACTCATATCTTTTCATCCTAGCTGCACTGCACTGGCTTCCTATTTGACAGCATATTGATTTTTCGTTCTTATTAACTGTCTATTATTGTTTATTAGGTAATGTTCCATTATACCCATCCTGGCTGATAAATACTTGCTCTCCTGCCTGTTCATTATGATCCACTTTAGGCTACCAGCTGTTGGCAATAGAATATTAGCATTTTATGGATTAAAATGCTAAGATCATTGATGGAAATGAAAACTCTAGGTTTTACCAGCTTCGAAAAACAAAGAGAATAACCCATGGCCCATTTTGTGGTTAAGCATTAAAACAGCCTATTCTAGGCAGTATTCTAGACCATATATTTCTTAAACATTCAGTAGTTGGTGTAGTCCTATACCAATAAATACAGAAAACTTGAAGAAATATCATTCTTGTCAAGCACTTCTATTTCCTTTTAGATTTTATCTGTGGAAGTTACTGGAAACCTGTATTGTCCTTTTTTTTTCTGGCACTACAATGTGCAAGAATAGAAATCACTGTGTGACAGCTCAGCCCTAAAAGCACAGATGACTTTTCTGTTAATAATTACAGTTATAGTGTTATTCACCTGGAATTCTTGTTATGATATGACCAGTATTAACCTTTGATTTAGAAAACTGTTTGTCCAGTGATGTTTTATTGGATGTCTGATATAGTTTACAATGAAAGTACTTAGGCACTTTGCTGGAAGGTGAAAGGAAAGCACCTGGTTACAGATCGAGCCTTAACCTTATAGATGAAACAGTAAGACATTATCAAACAMAATTTACTAGTGCATGGATTTCTACAGATAACTATGCTAGAATTATTCTCAGTGTAATTAAAGATTTGTGTGACTTTCACACSAAGAAAAGATTTCTAGTCTCTTACTACATATCCTGGATCTGTATGTAACATAATTACAAGGAATCAGAATTTCCCAAAGAAAAAGTTGACCATGATGCTGAAGTTGGACAGTGTCTTATCTCTCAATATTTTTTKGATAACTATGCTCACTGTTTTAATCTTTGCTTGGTTTTTTCAGAGGTTTATCTTGCAGTAATTAAATACACTATAATTATTCTACCTTTGTCTTTTGCTGGAGAATGAGAGCCTATTTCCAGAAAAAAACTAATTGAATATTTCAAGCCTTGGTTTTAGAGAGAGTGATACCAGAAAAATTAATTTTATAAACCTCTTTTAATGTCTTTCAACATCATTCATGTAAATTTCTCAGAAAGCTTAAGAAATATATTAATTAATTAACCTCYACTATGCAAAGAGAATACAAAGAGACTAGAGAGGGAAAAGATCCAAACACTGCATAAAGCAGCATAGCTTTTCTGAATCACTCAAGGATTCACACTAGCTAGATTACAAAAATGTAGTGAATTGTTTATTGGATGGCAAGAACAGAGACAGAAGATGAGTTTTATTCTTCTTTTATTCTGGGACCCTATTCTACATYTGTCTCACTGGTGGAAAAACAGCAAATCCTTATTTTCCTGTAACTGATTTACATTGATTTTACACACACTCCTTTGCACCCTGTGAGAGACACAATTGGACTTGAAAAATAAGGAGAGGCACTTATAAAACCCAGACAGCTGTAGCATGCAAATGCATGATGACATCATGTCTTAGGAAAAAGCAGCTGAAAAGTTGGAAGTATAGGGTCCTGCACCCAGGGAGGAATAACCACAGGCAACAGTACAGGTTAAGACCTGCTGGAAAGCAGCTCTGCGGAGAAGCACCTGGGGGTCTTGGTGGACCACAAGTTGTCCTTGAGCCATCAGTGTGCCCTTGTGCCAACAACTAAGGGATTGGAACATCTCTCTAACTAGGAAAGGCTGAGAGACATGGGCCTGTTGAGCCTTGAGAAGAGACTGAGAAGGGATCTCATCAATGTCTGTAAGTATCTGAAGGGAGGGTGTCAAGGGGTTGGAGCCAGGTTCTCYTCAGTGGTGCCCAGCAACAGGAGAAGGGGCATTGGGCACAAACTGAAACACTGAATCAGAATGGGAGGAAATACTTCTTTACATTGAGGGTGACCAAGCACTGGAACAGGCTGTCCAACAATGTTGTAAAGTCTCCTTATCCAGAGGTATTCAAAACCTTCCTGGACACAATCCTGTGCAATCCGTTTCAGAAGAACCTACTTTAGCAGGGGGGTTGGACCGAGTGAGCTCCAGATTATTCCCACCTTCCCACCCTCACCATTCTGTCAATCTGTGAAATACAGAAATAACACTGAAGTTAGGTGATACAAGACAGCACACTTGAAACTCAGTAGAAAGACAGAATTCTCATCAAAAGTCGGTGGACTCTCTCTAGAGATTAAGCACTTTCCTTTGTTAAAAAAAAGAAAGAAAGAGAAAAAAAGTAAGAAAAAGAAAAAAAAGGAAATATTTCAAAGTAGCATCAATTATAACACAATTTCRCAGCATATTGTGCAAAGATTTGCAGATGTACTGATACCTAAGACATTTTCTTACTTCCACACAACCCAGTATGGTTCATTACTGCTTTACCGTGGCATTCCCTCATCTGCTTGCAAACTGAATCTTTGTACTTCCATGCAATGAGAAGCCAAGGTTTTTAGAGTATGCATGCTATCCATGATATTTTCGTGGAAACAGGAAAGATAGTTTTATACCASATAAATATTATTAGTATGTTTTCTGTAACAGGTTGATTGCCCTTCCACTTTCAAAAAGAGAAACTGAAAACATCTAGAAAGCTTTACRTTAACTGCAGATCTGAACTAAAATGTGGATACAAACATGGTTTTGTTCTTATGGAAAAACCTTTTATATGGAAAGCTGGTATGCTGGGATTAGTTTCTGTTGGAAAGTGACTTCAGGTGCAACCTTTGCTGTATTCTAAGTACAGTGCACAACAGCTTTGTGAGGGAAGATGGATCATATCACGTCTTAAAGTGYTTATCAATAGACATTTATCTAACTATTCTTACCTTAACACTTGAAAGGGGACAGACTTCTGTATTATTTTCTTACTGAGTATGATTACTCATGTCACATTTGGCTTTGTCRGCATGATAAATGTAAATATTCATGAAATTGTAAAAACAAACTCTCCATAAATACACATGCATACAGGCATATTATAGGGCAATGCCATCCTGTAAATTCTTTTGCTTTTCCCTTTTATTTTCGACATTCAATGTAGCAACAATTATTTTATAGGTACTGTCCCTGATTTCTCCAGTAATAGTTTTGAGATGCTGAAAGAACCCAACAATGCATTTTAAATTTTATTTCATCTGTCTGAAAAAACACCTCAATATGTCAAATATTAATTCCTCATTTTCATAATAAATCAACCTAGATATTTGGCAATTCCAGTCAATTTGAAATCTGTCACAACATCTYTGAAGAACTTAACAATTTTGCAAACTGGTTTTAAATTCCTCTGTATTAGAAGTGATAGTTGTGGCCTCTAAACACTTAAACCCAGACAGAAAGCTGTATCCATTTTAACTTTTTACTTCATAGAGATTTCGCCAAATCCGACTACTTTCAATAACCGAAACRAAATAATTCTATCAAATCAGAAGCAGACTTTTGAGATTTTTTTAAATGTAGAACCACTCTCTTTTTGATATAAGTGATTCTTACTGATGTTTCAGACTCACAAGCCAGAAAACACCATAGAGAAATCTGCCACATATGTGCCTTTGAAGTACATGTGTGACCTTTTTTAAGCAAYGAGAAATTGAAGTTCAGGGGAAAAAGTTTCTAATAGTGCGTACAGTCTGTTAGATATTTAATACTCTTCTGAACTACTCTTCTGAACTCTTCTTCTGAACYTTTTGAAGTTTGCCCATTTCTACTAATTAATTTCATTTCTCACTCTTACGTAGCTAATTTTTCAGTTGTAAATTATTTCAATTGAAATATTAATGTTAGTTTCCTTGGAAGTTAAGAACAGATTAATGTTGTGAGCTGAGGGTATGGGTATGAGTGTGAAAGTAAGACAGTAAAAGCATTTGGTTCAGGTAAAAGTGCCATAGAACCTTCATTGTCTAAGAACTAATTTTAAGCAAATGTCCTGCAGGTAATTAACAAGAAACTATTTGACAAATTCAGATCCTTCTTCTACCTACAAAAGACTTATGGGTAGCTCTTGGTTTCCGGTAACGCATTGACTCAGTGCATCCAATCTGGAAATAACTTTCAGAAGGGGTTTGTTCCAAGTAGCTTTAAAAGTAGATTACTGCATTTAAGAYAAGTCACATGATACTGTTTTTGGCTTCCTGATGAATTAAATCCAAAACTTCCCCTTGAAATCCTTTTTKCACCTGACACAGACACACATGTGTACAGTTAAAATGTATCTATGGAATAATTCTCGAGGGCAAACATGATAGGGGAAAAAATGTTGTCTGAACAAAAATTTTTAAAAATTAAAGTTAGTGTTTAGAGATAATATTTTCCATTATTCATCCAGCTCAAGTTGCTGTTTTTGACACTCCCTTTGAAAAAATTATTTGCTGAAGCATCATTTCCTGATGCTGTGAATGGGAGCCATTAAACKTTTGTCCTTAAACAAATGGGCCTGGGTGGGAGCTTGCCTCTGGGATTTTCCYCTCTGTTTTTATGACCTGATTAGAGGAAAGCTTATTTGGTTCTTTTATATCTGTCTATATTTCATTCCTATATTATTGTTTGGCTTTTGGTTCAAGGGCCTTATGTCCTCTGCATRTGACTGTTTCTGGCAAATAGCTGCCTTGATGTCTTAGAATTATTGCCTAAAACTTAGGAACTGCTGTAATGGATTAAACAAGTCATTCATCTAAGCAGGTCAGATCTGTTGGTCTCATATTAATATTGCTGAAAGAAGTAGGTGTTCAGAATGCAAGCAGTCTATCGTGACTGATATTTTGCATAACAAAAGAAAAGGGTCAAAATAAAGAGCTTTAAACTATTGCCTTTCAGCCTCAAGATTAACCATTTACAACATTTCGCTCAAATTAACCCTGTAAAGCAGTGAGGTTCTATGGAATGTGAATTCTTTTTTTTTTTTTTCTGAGGGCTACTTCTTTACTATTTGTTCTGGTAATGAAGTTCAGTGCACAAATGCAGGTACATCTTCAAGGAGCACCAGAGCATCCAAGGAACAGCTAGAAGAGGATAAGCACTTTTTTGTTACATTTAATGAAAGAACAGAAGAAGGGAAAGGCAAAATTACAAGAAAGCAACCTTGGAACATTCTGTTGCTTGTAAATTTGAGAAAGTAGTTTTGGTTCCTTTTATTTTTTTTAATTCTTCTTTTTATTTTTATTTTTTTTTTTTTTGTAATTCAGAAGAGGTTGGATAGTGCCTATCTAAATTAACAGCTGATATGTTTGGCATCAAAACAAACAAAAAGCTGAAAAAAACAAAACTAAAACRAAACAATACCAAATGTGTTGTCACATTGTACTGAGACACTCTGCAGTCATGACTCTTGACTTATGGCCAAGGCCTTATCATTGTAAACAGTCCAGTGWAACGTGATACAGCATATTCAGAATTTTTTTTTTTCTGGTTGCCAAACTAACTGTTGAATACAAAAAAACATTTATCAGTAATTAACAGATGATGCTTCTAGTCAAATTTGCTAAAGTGTTTGTTGTGCATTTTATTCTTGTATTATCGGTGGATGTTTGGACTACAGGCCTTCACACCCAGTGCACCTCTGCTCTTTGATGAGTGATGCCATTTTTAGGAAATTCCTTTTAAAGTTGTGGTGGCTTATCATCTCTTTTGGAGGAAAAAGATTCACTGGAAGAAAAGATACTTCAAGGTTTATTTCATAGCTGGGAAACAAACTGCACCCTGCTGCTGTCAGTGTCCCCATATCTCTGTCTCGCACACACCTGATCCGTTTACATTCAGAACATGACAAACAAGCCATGGATATGATTCCAACAAGGAAAAAATTATATTCTAATAATGTGCTATCATATTCCCACTGAAGCAGTGAAGACACTCCCACTGGCATCAATACGAATTGAGCTGGATCCCCAGAAACCTCTTTTTCCCTTCATTCAGACTCAGCAAACAGTGAAGAGGGGTCTCCAATTTAGATTCAGAAGAAGAAAAAAATTGACTATATATTTGGAGACATAATAGATAACTGCTACAGGCTTCACTTCCAAAAGTCTCTTAGCATCAGCCTCCTTTTCTATAAAAGGATTATTTCTACTTATATTTCTCCTCTTATGAATAGTATCTTGAAAAAGTGATGTAAATCACTGATGTAACCAATTTGGTCATCTCTACCTTATATTTATGTTTTTATCAGAGAGTAACTACTCTACCGGGTAAGCAGGGGTAAGAGCCAGTAACATGGACAGTAATAGGTGCAGTGAGGTTCTCTTATTGAGTTTATTTAGTTCTCTTTTTCTGACATGAGAATAAAGAAGAAAGCACTTTTTCTGATAAATTACACAAACTCATGTTTAAGTTCAGTGTGGTCTCCTACTGTTACCATTGCATTATTACTACTAGTTTGGCCTAGCTGATTTTGCTTCTACTGTTTTTACAGAGCTCTTGAAGTATATCCAGTGAATTGAGGGGTACTGGTTTATCTAGAGGAACTGTGTATATGTTGGAAAGCCAAAGACATTAGCTCTGATATATTTTAVAGCATTTTGCAAAGGGCAAGCTAATTTTGTTCGTTATTTTTATTCTGAGTTTTCTGAAAATGTTGGGCACTGTTCTGGAGACTTTCTTCTCCCATTGTCTTCTCTGAGAGCTAGAAGGCCTTCTGGGTATCTTAGGAAAAAATAGACTGCACAAGAGAACATTTCAAAGTTGTTTGCCCTTCCCCTTAGAGCAAAATAAGGACAAATATTTGTCTATTCCTTTATGTTATTCACTCTCCTTCTCACTTCTTCCCCCTCCCCTGCTCCACTGTATTTCCATAGTTTCTCACATTTATTCCTGAAGAGATTATTTTATATACTCCTTCCCACCTACTTTCAGAAAATACCTGCAAAAGACTGTAGGTTCCTGTTTGTTTCCATGTCCTAACCATTAATTTCGGCAAAATATGTCCTGCAGCTTGACTCTTTCACACAGCTTACAACATATTTTTTTATAAATTTGGAACAACTTCCAGCAAGCAAAAGTACATACCTCATGAGATATATTAGTCACATAGAACCTTGTCTGTGGTACACCTTCAACTATTTGTCAAGCTATTTATCTAGGTGAAATCAACCGACACAGCATTTCATACTGACACTGATATAATTGCCTGAACTTGAAAGTTAGGATACACYTTTTTATTTACAAATATATTGTATAGAAAAGATGGAATTAACCGAAAGTATATAATAATAATAAAAAAATCTTTGGTTAATGCAGCCAATGGCTGATGGGCACATGTACTAGGGACGTGAGTGCTCTAGGCTCGATGGTGGCATAGGACACAAAAACACATCGCAGGTATTTTTTCCAATACATTTGGTATTGTAAACAAGTACAGCATTTTACTCTTGCTCTCGGCCGTGTAGTCCATCTTTAGAGGATAGTTGTTAAAGACATGCAAATCTTTAACTCCTTCAACTCAGTTCTCTCAATGACTAATTAAAGATAGGAGGACTGCAATATATGCACAAACACTAAATATGCAAATTATCCTAAGTTTTCTTCATTATAATGGGAAATTGGGAACAGAGCAATTCAGATGCATTTACAGATATAACATCAAAAATATTTCTTCCTTTGATGGTGGCAACAGTACACCACTTCAGGCCTTGATTAGAGCTCATCTTATTCAACACACTACAGAACACATTGAAACATCTATTGCAAGGACCTGCTAGTTTATAAAGTAAAGAATAGATTCCTGAGGAAAAAAATCTTTACTTCCACTGAAACAGGTGTGACCTGCCGATGCTTCAAAAATTTTCTTAAATTAGAGTGAACTCTTTTTCATTAATATGTCTGTGCAGCAACAAAGTATAAGCTAATTCTCTGAGCAATTATTTTAACCACTTTTCTACTAATATGGAAGGAGGAAATTCTTCAATCCTTTCCATGCATTTCATGTAGTAAACTGATACTGTCTGTGAATATTGCAGTAGCAACATCTGTAGGGTGGGGATTCCTTGCTGATATCTTCCCCAGACTGACAGATGCTTATTATTTCAATTCCATCACATCAGTTATTAACATTTCAGAAGACTTGTGATTTATCTATATGATAGGTTAAAGGAAAAATAGAGGTATTATCACTCTACAGTATCACACAGCAGTAGTGTTCAGCGGAAGTAATCCACTACTAACCGAAGAAAAGGCAACTCTTCCTCGTAAGGAATGTTTTATTTTCTCACAAATAATGGGGGTAAGATAGAACTCCTCCATCTATGTATCATATACCTTCTTAGAATAGTCATTAGCTTCTGTGTTATTAGATTGGATAAGAGGATTTTTAGTTGTTTTTAGTAAACTTTGAATGACAATGCTTGTGCTTATGATTTTTTTGTTTGTCCGATTTAATGTATTTGAAACAGACTAGGGTATAATATCCATGTATATACATTGTGCTTTGCAGAATATGTGAATGCTCATTTTTTCCAAAATGACATTCTGCCATATCAAATAAGATTGCTATTCAGCCTTAAAGAAATAACTGTGTTATAAAAATCAGTATGGAGAACTCCTTTGTTAAATAGTGAGAGTCATTATATTTATGTATATTTACCAGCGAACATTTTACACCCACATACCTATACAAATGCACGGCTCCAATTTTGCTAAAAATTATGACTGAAATTTGAAAGGCAGAACAGGCTTAATATCATTGGTTTTCCTTACCATTTTATTATCTGTAGTAACCTAACTTGGATGGATGAAGTGAAAAAATTAATAGATACGGAGTCACATCTACAAAAAGAAAGGAATAAAACCAAAGCATAATTTGTAAAGTGATCTTTATACTAAAATATCATCTCTCAAGAAATGTACCAGAATCACCAGGAATTTTGTTTTCTATAGTTCTCCATATCCACAATGTTCACTATGAACAGTGAGCACTGCTCTGCACTTCTGCAAAAGCATTCAGTATTTTGTGCAGAAGTTTAGAAGGAATGAAAAAGAAATTTCAAATTGCAAACAAGAACACTGTTTATCTAACAGAGTTCTGGGGTATAAAACTTTTTTTTTTCCTGATTTAAAAAGGTTTCAATATCTTTTAATGGCTGGCTAGTACATGTAGGATATCTTATCTTTTCAGAGGCTTGTGCTCTCAAGTTACCCATCACAACAATGTAGCTCATACTGGCTTTTCACAAAAGCCTTCAAATATGATTATTCCATGGACTACACCAACAGCAAATGAGTGCAGAATGAGACTGGAAGTTTAATCCCCAAAATTAATCAGTCGTAAATCAGACTTAAATAAAAGACAGAATACAGAGGCTACTCCTTTTCAATATGCTTAGAAATAAATTCAAAAAATCATTGCTTTTTGACAGACCTTCTGACAATAAAGGAAACTCTGCCATATGATTTGTTTGAAAGACCTTGAACAAACTCTTGTGAAACCATACCCACTCTGACAATAAGGAAATTTCAAATTGCACACCCACCTGTTTTCCAGATGTAAACTATGTCATTCCTATGCCAAATTTTCTAGTAAACATGCTCTCTTCATCTGTTTATGGATTATATTTGCAAAATACCATTGTTCTTGCAGCTGCACTAGTGCCAGCACTAGAGGAACAGCCATGAACAGGACCAATTCTTTGCATAATAATTCCAAATTATGTATGTGTATCAATCTCATCCTTATTTAATTCTGAGGCGATTCACTTTTATTTTAACTAATCAATACATTATACTGAAATATTAAAATTTGAAGTTAAATCTGATTGTGTATCTGAAGTATCATTTTTAAAAAGTAGACTAGGGAAAAATGACAGTTGTTCTTATCAGTAAAATATTAAATTGCAAACTTTTGATTCAAAAGAACCAAAGTAGGTAGTGCTGACAAAGAACTGGAAATACAACTTTTGAAAGCTGCTTATTTAGTTTGTTCGGGTGTTTTTTTCAGGCTGCCTAAGGTTTTACAGATTTGCTGCATATAGATTCTGTCTTGGACTGTAGAATTCATTAATGGAAATCATAATCCTCTGACTGCCTTTCTGAAAACACTGCATTTGCAAGAAACTTCACTACTCACTACCTACCTACAGGTGCATTTACGCTACATTTCAGCTCAGGTCAGACGCACACTTTTGATGTGTAACTCCCCAATGTCCCCACTTGACACACCTCAGCTGACATTTCAATGCACATACTGGATTTATTTCCTGTGAAACTAAATCTGGAGGTTCTCTCCAGGAGCACAACTTATGGGCTACAGCCACTAAAATGCACTGGTCTGCAGGATGAGACTAAAGCAAGTTCAAAGTACACCCTCTAGAGGTGCCTGCTGTTGGTATTCTACTTTACATGTCTGCCTCTGCTGGGCTGCAATGCAGGCTACTGTATGGCTTTGAAAAATTTATTTAGGGCCTTCTGTGTAATTTTGAATTTTGGGAGAGCAAAACCCGATGTATGAACAGTTTTCTCTCCATTAGATCTACAGATTATTAAAGGGAGGCTGATGTTCTACCCATCCAGCCCATCTTCCTGATTACAGTAATATGAATGAAACAACTATCTCAAGACACTGTATTTTTCTATTTCTGTTTCTTTCCTACCTTTTAACTTTCTTGCTTATCAACTGCAGTGATGGGAATTCCCCTAAATGACCTTTCCACTTCACGAGCAGCATGATTGACCCATTGATGATATGTTCAGTTCAAACACAGATGAGCACAGCTGGAAAAAAGCTGATAGATGCAAAAAATCCTGTGGCATTCAGATGAAGAGATTATCATCCCTCTAAGGAAAAAATTCTTTTTTCAATTGGCACAAATAACACAATATCAAATTTACAAAGCTTATTTTTAAAATAAAACAAAAAATATCAGTTTCTCTATTCATCCCTCCTATTTTTTTACCCACTAAGTTATGTCAAACTATTTCAATTCAGAAGTTATCACTGTGGTAATTCATTAAATGTCTCAATTCACAGAAAAATTTCTGGAGTTTTATTCAGTTTTAGTCAGACCTCAGTAACATTATCAAGATCTGAGTAAGTTATATCAAAGAGAGTGACAATTCCAAACAAAAGGTATTTAGATCAACTGAAATAAGCCAAATATGGACACAATGTCCCTTAAATTTGTAGCCAATTCCTTTTACATCATTTTTGTTCTCAAAATTTCATTCTTTAAGTATAGCTGTGGGCAAGAGGAAAAAAGACTAAAGGTTATCAAAATTACCTCCATATTAATTTTTAACATTCAGTACTACCTGGAACAAACTTTTTTTGTTGTTGTGTTTAAATGGGTAAGATATCATGCCATATAAAAATGACAATGGCTTTTGTCAAAGATTTGTACTAACAGAAAGGGAAACGTGCATGAAGTCCTAAAACAATTACAGGGAGGCACAGAAGGCTGTGTATTAGGCTAGAGGCAAATATTCTGGTATCTGGATGACATTCCAACTGTATCTACCCTGGCAAGGTCAGTGCCCCACTTAGTAACCTCTAAATCCCCAGGTGAACAGACAGAGAGAAGCACCTCCGAGACCAAGGCCACTGGAGTAGACTGGCCCTGTCCGCACTGCCTGGTGTCCAGCCTGGTCTCCTCTTGGCTCTGAGTGGTACTCCTGTAGTGCTTAAACAGAATTAGTACTTGTGGGGTGGAGTTGTCCAGTTCCAAGTGCCAAAATAATAAGAGTATTTTTGTAATTTGTTTCAGGWCTTCAGAGTAGTATTTAAAGTCTGACATTCATGTTCCATTTCTTGTGCATGGTATGGACACTGTGTGTAGACATTTGAGGATATGGAAGACTTGCGGGGTCTTGGGTTGCAGCGTCATAACATGGAAAATCCACAAAAGGGACCCTCATTGGATGGGGCCAAATAAGATGTAATCATGTGTCTGTAGGGATGAATACAGATTACAATGGAAACTACTTTCTTTTTTAAAAAAAACGAATCTCTAGAGTAATTTTCTAATATAAATGATGGGGACAAGAAAATAAATAGATTTTAAAATCAAATTTTCAGTTGTGTATAGAAAAGAATTATAAGAACTGTTTGCATGCAGTGAAAAGAAATTTTAGTATGTGGCCTGATGGTCCTTTCCAGCCCTGTCTTTCTCTACTTCTGACAGTTTTTTCTTTTTCCCTGGTATCATCTCCTTTCATTGTTCATCTGTGCCCTGAGCCTGGCTTTCAAAGAGCATTATTTACTGAGGTGAGTTCAACTAAAAGTTTGAATGGCATTTCAAAGGGATTCAAAGCAGTTGCTCTTGAATGGCTCCAGGTGAATAGTTTCACCTAGTGAATAGTTTCAAGAATAGTTTATTTCTTTTCTATAACCTTTTTATTTCTTCTCTGTTTCTTTAACTGACTTTCACTCACTGCAGAAATATAAAGAGGCAACCAGTCTGAAATGAGCACAGTGAGGAAAAGGGAAGGTTGAGAAGACAGGAAAAAGGAATTTATAAGAACTGGAAAAGTAGTAATTACAATAAAATCTGACAACAAGGTCCTTATAGATACATATACCCAGAAAACACAAAATTTCAATAAGCACTGACATTTATGTTACTTTAAATGTGTTAATCTTTGGCACTGGAGCGAAAAAAAACAATTCTCATGTGGCTATAGTTTGTCTCAGAAAGTTTCTCTTTACTTGTATTTTCCCAGCTTTGTAACAGAATCTAAAACAGTATTATGTCACAGTAAATGATCAAATGTAGCCAGAGTCATTTTGTAGAGCTTAAATCAATGCATGGGTCTGGTCTGTGAAAAAGATGATGATACAAGCTTGAACTTTCACTGACATTTCAAATTTGTAATGAACAGATTTAATAGTTGCTTACACATTGATGAATCAGCATTAGCAGACACAATGGGTTTCTTACATCTGTTCCTATGCATTATTGAACCATTTATGATTAGCATTTGTGTTCAGGATACACCTGGCTAAATAACAGATATCAATGTCTTTAGTAGGATTATCAAAGTAATTTGGAATTTAGTTGTCCATTTCCTTTTGAAAATATGTCTTAATCCTTCTGTTGTAATAAATATTTCAGAATTGAGTACTCATTTACAAAAGACCTTCCAGAGTTTCAAGTTTCCTAACTATTCTTTCACAAAACATTCAGTCATTCAGGCCACTGATTTTAAGTCTATGTATCTTCTGAGSATAGGAGACACTAAAACATATGACAAGGGCAATCAAGGAAATTTTTAACAGGTCCAGAAAATCCAGAGAGAATGTTTACGGTTATAAAATGTGGTTAGTTTTTGTTCGGTTTTTTTACCCCCACATCACAAGATTGTAAACTACTGAACAGCAGTACCACACAGAAAGGTTACTATTGTGTTGCCGTTCAATCAGGAAGAAAACAAAAGCATAAGAGTAAGGCCATAATATTACTGCTTCTCACTAGCTAATAACAGGGATTACACTTGAAAAGCAGTCTGCACCATTTCTTCCCAAAATTTTGTAATACCTCAATATATTTTTAAAACATAGACTATTGACATGCAATCTCTTTCTGGAATGTCTCAGCTAGAAAATGAAGAAGAAAAATTGACTTTTTCCAAGAAAACTACTAAACCTGCCAAACAGTAGCATCCAAAGTTTTCCTCCTTCACTGTGAAGAGTCCAACCAATCCCCACACACAAAACTGTTATAGCCATTTTTGAGAGGCCTGATCATAATTTATATTTGAGACTTTGGGCTCATTTCACAGTAGTCCAAATACAGCCTTCAGGAACTAATGCTGACTAGTGTAAAAATCTTCCTGCAACGCATGCACACATGACACTTCATAAGGTTGAGAAGGAGAACTGAGTGGAAGGTGGCAGGCAAGGAAGATTAGGGGTTATCGGGCTTATGATATGAAGAATACAGGTTGCAGCATCATAACATGGAAACAGAATAAGAGCAACATCAGCACATGGCATATGCTATACTATCTACTGCTAAGGTTCAGAGGAATCTTTTAAATATCAGGATAAAGGAGCACTTCCCTGGATCTTACACACCAATTGTTATGTTTTTCTACAGAGCTCTTAATAAACTTCACTGAAGAAGGACCCTGAATAGAAAACTACTGTGTCCACTGCAGTATTTGATGGCRTTAGTTTCCACCAGCTTGGATTCAAATGTCTGGATTAGCAGAGGAGCATTCAGTAAGAAAATGTTTTGTAACTTTGGAATGAACTTGAAGTTTAACTAAAAAAATTAAAAGAATATTTGCTTTAATCATGGCAGACAAAGTAATTTTTCAAGTGAAATTTGCACACCAAAGATTTCTAAAAATACAGCACTTGACCTAATGCAGTGTTATTTAGAGAAATCACTGTTCCTTTACATCTTGGGAAAGATACAATGAGAGTTAAAAATGCTTTGTTAAACAGTTTTCTTTCCTAAAGATTTGTCCTGTTCATMAAATACCATGTTATTTGACATCTTCTATATATTCATTATTTTCTCATTGTTTTTCTTAACAGCTTYTAAATGTTGTTTTGGGACTGTTGTTTTACTGACAGAAATTCTTGAAACAGAATTGTTTTTCAATGCACTATTAAAAGATGTTCACTCAAGGTGAACAACACCTTGGATAGCTTCCCCTCCGGACTGATTGATAATAATGCTGAAGAAGGGATTTGCTTCCGAGCTTACTGTTTCACAGTCAAAAAGCTCACCAGATCCAGCAAATCTGCATTTACGTCTAACTGTTCCTCGCATCTTTGCTTTTTGTGCTAGAGAAGAAATTTAGGAAAGCAAACTAGAGTTAAAAGCTCCATCAATTTAGTCCACAGACTGTTATTTTTAAAGTCTCTTTGTTAGACTTCAGATTTAAAATAATTTGCACACCACCAATACTTTGTTCTGCTTTCTAAGGTTGTGTCTCTCCACTCCACACCTGCATGTTTGTGTGTGATTTGTGAACAGATGGCATGAGTCAAAAATGCCATACTAATAATGGAGAGGGGGGGAYCAAGTGACACTTTTGCCCTTCTCAAAATAAAACTCTCTCTTGTATAGCTGTGCTGATGAGTTAAAAATCCAGGTCCTTCCACTCAGCTGTTAAAGTGTGAAACAAGCAAAGTAGAACAGTTCAAAGCCCATTGCATTATTGAGACTGTAACCACTGCCTTCAAAGTGCTTTGGAGGAGACCTGGAAGTTCTGGATCAGGTGTTCAGCAGCCCCCATAGCCTAAGGTGGAGTGCTCACCTGGGCTGAGGATGTGATTTGGTTCYTTGGCTTCCTGACAAAGTACAGTGTACTTTAACTGTGGAAAGCCACCGTGGGAAATATTTTCCTATAAGTTCCAGTGAAACCCTGTGGAATTCACGCCTATAAAGTGCAGAATTATTTTAAAGCTAATGTGTTACCTTAGGTCAGCCYACAACAATAATTCCATCTGGGTAAGAAGTCAGACATTTCCTTCCATCAGGACATATAAGATGCCAGCCACACCGCAGAATTGTGTAGCCACATTCCCATCACGAACAAACCAGCATTCAGCATAAAAGAAGAGCAAAAAAAAAGTTAGAGATTATGTTCACCGATAGAGGGTTAGAGCTAGCCCACTCATCATGGACTACATTCACCCCAACTCCATACTACTTTTTATCACAGAAAATCAGGAAGTCCCATAGTTCTAGCTATTCTTTAAACAGGAAACAGATTCTAGCTATTCTTTAAACAGAAACAAATTCTTTAAACAGAAGCAGCTAGATGTCCTCAAAGACCTTGCAGTCAAACTTGTAAAGATTAAGACAGTAAAAGGGCATAAAGCTAGGCACAGAAATCCATATAACATTCCCCAAACTACCATAGCATATAAGGGAGGCTAAGAGCCATCCACCAGCTCTCCTCTCCCTCTCCCTCTCCCTCTCCCTCTCCCTCTCCCTCTCCCTCTCCCNCTCTCACTGTGCCTGCAGGGAACTGCTGCTCCTCTTCCTCTTCCTCTTCCTCTTCCTCTTCCTCTTCCTCTTCCTCTTCCTCTTCCTCTTCCTCTCCCTCTCCCTCTTCCTCTCCCTCTCCCTCTCCCTCTCCCTCTCCCTCTGGAGAGCCTCCTACCTTTCCATTCCCTTCCTTAGTTCACTGGTATCAATTTTTGCAAGGTCATTTGGAACAATGAAGCGAAATGGCAGATGGAGATAGTTTTATCAGGTTTTATGGCCTATAGATAGGCAGTTCTCAATGTTGTTCTCATAATCAAATCCATAAAATAACACATTCCGTTCCCGTTTGAGAGAACTAGAAAACTCCTGTTTCTTGGTATTTATTTTTTCATTAAATAATTCCTGGCCCTTGGGCCTGACTTCAGAAAATATTTCAGGTTGAAGTTTTCAGGGGTATTTCAAGCAGTGGAACCTGCAAGTTGTACAACTGTCATTAGTCACAAAACACTTCAGGTTATTTTTCACCATCTCCACTTTGTGTTGCTTAAAAACTTTTCTACCTTCAGCTGATCCATTAAGCATTTTCTGTACATTCAGCAGCGTGGTCATGTTGAGATACCATCGTTCCTCATTTTGCTCTATGTCAGTCTGGCTGTACCTTGGAGCATTTTCTTCAGGAACAGAAAGACTGCAGTTGATTTTAAGAAACTCTGATGTAGTTGTGCACTACCTAGGCTAAAATTTGAAGGCATAAGACTGGAATCTGATAAAGGCAATATCACTGGAGAGAGGCTTCACTTTTGCAGACAACTAGACTTTAAATTTGCACTTGGTTTGGGGGAATTTTTGCCCCTCAAGCAACTAAAGGGTTGAGAAAACAACAAAAGAAACCATTCATTTGATGGAGACACATAGACCAAATTGTACTGTTTATCTATATTTATATTTTAACTCAGAATGCTTTCTGATTTTTATCTTTTTATTTTTAAATACAGTCGTGTTGTTYCTCAAACTACATTTTAAACCTCTTTTTCTGCCTCCAGTTCACCAATATATCTCTTGTTATATGAAAGTCTAAAAAGAAGACAAAAATACTAGGATAATATTATGTCATTTAAATAAATTTAACATTTCTCACATAATTTTAACCAGTTATTTCTTTTATGTTTACACAATACAGCTGAAATTTTCAGCTGGACTCACATAATATTATCCTATACATACACTCGTAGAATGGAACAAATTAATTTTTCAAATAAGACTTGTTAGTAGTTTAAAAAAATCATGTGGTTTAAACAACGACTAAAATACACAATTTTCTGCAAGATGTTTAATTTTAGATTTGCTGTTTCATTGTTAAAAAGCAAGGAGTCCTTTAAATAATCCCTTATCTAGGAACTATTAGGCTGTTAATTTTTGTCTGCTCATCTTTTTAGAAGGAATAATGCATAGTTGCTGTTGTTAATCTAAAGACAGACCAATCTATCCCTGTCTGGGTATCTGCTGTAGTGGAATGTTATTTACATGGAACATGGAGTGGAATAGTACATATACTGGCTATAAATGATTGGTTTATACTAGCTGGCTAATAGAGCCAATTTTTTTTTTCCTGTAATTTTCATGGCTGCTCTGGGTGTTTTGTTTCACCTCTTTTTCTTTGTTTCTTTTTTTCCTCCCAAATGACAACCAGAGATTTAAATCCGGGGGGGTGGCCATATGAATGTCTATTTTTTTTGCTGGGTTTGTAACAGCTCTTGTCA
Source organism: Amblyornis subalaris (assembly GCA_018881555.1). Classification (NCBI taxonomy): domain Eukaryota; kingdom Metazoa; phylum Chordata; class Aves; order Passeriformes; family Ptilonorhynchidae; genus Amblyornis; species Amblyornis subalaris. Next base: position 33,003,002 of record JACAXG010000001.1, on the reverse strand, counting down.
GAACCGGAAAACGGAGGCCTTCCAGAAAATGTCTCTGAAAGTGCTCTACTGAATTTAGGCATCAGGGAAAAATATTAACAATGCTCAGGAACCATTACTTGCTAGTACCTCTAGCAGGGAAGTCCCATAGTTCTAGGTATGCAAGTTTAACATTACAATTATACTAGCAATAATTGAACTACAAAATTATAATCATGTATTATAATCATATATATTCATTAAGAGATGTTACATTTTACAGTTACTTGTTGCTAGAAATGTTGCAGATAGATAAAAAATTATTCTTGATGCTATTTCTAGCAATGCAGACAAGTAACACAAAGCAGTCATGACATTTTAAATTAATTTTTGGGCTCTTTTTATCTGCAGTGAGATTTAGTAATTTAAGAAACTCCAGAGATGCAAACTGTGTCTTTCTTATAATGAAATTTCTAAATGTATTTTACCGGTATCTTAGTAATTAGACAATGATTTTCCTTATTGTTTCAAAAGCAGTTCTTTCCCATAAATACCATAAATGAGAGAGAATTCCATAAGAAGAGGTATACATCCTAAAAGATATGTAAGAAGTAATGGGAAAGCAATATAGAAACCTTGCCTTTTAAAATAACGATAAAAAAAAAAGTACACGAAATTTATTCCATAATTATGTCAAAGAAAGAAGGTAATTCTTGGCAAATTTCTCTTGATTCGTTCACTGAACATCCTTCTTTTTCCTCAAATATGTGCTGAGAATTTCACAACATTCAGTTTGAGCTGTCTGAAATGCAACCATAAACAGAAATTTCACAAGGAGTTGTTTGTTAACTACAACTAAGAAGTTGTTTCAAATTATCTTATAGATAGCATATGTATTCCATTATAAGGGTTGCAGTGGACCTTTTCAGAGGATAGAAATAAGCCATATGAAATGAACTACTGAAGATAAGACACATAAATTCATCTGCATCAAATTTAAGCTTTCAATGTTGTTATTTCTTCAAGAGATATGTTTTTAAAAAAGCATTTTCTTCATAAAAGTAAATTTGTTTTACTTACAAAGTATCATAAATGCAGCTTTGCAGTTCTGATATCAAAGTGAATGACATTCTTCTGGGGTTTTTTTCCAAGTATGAATATTTTTGGACAATTTGATTATTAGCCTTTAAATCGTGTCAGCTCATTTTGCAAGAACTCACCTATATTTCCATATCCATGAGGATTAACAGTAAATGCTAAATGAACTGCATGAAACACTTACCTATATGATATTTTGACTGAAGCAATTAAAAGCAATTTGGAACAAGTTATTGTTTGTAATAATAAGTGCAGGAATCTTTCAAAACACTGAAAAAAAATGGCGCTTTGCTCTTCCTGCTGGATAATTTCTATTACTTTGCCAAACTCGAATGCAGTAKGTAATTTAAATGGGAATTTGCATGTTAATATTTTATTAAATATATTCAGAAAAAAGACACATCAAAACAAATATCAATAAAAATATCTAAATTATTTAAAATATTAAAGGCGTATGACATGAACAGGACAACCAGTGGATGAGACCCAGGCAGCATGGGCTTATGACAGACAGATCCTGCTTGACTAACCTGATCTCCTTCTGTGACAAGTTGATCTGCTGTGGATGTAGTCTAACTGGATTTCRGTAAAGCCTCTAACATTGTTTCCACAGCATTTCTGTGGGGAAATTGGCTGCTCATGGATCGGACATGTGCACTGTTCACTGAGTAGACAACTGGCTGCACGGTCAGGTCTAGAGAAGAGTAGCAAGGGTGGTGAAGGGTCTGAAGCACAAGTCCTATGAGGAGCAGCTGAAGGAGCTGGGGGTGTTTAGTCTGCACAAAAGGAGGCTCACGGGGACCTTATTGCTCTCTACAACTACCTGAAAGAAGGTTGTAGTGAGGTGGGGGTTGGTCTCTTCTCCTGGGTTACAAGTGACAGGATGAGAGGAAATGGCCTCATRTTGCACCACTGGAGGTTTAGATTGGATATTAGGAAAAAATTCTTCATGGAAAGGGTTATCAAGCACTGCCACAGGCTGCCCAGGGAAGTGGTTGAGTCACCATCCCTGGAGGTATTTAGATCTGTAGATTTGGCACTGAGGGACACAGTTTAGTGGCGGACTCGGCAGTGTTGAGTTTGTGGTTGGACTTGTTGATCTTAAAGGTCTTTCCCTACCTAAAGTAAACTATGAACCTATGAGTACATGGTATTTCCTCCAACAACAAAAAGCATACACTATTGCTTTTACCTGGCACACTGTGCTCTCATGCCACAGCTGTTAAAGTCATTGCCACCTCCTGTTTGAAAGAATTGGGGTTGAAGCCTGTTGCATCTTTTATATACTTGGTAAAATAGGAAATGCAAGACAGGGAAGGTAAATACAGAGGGAGTAAGTAAAGAGAAAGAGTTTTGGATTAAGGATTATCTCATTTCTGCAGGTTTTCGAGAGAATGAAAAAAGAGAAGAAAATTGGAAGCTCATTTTGCCAGAAGCAAATTTGATAATTAAATGTCCCCTTGCTTTTCTATTTTTTTTTTTTTTTTAATTTGGAATTTACATTTTTTTCACTTCAGTAACAAGCTGTTCTTCCAGGTCAAGAAGAGGTTCAGAATACACAGCTTTAATAGAATGCCCCTGGCTCTTCATGTGGTAAAAATTTATGTAGGATTAGCCTGTCTACTTCTCCCACTGGACTACAAGCAAATAGAAAGGAATGTTATCATGTTTAAGTTGCAGTACCAGAAAGAAAGAGAAAAAGACACCATCATTAAAATGGAGTCACTTCATGTCCATATTAATTAGAACAGAAAAATGGAAATAAAATGATGCATTCCTGAGACACCTATCTAATGTCCTGCTCTCAACCACACGCTGTTGCAGCCTTTCTCTCTCCTGGTTCATTATGCAGGTGCCCACAGAGATTACTCTCTTAACTTAGGCATCTTGAATTACATCCCTTCATTTGGGAAATACAAGTTTACCCTGCACTATAAATATATTTSTTCTTTTTTAGGCATAAATAAAGAATTATTTATGTGACACCAAGAGTCACAACAGCGTAACACCAGTATAAAAGAATACTGTGCTTTCCTTCTTTCTTTAGTAATGTGCTGAATACTTACTTTTAATGACTCATTGGTCTGTGCCCATTGTGCTGGTTATTGATATGTTGCAAATATTTATGTAATGTCAAAATCTATGTTCCTGTAAGAATGCTATTTCATGTGGTGTCCAATATAAAACTCCAGCTGAACGGTATTAATCTATCATGGAAACAYGGTCAGTAACAAAAAAAAATAAATTGAGTGTAAACCAGAAGACATTTCCTGTCTGTTTTAATAATTTATCTGATTCTTTCATGTGCAACTTGATCTGGAAAGCAGAATTGTGAAGACATTTATCAGGCCTGAATTATCAACAGCATATCAATAGTTCTTAGCTCATATAGAGTAGCAGAGGAGAAAAGAGAACAACAGCAACAAAAAATGCATTCTATAATTTGAACAAATTAACAATCTAGACTCTGGATGACTCTTCAGCAATTACATATGATGAGTCCTCTAGTAGAAACAAGTTGCCTATGAAATTAGGACAGAAGTAGGACTAGTAGAAGAAAATTAAGAACAAACAAAAAAAACCACAGTAAAAGATTTGTCAAAACATGATACAAAATTACTTTCTCAAAAAAAACTCGTACGGTCTCAATTGCTTTTGAGCAATTGCATTTTTAAGCAAGAGCATTTTATTTGTTGGAGGAACGAGTTCTACACATTCATAGAAGTGATATCATGAGCATGCCAAAGTAACTTGAGGAGGACCACTCCTCAAGACTAAAYGTGTAAACAGGAAAAGTAAGTTGCAAGGAATATTTTGACTTCTTTTTTTTTTAAAGAAGAAAGTTAGCTTAAATTCTGGATGCGTTTGTAGGATGCTGTTTTGCTCTCTATATAAACAAAATTTAATTGCAACACCTTTTCCTGAGCTTTAACCTCAGTATATTATAGATAACCTGTTAAGATATCTTTACTCAACTCATAACAGAGCACTTAGTTCTACTTCAACCAAAGCAATTATCTTGGAATATGAGGGGGAAGATAATGCATGTAAGACAGTGTCTGGACATGGCTTGCTCATTTTTTTTTGCCCGCATTTATTTTCCATATGTTCATATACAGATTGTTAAACCTGAAATTTGGATTTGAAAGCCACCATGCTCTGAATGCCCAGAATGAACCCCATACCTATAGAGAGGAAAAAAGTGTTGTTGGCTGTGTGCTCTTCCAGCACCATAATAATTCCTATTACATTTCCTGTCACTAGTCTTATTTAAAAATATGATCAGTTTCATACTTARGTGTTGGAGTGAGATTTTCTGAGGCCTGGCTTTTGACATAATTACTGAAACTAGTTTTACTGGTCACTTCATCCACATTCTCCTCTCCATGTCGCCATTGCGCTTTACAGGAGAAACAACCTGTCCCTTTCAGACCAGTGACACAGTCTCTTTGCCAGCACGAACTACCTTTGTTGTAACAGATTCTTCTCCATAATCATACAGGAATACAATTTTGTCTTCCTGTATCACAGTTAGTTTTTCTCATTTGATCTGTTTATGTGMGAGCTTTTGGACTCTGAGACTACATTTATTACGCTTACTTGCGATTCTTATTACAACAAAAGGCTGAACTTAGAATATTGTCTGGCCACAATATACAGACAATAATGAAGAAGAGTTTAATAAATTCACAGTAGGTCTAAGGCAGGGTATTTCCTGCTTTGAAAACCTGATTAATGAATGAATGATGCTTGATAAGTTGTTGGTTCAGCTGTATTTTATTTTTCTGGGATGAGGTGTCATGTCATTTTAGCTAAATATGAGAAGAGAGACGTTTTCAATATAAGTGACAAAGTAATATTAAAGGTGAGATAGAAAAGGAATTAAAAAGTAAATGCTTTATATGTAGTATTTATATGTAGTGTTTCAGCACACAATCTTTCCATAATAAAGTCTTTTTTCACTAGTGTCAAGACACCCTTGATTACTTTCTTTGAGTTGCTTTATTCAAAAGAAAGGTCATGAAGTTTACAAAATACTGTCYTTAAAACCAATGCTCTTTTTGTTACCTGCTTAGAACTCTTTGGATCAAGTACTACCTAGCTAGCAAGCCAAAGATTGAGCTGCATTTAATGGAGGTCACAGCTTTCATTATTTGGCAACTACAGTATCTGGGAAATCAGATGACTGAAACCTTTTACTATTTAAATGTTTTGCTTCATCTTTTAAAGACAAAGGAGAGGTGCTTCTCTTTTCCACATCACTTACCTCAATGATCACTTAAGCATAAAATTAGAGAAAAGAGAAGAAAATCAAGGTTGCTGTCAACTCCTAAGCACTATGCTAATGAAATCACTACCTTCTGCATATGCTTTTTGCATAAAATTGTCTCCAAGTCTTAAAATAGCTTTTCCAACACAGTTCTTCTGACATTATTCTTTCATTAAATCATTGCCTGGTTAATTGTGTCCTATTGATGGTAGCAATCCATTGATGCTGTATTTTCTTTTTATCAAGTAAAAGGTCACATCAACTGAAACCTGCTATTAAGCAAATAGCAAAGACATTGAAAGCAGTAATAATAGTCTCTGCCTGCATACACAAAGTTGATGATAAAATGAAGGTGGAAATATACATTTAAAACTAACCCATGTAAAAACATTGCAATATCTGAAGAAAATATTATACAATAAAATGCTCTGTTTATACATAAAAAGAAGCAGAGCTGAATTTATAACTATAATGAAAGCTATATACAATGTCATTGAAGAAAAAGTTGTAGTATTGCTATGTACYATACTTGTATTTTGGTAACTGTTGATAAACTACCTTAGGAATTCAGTTACATAATTTTTCAGTATAAATAATTTATCTTATAATTCTCTTAAATTGAGTGCTCCTTAGGGAATTTGGCTTGAAGCAGGAATATAATACTTTTAGTTATCATGAAAAGGGGGAACATTTTACTCTTCATTTCTTAATTATCTTAATTATCTGTCCTCAGCAGTTATATGCCATCGTCATAAATACACATGCTTGAAAACAGAGAAAATTATAGACTTTTAGAGGAACAGCAAGTACACAGCACAAGTGTCAGACAATGTCAGCCACTGAATAGGATTCACAATACATTACRTATTTTGGTTCCCTAGCAGTTCTGAAAAAATTAAATGGGATTTTTGGGKTTTTTTTTTTGCAGATAACTCTAAACAATCTTCCTTGGAAAATACAGAAATTTGAGAAGCTGGGGAGAAAATCAGCCTTATATCAGATGAAGAAGATTGTTTATTACCCTTTGGTTTTGTTCAAATAGCACTGAAATTCTGGAAGACGAAAGACTACTTCTCAACTTAAGAGTAAACTAAACATTCCAATTGGAAATGTCAAAASAAAAGTTTGAATTTACCTACTTTGCATTTTTCGACAATACAAACATTTCAATGACTGGAAATTGATTCAGAAAGTATTTCAACATCACCAAAGATGTGTTCATTTATTTTTGTAACATGCAAAAATGGCAGACAAATTATTTCATCCAATTTTCCTCTAGATACCTGTTATATTGTGTGGCTTCTATTATTATCTGAGCAAATCACAATCTTGAATGTGTTTATGCTCATAATAACTCTCTAAGGTAGGGAAATAGTACTGGTACGTACAGAGGGACAGCTCAAAGAGGGGTCATAGCCCGGGGATATTCACTACTGAGTGAAATTTCCATGGCTGAGTTAAGCATCTAACACCTCTGTATGTTAAAAGGCAAGAATTACAGGCCAAGAAAAGAAATCTATAATCTCCAGCATCGTGAAGAGTCAACCAACAAAGGCAGATAATTATTAATGCTGAAAATTTGAACAAAATTATCTCTAACCCAGTTAAATATCTATCTGTAAGTCTGTCACTATGGGTCTCACTGAAAATATGATCCCTCAAGTCAGCAGAAGTTCTGAGGCAGAAAGTCGTTCATGTTTCAAGGTGAGACGAGACAATTGGACATAGGAAACCTAGATCCCTGTCTTTCTCCCTAAATCTCTCTCAGCTCTGTCTTAAATACAATAAAATAAATAGTTCAGGGAGCTGGGACTGCCACTGGAAATTCTCTCTTTCCTGTGTGTTCTTATATGAGTTTGTCTTCTGAGGYGCAGTTTGATCTAAATGAAGACATGAGCTGGCCAATTCACATAGTGATGCTGGATACCTGTGCAGAGTTGCCAGCCCCAAATTCCCAGCTCATGATTTTTGGCTCTAGCAGTATTAAAAAAAAAAAAAAATCAAATTTAAGAAATATTTGTAATTAATATTTATTAAACATGATGATTTTTTCAGTGGCACCATATCCTAAACTCCAGATGTTGTACTGATAGATCACTAGATGCAGACCTATTACTCTAATGTAAAATGAATAGGAAGAATGCTCCTTTTCCTAAAATCTTCTGAAGAATTGTCATTCTTCCGTGAGTTAAATAATCTGTAAGAGCAGTAGCTTGAAATAAATTGTTACAAAGCTGATGAGCTAACCTCAACACCAATCACTAAATGTTTTGGGAATCTGCTCTTGGAAAACAGAGTATGAGGTGGGACTGAAGAACAGCCACACTAGATCAGTTCAAGAGTGCCATATTCTTATCTCCAGAAGCCCAGTGGCAGATTCTTAAGGGTAAGTATGTTTCGATCTCTTTTTATTATTCATGAAAGGGACTATTTTCCTGGCTGGAGTCCTAGGAATTCATTTTATCATGCAATCTACAGAGCAGATTGTCTTGTCTCCTCAAGACACTTAGGATGTGTTTGATCTCTTCCTCAACACTTCAGCTGCATCCTGTACAGTGACCGAAATATTTCTTTCTCAATACYGTCACTGACTGCTGCTGCTCACGGGGTGTGGTGTCAGCAATTGAACRGCTATAATCCAACCACACTCTTGATCCAGCTAGTTTTAACAATTCTTAACTTGCTGCTTTTCTTTCAAAATATGTTTTGGTGGACCTTTAAGGAGCAGAGGCAACCAAGCAGTTAAAAAGGTTTTATAAGCTGGTTTTACCCTTTTTATTCACAGATTCACTCCTGTGACTTTTAACTCTGATAGGGAAGCACAACTACCTCTTCAAATACATATTGCAGAGGGTGTTGCTTGCCTTAATAATAATGGTTAACTAGTACATGAAACTCATTACACGTAATTATTTTGCAGCCTATTTATCACAACAAGACTGATGGAACAGATGTGATTATAAAGGATGARTTCACATTTTCAATAGGTTCCAATTATTAATTTACCAGTTGATCCACTCATACAGCTTTTTGGCATGTTGACAAACAACTGAAATTAGAGAATCAAATTTGCTAAGGGATGTTCACAGAGAATGGGGCACAGAGGAAAAGAGGAAGGTGAACTATGATAGCAGTAGAAAAACACTAAATAACATATTCATGTCAAAACTTGAGAATTAGTGGGCACGAGCCTCCTAAACTGAGTGTCATATAAACACAAAACCAACTTATAATAAAGTTATTAAAAATAAAACAAGCAGATTTTTAAGTAGGAAGGTTATGTATGGCTGCCCCATATTGGCCCTCAGGATATATAAAACAATTAACCACAGGATCTTCTGTTTTGAGAATGACATACAATTCTCTATGACTGCCAAAAAAAGCAGAGAATGGCACTGAATATGTTAATACCAACCACCAACAGGCCTGCTATTAGTCTGGCCATTATAACAGGTGGCTGTAGTTAGCAAGGGATATTAACACAGGGTTTTTTCTGTACTTCACCATATGGTTCCCATTAATTTAATACACACAAAAAAGGGAAGATATTTGTCAGTAAGCAAATCTTCCTCTTTAAGCACCTCATTCAAACCCCAGGTACCCGTGAGATAATTTTGCTGAATAAAACATTATGGCCCACATGTTTTTCCATGTAATAATCCGTAATGGATATTTTAACAAATCTATGGCAGCCTCCTCAGGTTGACACAGTGATGGATGCCCTTAATGAGAAAGAACTTCACAGTGCAGTAGATGGCAGTAATAGTTACACAATATCAAATCCAACAGTATATTACAGAGMCACAGCTGATCTTTGACGGTTCACRGGACACAAAAATAGAGTCCAGGACTATGAAATTCTTTTCAGTATTACTAACCTGCACATAGTGATCTGTTTCCGTGCTGTTCTATTGTGTCCAAACAAAACCATTCAAGTTAAAGGAGGTGCTCTCTGATTTAGCTATAGCAAATACACCTGTACTGGCCTGCCTGGAAAAGAACAATTGAGGGAAAAGAAGATTAAAGGGCTATAAAATTGCAAATAGCATAAAGACAAAGAGAAGTTAAGYATTAATCACTGCCTGCACAATGCAGAAAGAAGGGAACATCACATGAAGCGATGAGACAGCAGGTTACAAATGAAGAAAAGGAGTAAACTCATTGTCAAAAGGTATTGTGGATTCCAAACCTTTAGATGAGCTTAAATAGCAGTAAGATAATTATTTCAGGAAACAAGATACCATTGAGATTTCTTATGAACATATTCTTAAATTGCATTCTGCTGGCTGTGGGGAATCAGAAGAATTATCACTGTTTTTCCTCTCTTTTGCTAGCAACTCAGGTAGGCTTTTTTTGGCTAGACTGCCTCATCCTTAACGGTGTTTCCTACACTCAAGAGCTGTGCAAATAAATACACATACAAGTGAGTTCTTTGCAGTATGCATCAGTCTGCTCTCCTGCACATTGGAAGTTTTTGTACTGACTTCCTTGTAAGAAGGYTGTGGTTTTGTTGGCAATAATGTTAAGAAAATATGTAAATTAAACTCCTTTTGGATTAGCTCCATCAAGACCGATTAAAAACGAGCTTCAGATATTGTGTTAGGAAAAGGGTCTTTTAGGAGGTAATACACAGAGCGAATACACTGGAATTTGGATTGGGYTTAGATTGCTCTTAACCATAAATAGTGCTATAGAAAATCACTGCCACCATCAATTTTAAAGTTTGAGAGTCTTGCTGCAGTAATATGAAGTTAACTGCACTCTGACTTTGGCACACTTAGGTTTTTCCAATAAAGATATAAACTAAACTTATTCATTAAAAAGTATTGTCACGTRTACATGTAGTATGAATAAAAATCACTACCATGTCAACAAGAACTTRTGTAAGAGCCTTTGAAGGATTTTGTCCTTGCTGAAGTCTCTGCCAAGCCTTAATCAAGTATTATCGGCTATAGGCATTCACTTGGAAGAAAACAAACACTGAACTGGTTTGCAAGTACTTTTTCCAAGACCAAATTCCTTACTTGAGTATTCCAAAAGACTCATGCAAAAAGGTGAGCCACCATTTTTATTAAAAGCCCAACTATTTCAGTGGCAGCAGAGGGTCATGGAATCCACCAATCTGTATTGAAACAAAACACACTAAGGTTACAAAATCAAACAGAATTTTGAGACTGCAGACATGAATAAAGAAGACATGAATATGAAAYGAAGGACAGAAGAGAAATTCAAATTGAGAAGAGAATGCCTCAATAAAGTCAACAGAATATTGCCTAGATAGAAATTACCTATATAGTGGGGAAAACTAATCTCATTGCGTCCAACATTTGAATTATTTTTATGAATCATTTGTATAACATGAACATGTTGCATATTAGAAAAATAAAGTTTTTAACACTTCTATTTTGCGCTTCAGTATCTTTCCTATACTTAGAGCAAAAAGAGTTAGAACAAKTCTTTGGATGGAGGTCAGTGCCTGTCACAGTTTGCCGTACTTTGATCATTCATGATGTAGGAGAGTCTTCAGTCAACAACAGACTTTGACAACAACTGGCATTAGGCCTGTTTTGCTATTCTGTCAAGGATTTAGCATGCCAGTCAATATGAGATAATAAATGGTCACTTAAAATTGATCATAATTCATTAAACGTTGATCATGATGTTGAACTCCAGTAATGACTTGCAGTTGATGCCAAGTATTTTTGGCTATACTTTCACATGCCATTATTTTGAGTGTCCTGAGAACATTCATCAGAATGACAGCTGTTTCTCTGTTAATATATAGAATAATAGATGAGATACAGCAAAATAATTCTCTTGAAGGATTGCAATGACATCATACTCCAAAAAAAACCCCAGAGCTTATATGATTTATTATATTAAGAGCATCCAGATGGAGTTATTGTCATGTTTTACTGAAGCCCATTCATTTATTTCAATAATATATGGAGCTGTGACTTTGAGACTCTCACAGAGGCATGGCAGAACTCTCTGCCTTAACATGCAAGTAATTAYGGATGTGAGCAAGATCCAGGGATGTATGAGGAGGATTTTTGTAAAGACTCCAGCATCATTTGTTGGCATTGCCAGTAGCAGYACATGAGAAGTACGAGAGTACAACAGCATTTTTTCCCCCAGTATTGCCTGATAATGTCCAACTCAAATCACTCCCCTCCCTGTAACRCACTTGTCTAATGTGATTTTGTTGGAGTGTTTAACTCATTTGCCATGCAGACTTCTGTCTRTTTTCTCCTGACCTTAATGAACAAGACAATGAATYATGTACTGAAGGCCTGTTTGTAACGTAGCTCCATTCTCATAACTCCCATGGTATTTTAGAGGKAAAGTCCTTATGAAAAAAATACAGCTGTTTCCTTCATCTTCTCACCCTTTTTCTTGRCCCCTGCACTTTCCAGTAGAAGAAAAAAAGTTGTCTTTACATTAATTATTTCATCTCTGAATTCTTTCAGTATGTTTTTTCCCACTTCTTCACACACACAAGTTTTCTCTTTTAAGAGAAAAAAACYAAAAGAGAAAGTAAAGTTGTTGAGCTTTAAGGTCTTAAAGAACAGACAGGGTTTCTGTTACCTCATAAAAGTGAAGTCAAATTMCTCCACTGCTAATTTGAAAAAATTTCCATGGCAGTTCCAAGGTGATGTTAGAAGACTGTGTGAAAAATCACAGGGTTCTATAGATGCCTAAGTTCTATTTCATGAAACCATATTTACCTAAATGAGGCCAAGGAAACTGCAGAAACTGCATGTTTGTGCCTCCAACTCTTAGCATAATGTCCCCAGAACCAATTGTGCATAAAGTGTGCAAGGTCAATTCCCACAAAGATATTGAGATACTTCACTGCCAGAAGTTCCACCCAGTTGTCCTAGAGAAACCATTGCACCTTGAGTATCCTTCCCCACCTATATTACCCGTGGGTTTGTTTTCCACTGAGTGCAGGAGAAATGGCTTTTGTGKGTCTGTGCCTAGTCTCATTTTCAGAAAAAGACTTGGGAATGTGAGAGCTTGCTGGCTTAATGAGAAGGCTAGGTTTTCAAATATGTTCAGATAGCTATACATATAGCTGTACAGGTGTTCCCTGTAATCTCTAAAGATGTTATGGAGGGTGTATGCCTATCTGATAACCATATTTTTGCAAATCCTTCTTTATCTCTAACCAGCTAGACTTTTTACTTAAATTAACCCTTGRTCAGGTCTTGAAAAATTTATAAAAAATCATCAGAGTAATTTCTGGAAAATCGGTGTCAAATAAAGTTGGTTGGAACAGGCTCCACAGACCCAGGCTGCAACAAGACCTGCAACAATAACTTGCTTCAGTAATCATCTTTACTAATTTACTACATGATGAATCTAGCAAAAAATGCTAGATTAGATAAAAGGATTTACCTCAAATTTGCAAAGAAATACAAGTACATTAAAAAATCACAGGACTGGAACAACATTAACATTCTGAATCCATTTATAGTAAATGAGTTAGAAACATGTGAACTTATGTCATATATCATGTATCTGTACAAGCTTAAATAATACAATGCCAAAGTTCTTTTAAAGCCAAATATATTTGTCTTCAATGGAATAATAATCCTTTTCCAATGAATTAATTAATGCTTTACATTAAAAGAAAATATTCATGCATAATTAGGGAGAGAAAACTGAAAAAGCATTTAGATGTCATTACGAATCTGAAAATACATTTACATTCATTTCTGTTAATGGATATAAAAATTAGGTTCTAATTTATTACTACACAAATAAAGAAAATTAACCCATCAATATATTCAATTAAGGTATCATTCTTTGTTCTATAATGAAAAAAAATTAGACTAGTGCTCCTTTAGAAGGCATAAATGACTGAACTAAGTTTTTTCTCTTCCATCTTACAGCAAYCTTAGTTCTCCCTGACATTTGGATTTTTTCTTCGCATGACTCTCAAGCAAATCAAGTGAAAAGTGAAAATTTCACAGGAAAACTAAAAGCAAATAAAAAGATAATAAAAATGCTGTTCCAATCAGATAAAAAAGGCTCTGTTCTACAAGATAAATAGTGCCAACCCATCTAATTAAATCAAGGTGCAACTTGTCTCTTTTGAAGTTYTGTCACCCGCTGCAGCACAACCAGGATTTCAGGAACTCTCTATAAACAACAGTGTATGCCCTCTTTTTGGAGACATCAAAAAGAAAAATCTCCGTAAGTCTGAAAAAACAATCTTTTTAGGCTGCCAATCTAAAATAGTTAAATTTAACAACTGACCAGAAGGATCTGTCATCCCATTTCAACCCACCGTATTTTAACTAATCTTGTTCTGTGATAAGTTTTGAAAAAAACAAATTTCATTTGATAAAGTTACATTATAACATCAAGATATCAGGTAAAGTTGCAATCTAACACGGCTGCTCTATTATGGAAATGCAATGCAACACATTGGGTAAAATACTATTCTATTCTGAAGGAAAAGGGTAGTTAGGACAAAGCATTGGCTGATCTATAAGAAGCCATATTCTTTGGTGCCACCTAAGAGAGACACCTCACCACAGCTATCAAAAAAAAAGAAAAAACCAGAAGAGGATGATATACCATCCTTCTGCAGGATGAGTTGGAATCACCCATTAAGTTTTTCTGGCAGCCATGTCTTCACTCTACATGAGAATAGCTCTCTTGCTAGTCAGGGGGTRAAGATGGAGGCTCAAAGGGGCTCCAGCCCCTTTGCTGCTGCAATGACAAACCCTTGTGTTGAGCAGTTCCCAAGAGGTGAGAAGTGACACATCCTACAAGCAAAGGAGGATTTTAGCTGTTTGGGTCTCTAGTAATAACTCTCACTCTCTTGTACTTCCTGCTGCAGCTCCTTCCCACAATTTATCAGGCTGACTATTTCGTCTGCTGTCACTTGCTCATGTTATRACCCAAGGACTTCTATTTAGTCACTAACTAGGCCTGGGGTTACCTCTCTGGAATAATGGCATTCCCTGCAAGGATCATCACTGCTTTCTTCCCATGCTCATGGGTCCCACTGATCCTCTCCCTCCTGTATACCAAGCCAGCCTGTGCACAGTTACATAGTCAGAGGTTTTTCTGCTATTCACATTCATACAGGAGGAGAGGAATGGTTTCATATCTGCTGCTGAGTTTGGTGCTTATAGGCATTTGATTGTTTAACTGCAAAAATTTAATCCCCTTGATCCTGTCCTTTGTAACAGGCCCAAGAGGAGGAATATTTTTCTGATTACAGAGGGCAATCACTGGAGGTGAAATCCCTGGCCTTGTTGAAATCAATGGCAAAATTCCATCAACTGACTTGTTCATCCCCTTAATCCTCTTTTAATCCTCTGTAGGACCAGATCAAATGCAATCCTTTAAATTGTACCCAGAAAAGAAGTGGAAGTTAGTGAAAATATTGGAGTGTTTTGCAATGCATTCCCTCTCGCTCCTTCTACCTGACAGATGAACAGCCACTGCCTGAGTATTTTGTAGGCGCACCTTTTGACTTCTCTTTGTGTTGTCCTCTTCAAAGTGCATTGCAATATTCTAAATCCCAAGTCAAAAAGGTCTGATTCATTGTAAAACTATCCAGAAAAGAGAGAAACATGAGTGTTTCTAGACGTTTTATGAGAAAGATGAATTTCAACAAGGCAAAGAACAGCTTACTTTTACCACTTTATGCTCCAACTCCGTATGAGGCCTAACGAAAATTATATTCTCTGGCTTTGAGGACAAAGAAATCTTTTTAAAAATGGGACAAAAAGACCTTTCTTTACATACTTTCCTGGTGCCACTAGCTTCACTTCTCTCTTGTTTGTGAATTAATCACCCTTCAGTTAAGCACAGTCTGAGCTTTGGTTGGTCACTGAGGAAAAAACTTAAGGCGAATCAACTCAGCCTAAAGTATGAATTAAAAACTTGGTGTCACCTGACCATCTATTTTGCTACAACCCAAGCCACATGTCTGCACCTCCTGCAACTACTCATAAAATTAAGAAGCAAGGGATGAACTAGTTTTACAGGAAACTTGTTAACAACTGAAATACAATACAAATCTACTTTGAATTGTATAGATGCTATTTAGGCTGCACACGATTCGATGTAACACTGTTTCTGTAGTTTGGCTAAATATGCACCACAGCAGGATGATAACATTATGAAAAATTAAATATGCCTTTCTCATCTACCCTGCAATATTTGATACCCTTCTGTGGTAACTACAACTGACAGTTTTACATTTAAATCATAGTACAAGGACTGTGATTTGTGGCATTACCTCAGCATAAATGACACCATGTTTTAATRCTGTGGSTTGATTCTCAAAATACTATAGCTCMCTTGACTTTGGAGTTTTCTCTTTAGTATTTTTTTACATTTTTATATATTTAATATTTAAATCAGAAATATCATTAGTCCCTTCCCATAGCCTCAAAACCATAAGCTGTACCGCTTAGACCACAATGCTTTCCTAAAAGGAAAGAGTACAGCTAACAAGGGTGCTGTTTTCAATAGCATTCTCCCATCCCCCCAGAGCAGAAAGTCATYAAAAAATGTACTTGTTCCTTTACTTCATATTTATTCTGGCTATATTATAAATATTTAATTTGTTAGCTAGTGTTTTCTTGTGACAATATTTGGGGTTGGAGCAATATTTAGAAAATCACCTCTCATTATATCTGRACTGTAGCTGGCTCTGCAGCTTGTAACAACTGGAGATCAGAAGCAGAATTCACAAAGAAGTAAGGTGAAAAGTCATGAGGCATCCTCCCGCACCTCACTGTTCAAACTTTAATCAACTCTCAGAGAAATAAATAAGGCAAGAGTTGGCTGAGATTTGAATTTGACAAGAGAGATTTGAATGACAAGGTGCTGCAACTTGAATGCCACGGGGTTGGGAAAATGTCAGGTTCCACCCTGATATCGCTCTGTCAAACAGCCGTCTGTCCTTTCCAGTTCAAGCCTTTCAAGTTAAAATAGATCTGAACTGAAATCTCACAAAGGTTAAGGCTAACCAAACTGGAGTTACTTTATTCCAGACAAAGATATTAAATGSTAGGTTTCCTACTGTATGGTTGTGTTGACTCTGTTGACAAGTGCACTGATTTCAGAAGAGTTTGATTCACCTTACTTTTGTTAGCACTCCTTCTATGTTGGAATAGAATCATGTTGGTAGACTACACTACCCATTTTCATTTTTAGCTTGTTTTAGACTTCGAAATTACTCCTTTTGATATTTCAAAACAACCAAGGAAATACGTAAATCAATTTTGTCTTTTGTAAAAGACTTCATTTCTGGATGTAAGATACCACTAATTTTTCAGCAGCAAGGAAACAAAGGGTAAAGTTATAAACATTAAGTGAATATCTAGATTTCTGTTTCTTCTGTTCAAGTTCAAAATCTGCTCAGAGCAAAGTAGGAGTTCTAGGTTTTTCTTTTCCTTAAAACTCTTTAAAGGACAATTTTGCATTTCAAAAAAAATGTAAACGAAATAAAACACTGAGGAAAGCTGTATCCCTTTAAAGGATTGGCTTACAAGGAGTCACCTCTGACTTTCACCTCACCTCATTGGGATTAGTGAGTGTTTTGCCACTTTCATACTGACTTCAGACTTTTTGTATTTGAGCATTGTGTGTGCAAGGCAGAGGAGAGCCAAGACCTTTCCTTATAAAATACTCTACTGAGCTACATCTCATTCCTTTCATGTGCAAGTAACCAATAAAAATCGGTGGAGTTATGTGTCTATAAAACTGATATAAGAATGAAGAAATCTGACCCCGCGCATTGTGATCCCGGCGGAACAGGAAAAAACAGCTCGATTCCTATTTGGGCCTCCTATTCACTGAATGCTAACTGCACATGCTTTTCAAAACTTTTCAGACTTCTAAAATTAGCCTGTATYGTGCATAATAACAAGTAGCAATCACATAATATTTAAAATAAAATARTTCCTACACTTYGGAATTAGCAAAATTCAGAGATACTGATTTAAAATGGAACTCACGTCTTTTTCCTGTTCATCATTCTCTATCTCTTATCAGCAGACATCACTGGGGGGTTGGAAATTCATTTCTGGGGCCACAGGAGGTGAGAGAGTGAAGAGGAGGTGAGCAGGACATGCTCGATCAGTTTGAAATAATGTGGGTTTATGATGAAAGTACTGCCTTTGGGCTCTGGATGCACATAAAGTTGTTGCTTTGGGTTCAAGTGCAAAATTTAAGCTTGACTGCAAAATACTAAAGTTACATCCAAAAGATGGGGTCTCAGAACTCTTTTCAATGGCATGTTCAGATGCTTACACTGCCTTCATGCTGGATTAGACTAAGACATATTGCCCCATCTCCTCTGTGCCCTGGCATGTGCAGGAGGGAAGCCTGGATGCAGAAAGGAGCTGCACTATGCACTCATGTAAAACCATACTCAGGGTAGAAGGGACCAGGATCTTGGCGTATGCCCRAAAGTGCCCCCCCTCCTCCACCCCTCCCATGATGGACTAAATATTGTTGGGCAGAACTAGGTCTTCCCTTTCTAATTAAAAACAATTAATAGCCACAAGTCTCTTTTAACCACACTAATCTGCAGAAAACTTAGGCAGTCATGAAATAAACTGTTATCTTCTAGAAGTTTAGCACAACTTCTTATGGAATGTTTTCYTGGGTGATGATTTTCTGTTCCTGTTCCTATCTGGCAGCCAAGAAAATTACATTATAAGAGGGATGCTGCTGGAGGTGTAGTGCTCCTGGCTCATTGACTGACTGTCTTGACAAGTGCTCATGCTTTTTTAAGGTTCAAGGTAACCTGCAGAAAGTGACTGCAAGAACAGTTTTATAGAAGTTTTACCTTTTGTTAGGACGTTACTCCAAATCTGTTGAGCTTTCTATTAATGCCTTTACATTTGGAAATTATCAACTTCTATAAATTTCAGTTTACATGTGTTTCCTCCATGATRTTTAACTGTGTGATTGGAAAATAATTTGAAACACCAAAGGTGCCCAAAGGAAAATATTTTGCTATTGTATTTAAGGTGAAATAATACCATGGATTACAATAACCTTATTCAATAAGGAAATTATTATATATTAGAAAAACAGTATTATGGTGTAGAAACTATCCAAACACCTTACGGTGTTGATAATAGTAGAACATGGAGCAACCTCCAATTTAGCAGCCTTTGTGAAGTCTCTCTCCCCTCCCCTCTTCCTTTCCATGGAATAATTCTGTGGTTTACCTGAATAATGCAAGGGCAAAATCAAGAGGAAAGACTAGTCCCTCCTCTCTGCAAGGACAGCCACACGTGGCAACTTTGACTTTTTCTTAAGCATCTGGCACTGGAAGCACCCCAGCCTAGCTCCACAGTCTCTCTTGGGAAGCCTGTGCATCATATCCCTGCTTCAAACCTCTAAGAAGCCCAACATGAGCTCCTTCATCTTCATTCAGAGCTGCTCCCCAGACTGATTAATCATCTTTAGGACCACTAGCACCTGAGATATATGCATCATTTAAGCATTTCTAGATTCATCCTTATAATACTGAAGTCATGCAGCTTGTTCAGTCCACAACAATACTGCTACATACTTGTATAGTCAATTGACTTCACTCTGATTTGTGTTTTTCCAAAGAAAAATGCTAATTTTTTTCAAACATGGTTAAAAATGAACAAATAATTTAAACAAGCACATTAGCTTTTTGGGTGTTAAATCCCTGTAATTGGAAGGCAACCATTCCAAACACACTTCAGAGAATGTCATGTCAGTTTTTACTGGTGATATAGAAAGGGACTGGAGGCATTAATTTTCTCACTTGTGGATTTCCTGGATACATTTTGTCACGGGATTAACAGAGCAGTAGCCAAACACATTAGAAAAAATTAGTGAAGCCTCACAGAAGCAATGTAAGCTGATATTTGGCAATTTATATGAGTTACAGGCAGCAACAATGATCAGATTAATTAAAAAATGTTTCAACCTCTGAGACACCAGTGTATTTCCAGGGGAGTTACTCTGTGCTCACAGTAGTACAAATGAGATGAGAGGATTTCTATGAAGCATGAAAGTCATCTACCTGTCAACATTCTCCAGCCATCTTCAGGCTGAAGAAATATCATTATCTAACCACACCCAGAGCAAGAGGGTATGGGATTCTCCTAGTCAATTCTCTGAGTCAATGTTACCCTTCTAGCAGAAGGGGCCCGAGAATCAAGTCTTTTAATCAGAAAGGGTTGCCTTACCATCTTGCACCACTCAGAGGTACCAGGAGACAAACATCTTGGAAGAACTTTCCATTTCACCAGGGACACATCAGGGAATGACCTCTTCCTTTATCTAGAAGAACAAGGCTCTTCAATCCACCACAAAGACATAAGGGACCTATATTTTAGCCTTTGAGTGAGACTTGAGTACGCATTTTATCATTTTGACAAYTTGCTAATTTTCATAAGAGGAAACCCCTAAGAAACCTGATTTTGAGTCTCGTCTATTCTTGAACGAAAAATCTAGGTAGGTGAATAGATACTCATTATGGCTTAAATGGATTTGTTTTAAACAGCTACTATCTAATTATTAAAATAGTTAGAAAGATGCCTCTGCCCAAATTAAGGTGCAAAAAAGACCATATGCTGAAGATAATAGTATGGATTTTATTTAACAGTAAATGTGAGGTAGAGAGAGAGAGAGACAGAGAGAAAAAGAAATATAAAAAAGGGGGAGAGATCGAGAGAAAGAAAGTGACAGAGAGACAGATTAATTAGAAAATATCGGCACTCTGTGGATCCCGACAGCATCCCTTCTTCTTGATCCTCTTCTTCTGGTCTTCTTGGTGGTGAGGGTCCCACAAAACATAGAGCTCAATGGATTAATATACTTTCAGGCCAGGTGGGAATGCCCAGGTACCTCCCCTGGGAGGGGGCAAGTTGGACACTACCTCTTTGCAACAGACTCTGGATCTGTTGCATCACTTTGCATCACGTGCAGTGCTCTGGTGCAAGGCCTCAGGAATGAGTCTGGGGGGTGCTTCAGGGGTCAGTGATGGTTTATGACACCTCCTCAGTGAATGTCCCGTGTATGTGGCCTTCCCAGGTGGGAGATTTTACAACTGAGACAGTTTTTGTAAGGGAGGATGGTTGTTCACTCCTGACCAGATGTTACACCACACACCCAAAACCTCTCCTCCTCCCTGCTTGGTTGGGGGTGGGGGTGAGGAATGTATTCAAATCCGGCCTCTGCAGATGAGCCTGTGGGCTACAGCCTCCCCCAGCCCAAACCCAGCCAGAGCTGATTTTCAGCTCAGCTGCTGGATTTGGCTTTCTTGYGGATACATTCTTCTCCCTCAGCCTTGTTTGCTTYCCCTAGACCTGACATAATTGGATGATAGTGTCACCTTTGTCTTATCTCAAGTTCCCTTAGGCAGCTCAACTCACAGTCCAAACTTCCAATCAGGAGGCATATTCAGGGAGCGGTGGACTTTGGAGGTCCCAGCTTCTTTATATAGGTTTGCTATAATGGGCAAAAAGTCCTTCATAACAATGTTTAAGACATTAACCATAACATTTCAGCCTCTCACACTCTGTCCTAAATATCTGTATTATATCTGAATGAAATTCCAGTTTTTAAATTTCAGGAAACAGTAGCATTTATGTTGCTTAAATGAGATTGGCTCTCACAACATTTTTCAGGGCAGGAATATATCAATTAACGGCATATTTTTATGCATCTTTTGGAGGTCACAGTCTTTTTTGAGCACTATGTAAACTGAAAATATTTGCATGTGAAATTATAGCATGATCAAATAAGTTCTGATTTATTTGGGTTGAGTGTATGTAGTGTCATCAGTACAATTTCTCCTTATATTTCAAAGATTATTACTCAAAACATTACAGCTGAAGCAATCCCAGTGTTATTTTTGCAATATGTCAGTAGTTCAGTAACTCTTATTTTTCAGCCATGGAAATATGCTGTTTATTAGGTCTAAAAAGAATAAATTTATAGGCCAATTTAAAAATACATATAAACTCAAAACTGAATGTATTTGTTGATTCAGATTAATTCTGAACATGATTCTGCATAATACAAATATTTCTGAAATATTGTTTTACTGATGAGTTACCACAGATATCAGGCTGTTAGACAGCTTAAAAAAATCATAAGTAGGTAGGAAAATATATCCAAAATATAGCCTGGGCAATGTTAGAGCACACTGGTGGTCGTTTTCCCGTCTGAAATATACTAGAGAAAACCYAACAATTGGGCAAGGACTAAAAAGAACAATAAAAGAAAAAAAAAATCAGTTTCATGCACAACAAGGTCATCTCCATCTTCCRGGACTGAAATGTTGCTGAGCAGTACTGTCCCTCATTAGCATTTCATACCGGGTAGATTTGTTTCAATATTTYTCCACAAGCAACCACAACTGCTGAAAAATATTAGTGATTGTATTTTGCAACAGAAAAACTACCTATCCCAGATGTTTGAACTGTCATATTGCCATTCTCAGTCTGTGATGGGCTAACCTTGGTTTGGGGGAGCATTGGAGAGAGAGCACTGAAGTTGTGCAAGCACTGCACAACAGCAGCCAAAGCACCATTCTAGTTCCCAATACAAAACACAGCACTGTGGGGGCTGCTGTGGGAAAAGTTAAATCCATCACAGCCAGACCCAATGCATAGTCCCAAAACAAAAATATGGTTAGTGGATTAGGAATGTTTTCTCCTTCTGTTACAGAAAAATTGGTTGACTACCACAAGTAATTGCTACCTACTAATTAAAAATAACAGGAGAGAGTCATCCATGAATAGCTGGAGAGCTACAAGCACATCTTATTACTTAATGGAGTACAGCAGCTTTCTGGTCAGTCATAACCACCGTCTCACCTTCAATCAATACCACCATGAAACATGCACAGGTAACTCATTATATGACCTAGAGGTCCAGGAAAAACGAAGAAGAGAGACTTGTGTTTTTTCCTCAATAAAGAATTCAGAGCTATAATTTGGCAGACTTTATCCTTTTCCTTGCAACTCACCCCTATGTGTGCTTATTTCTGAGATCTGCAGGTTATATTGAGAAACAAGCAGTCATTCCCATAGGTTGTTACTCTGAACTTGGTGTGAAGAATTTTTGCAGAAAGTACAAGGATGGAAATGACCAGCTGGGAAGGGGAAGATGCCTGATGAAGAAGTGCTCAGCTCTTCTTTCACGGCATCCTATTTCAGCTTGAGGATCTATGGAACTCTAAATTCTGATCTATTTTTTGATTGTTTGGGCAGTTTGTTTGGGTTTTTTTTTTAATTGGTGACGTCTCCACCTCTTGAGAGGAGCTATTATCTTCACTGGTCACATCTACATTATTTGTTCATAGATCTGATGTTCAAGCACATCTCTGTGACTTAATTCTTTTGTAGTTTTCCTACCTTTTCCTTCTTAAAGACACGTCTAATACTAACTTCTAGCAAAGGTCATGCAAAGTGAACCAATCTCACTCTCAGCTATATTAAAGGATGACTTTCCATATTCTGTTTTAGTTCCYGCTGATGTGTTCTTTTTAACAAATGGGCTGGTATGTTAAAAATCTACATAATAYCTCTCTCTCCTGGCCGGTGCTTTATTTTAAGTACTTGGGGACAATATCAGTGTCTGCAAAGTCACTAGAACTGGAGTCTTCCATTTGAAAGGGACCTCATCGCAYAATATGTGAACTTAAGGTTAATTTCTAAAGACATCCTCAGCCTATAGGTACTACCAGCCCTAATCTTTTCCTTCCCACCCCTTCAGTTTATTATACTTAGTTAATCTTACCACCACTTTCTGGACAAGATGGTAGATGCGTTTCACCATCTTGTTTCATTTTCCCACCTTGTTCACTCCTTTTGACATTTGTCTTTATTTATTGTCCTTATGTCAAAGAACGTAAACCTTCTGTCCCCTTTCCTATCATATAGAAATAAGACCTATGTGCTATCTCATTAACAGAAATAAACATAGAACTTTGACATGTAGATGAGCCCCCAAATCAGTGACATAAACCAAATCAAACATTCACACTGCTCTCTTAAAGACTGACTGGTGAAAATCAGTGAGCTTTCAAGCCCTTATTCTGCAGGACCATATAGCCATACAACCAGGGTTCAGAAACCTGGCACAAAAATGAACCACAAATGGGATATAAAATGTACTCTTGTGTACACATTACACTCACTTCCATCACCCCAGTATGAAAGGTTGACCAACTAGACTCCTTTTCAGAGCAGTGAACTAACACAGTCTAAAAGACACCTTGAACTCAGAGTAAAAAGGAATCCTAAGGATTCCATAATTGAATATCACTTGTGTTTTAGTCCAGAATTTTACTCGTACTGATTTTACTGTTATTTATTGTCACCAAAAAGCAACCTCAGAAAATGTAAAATACGTTCAATCCTCCAAAAACAGCACAGTAACAATGTCAAATCACATACAACAGCTAGAACATCCTTTTTGCCATAATTGTTATGCAAACTTCTCTCTTCCCCCTCCTCGCCTCTCCCCCAAAAAGTGGCTTTTCCACTCATTCCCTTTGAAATTAACTGGTGTTATTACCAACCTCTTTGTTAGAATTTTCTTTCATAAAAGGATTTTCTCATATTTTCTCTGACAAGAGCTGAACAAAGGATTGCAGAGACCTTTCCACAGACATTGACAATGAACTTTAAATCCATTGTTTAACCAAACACTATCCAAAGGGAGACTGTTCATTTCTAGTGGACAATAACAATTGAAACTATTCTTATAATTCAGTTATAACTCATACTATAAGCTGAATCTGTGGTAATAACATTGGACTAGAAATTAGAACACTTGGTTTCCCTTGGTGTTCTGTCACATAACCCCATCTAAGCCCTTCATAAATAACAAGAATAGTTTCTCAAATATTAAAATATTCARTCTAAAAGTTGGGCAATCAGATTGAGCTAGCATGACATGTACTTAAAGTGACATTTTGTTTGATTTTCATGTTTCTGTACAAATATAGTTCTCTCTCAGCCCATGGAAGGAGATAGGCAGTCATCTCAAGATATGGATACTATAGAGATCTTCAATATTACTTGCATGATCAGGTTTCTRTGTCCTGTGATCTGTTTTGTTTCCTAAAAGACAGAGGAAATATGACTTCTTAAAAGTAGTATCATAAGATTCTTCAGGGGAAGCTTTTTGTAATTTGCAGAATATGCTGTGTACTTTGCATTGTATGAATAGAGACTCACAAAAAATAAGACAAAGCCAGTAATAGCATCTTATATTGAAGCAAGCTTTTGCACTTATTTTACGCTGCATGGGGACCAAAATGTCGTTTTGACCTTTGTCATAACAATAATTTTCAGTCAGATATTTATTACATATACACACAAGAACCCAAAGAAACTATATGTATTGAGTTTGTGTTGCCAGGTTTTGGTAGCAGGGGGCAGCAGGGGTGGCTTCTGTGAGAAGCTRCCAGAAGTTTCCTCCGTGTCCAGCAGAGCCAGTCCTCGGCAGCTCCAAGACAGACACACTGGKCAAGGCTGGGCCAATTAGAAATGATGGTCACACCTCTCTGATAACATATTTAAGAAGGGAAAAAAATCCCAGTTATTGAAGAGTTGTAATTGCAACCAGAGAAGAGCAGGGTGAAAACGTGAGAGGAACARCTCTGCAGACACCAAGGTCACTGAAGAAGGAGGAGGAGCAGGTGCTCCGGGCACCAGAGCTGAGATTCCTCTGCAGACCATGGTGCAATCCATGGTGAAACAGCCGTGTGCCTGCARCCAATGGAGGATCACAGGGATGCAAGGATCCACCTGCAGCCCATCAGGAGACCCATGCCAGAGCAGGTGGATGCCTGAGAAGAGGCTGGGAACCCATGGGAGGCCTGTGCCAGGCAGGGTCCTGGCAGGGACCTGCAGACCTGTGGCGAGGGAAACCCCCACTGGAGTAGGTTTCCTGATAGGACTTGTGACCCCATGGGGTACCCATGCTGGAGCAGGCTGTTCTTGAAGGACTGCACCTCTTGAAGACTGACCCATGCTGCAGTGGTTTGCAGAGAACTGCTGTTCATGGGATGGACTCATGCTGAAGAARTTTGTGGACAACTGTCTCCTGTGGGAGAGGCCCCAGGCTGGAGCAGGGGAAGGACTCCTTTCCCTGGGCAGCCACTGGAACAACCTGTGATGAACTGACTATAGCTGCCATTCCCTGTCTCCTTGTGCTGCTGTGGGGGTSGAGGTAGACTTGAGAACGAGGGAGGGGTGGCTGGAATATGTTTTGAATGTCTGTTTGTACTTCTCATTATCCTGTTCTGATTTTGTTGGTAATAAATTCARTTAATATCCCCAAGTTGAGTCTGTTTTGCCCTTGACRGTATTTGCTGATCTCTCCTGGTCCTTACCTCAACTCATGAACTTTTCACTATATTTTCTCTACCCTGTTCAGTTGCAGAAGGGAGTGAGAGGGTGGCTTTGGTGGGGGCCTGGCATTCAGCCAGCGTCAACCCACTACACCATAGAAGGTAATTTTTATGTTTTTGTGATCAAGACTTGTAGTTATGTACAGATGATCCAAGCTCCATTTGATTCTGGTTTGTTGTTACTAGGGAACATTTCACTGTACAAACAAATATTATTGTCACAGAACTCATGCCCAGAATATAGAACCAAGTTTATAGGCCCTGTTCTCACACTAGGTTTTATCCAGTTAGTCCTAGTTTGCTCCTCAAATCTTGCTTCCATCTTGCTTATATGTTCCACACTTACTAGCTCTTAAGTTTCGGATTTTTTTCTTTTTTTCTCCAAATTAACTTCTGTGCCACTGAAAAACATTATAATTTTCAAATGGGTGAATTATTTTGACTGTCATATTTTCAAAGACAGTCTCATGCAAATATTTTGCAATGAGCATGTCAAACAAAATAGCTAACTTCTGATAAAATTATCAGCAATTAAAAATGGAGCCTTTCAATGGGGACAAAGAGACAGTCTCAGAAGATGAGCTTTTTATTASCCTTGCCTAAAAACTTGGCAGTTTAAATAAACTGCAGTTTCTTTCTTCAGTTTTTCCTCAGTCTTCTTTCTTCTTTTTTTCCTACTCAGAGGAGATACTAGCAGAAAGACATAATTAATATTAGCAAGAAAATTACTGCTTTTCTGAATTTTTTTCGACAATCTTATGTGATTTTAGATAAAATCCTGCTTTTTTTTTCTATAGAATATTAAGCATCTGGTTAAAAAAATGCAACAGACAGGATAGTGCTTTGTATTCAGTCCTATAGGTCAGTAAGAGTAATTTCTGTAGAACATTATAGGCTTAAGTCATGTTAAATCTTTTAGGGCTTTTCTGTAAGAGCTATTTSAGTTGTTTCACCAAGCAATTTGACTTTAGAAAGGTTTCCTCTTAGTAGGCAATTGCGCCTGTATTTTCCTGTTAGCCAGCTGTYCACATCTAATGCTGAGCTGAATGTAAATTTTCACAGCCTATTGTGATGAACTGGTTCCAAATTCAATAAAGTTTGGTCATCAGATGGCCCAGTAACTTAAATGACACTCCTATTGTCTTCTATCAAGCTGAATACTCAATTAATCAAGGAAAYCAATTAATAATCAAGCCAAAAAATGTTAAAATTAAGCTTTGGGATCACAAACAAACAAAATAGTCCATTTTCACCAAAATCAGATATAATTCCTTAAGTACTCTAGACATATTGCATACGGTCAAAGTTTACTCTCCTCAATACCTTGTAAGCTTTGCTATAAAAAATAACAAGCTCTTAAGTCTTTTTATCACAGGACTCTGTTAACCAAATTCAGCTATCTCTGCTTCTTGAACAAGTCTTTCGTCTTCTCAGATCATTCTGATGGCCCTAACACAGTTCCAATGGCTAATGTAATTCAGCCTCTTGATAGCTACCTGCTGTTACATGTCCAATATCAACATTCCATCAGTTTATGGGACTGCAGGGTCTGGTAATTTGTTGTACAAAACTACACTGGTACATAACAGTACAACTTGGAAGTTTAGGTAGAATGGTTAACTAGTTGGTGTCAGAACTTGAATCACTATAACCTGGTTTACGTGAGTTCTTGTTTTATTCTTTAAGGAAAAGCTGTAAGTTAAAAGACCTTGTTGTTAAGCTACAAATCACAAACTTTAAAAAAACTTTTATAACTAGTTTGGGTTAATCTGAGAAACTGTTAAAGGTCAAGACATAAAGTACAAACTGTACAAATTATTGGGGGGACACTTTGATTCTGTAAGTGATTCTGTAATGTAACAACCRTTAACTTGCTTGCTTTGTGGACAGAAACCAGGATAAAAATATATGTGAAGGAGCACAGGAGTAAAAATTGGAAATATATGTAGATCATCCAAATTATTCTTACAAACCAACCACAGTTTATGCCTTCCACCTCATTATCATGTTTCAAAAAAATCCGTTGAAATTAAGTAATGGTGAACTGGAGAAACTGCATTGCACACACTTATAGAAATGCACAAAGATTTAGCATTTTTGACTTGAGAAACAGTCTAGTTAGTTCTGAATATTCAAATGGGGCTGCCTTAGAGCTGAAGCTTATGAAACTGGGACTACTTTATAGCCCAAATTATCGAAGAAGAGATGCAGAATGTCATCTTTAAATAAAGAGGGACAGGAGCAGCTCCTTCAGAGGCCAGTTTCTTGAGTTTCATTAGAGAAGCCCCTTTGTAAAGTAAGTTATGTTTAGCAATTAGAGATTTGTCTTCCAAACAGGACAATGTTTCAAACTTTATAGAAGAGAATAGTAAAAAAAATCACACTGTTAAGTTACATTAGAAAGTTGTTGTGATGATAAAATAAAGAAATAGAAGAATAGACTCTATCATAAGGGAAGAAACAGCACTCAACATATAATTATCTGGTATTTAAAAAAAATTGTCATTTTGTAATACAAGTTCTGCAATGCACAGGCTCAGAACCTGGTATTTTTATGGGAAAAAACCACCAACTTCATTTTTTCTAGTCATTTGCCAGTCAAATAAATGTAAAGCAAATTCTGAAAATCCTCAATTTTATGAATAATTCTTTTAAGTCTAGCAAGGTATGTGAAGGATAAGCCTTGAGACAGAATTTCAGAAGTAGGCCCTTATCACCTTTCCAGGTGTTTAAAAGAACAGTTTCTAAAAATAAAAATGCTACAATATTCCTTAAAGTCCTAGTTATTTCTGACAACACCATCTACCACTTCTTCACCATCCATATGTTAATGCCACCATATCAGACACAATGGTGAATCTTAACTGCACAACACAGAACATGATATGTTTTAAGTCCAACCCTCTTCCCCTCATACAAGGTCATTTAGTGTCTTGGGGGAAGAATAAAACTTTCATGGCCATTAGTGGTAAACAGAGGTGACAATAAGAGGATACTGTGCTTCAAGGAGACATACTGAACTTCACTTGACAGTCACACTTCATACCAGTGATGTATTGACCAAAGGAACGCTAAATGAAGTAAAAAAGGTGCATGTTTGTCGCACTTGAACATGAAAAAACCACACGGAGACCGCTCTGTCAGACATGAGCCAGCAGAAGGCAAGAAGGGGGGCCGAGATGACCCCGGCTCTTTATTTTATATGTTTTTAGAAACCACCGTGGATTGGAGGGTGAGGTTGCCACCTCTCAATCACACTGGTCAAAGGAAGAATCCATCARATGTCTCCACCCAGCACCATGGAATGTAAACAATAAGGAAAACGTTATCAAAACATGACCATGTTTACAGAAAGAGCATGAGAACTTTGTTACAGAAGTGAAAAACATGGAGAAACTGCAAAAACCAGGGCGACACATGTTGGTGACAGCGAAAATGTAAACTATGAGGGTGAAACATTTATACTGGATTTTCATGTGCAAAGAGAAATAACTTCAACATTTGTTTCACATAAAGCACTATGAGGAAGAGTACATTCCAGGAGAAGTTGCTTGCTTTCCCCTCCATGCAGCTGGGAGCAGTACAGCTTGGTTTCTAGCTGTACAGAAAAGGTGAATCGTGCTGTTCCCACTGATCCTTCTTTCTCAGCCATAATAGCCAAATCAAAAGGGAAAGAAGAAGTTCAGGCAAGTGTTTCCTTTTTCCTTGAAACAAGAGCCACAAACTAGTTTGAAACACTCCTCACAATCTAGTTGCTTGGTGATCCCGGTTTCAGCCCAGTCATGCTATGGAAAGGACTCAGCCCTTGCAGCAGGAGGAGGTGGGCTTCACTGTTTGCCCAGATGGTCACAGAAGAAAGAGGACATGCTGCTGTCAGGGGCTGTTGTTTGCAGCAGCAGAAGCTCATGGTGATGGCACCAATAGCTACATGACCACCCCGACTGAGGAGCTAAATTTCAACCAGAGAGAGAGAGAATACTCCTGGAGTCTGGCTCCTCCTCTGAGCCCGAGGCTGGACTAAATTATCTTTTTCCTAAGGAGAGACGTGAATCTCCAGCAGTTCTACCACATATTGCCAGGTCTTTGCCTCCTGAAACCCCATCCACCCAATTATAGAAATAAAGTGGTCACCCTCCCTACACAACAGGACTTCGGGTCCACTAAACTCAGCATAAATAATRTGCATACTCTTTAAACAGTAGTGATATACTCAGGAATTCCATGATGACAACAGCTGTTCTAAATTAACAGTCCTTTTTCATCTTTATCTATATCCTTTCTTTACTCAACTACAAATCAAGTACTTAACCTGGATGAATGGAAATATCTTGTAAATTATAGAATACCTGATGGTAATTATGTTTTCTACTGCTTCTTACACAAGGTGGTGRAAAGAGACAAGAAGGGCAGGAAAAATATCCTGTACTATTTTTACAGTAATTGATTCTCACATGTATAATTCTTTAGGGAAAACAGAACCATATTTATGGTTTAAATGATCCATGCCATTTACAAGGTAGTAGCTGAAACAAAATGTCTGGGTGGCATTTGGCTTTCTAGAAAAAGCAAGGCTGTGAGTATTTACAATATGGAAAATAAACTGTAATTATTAATAACTATTTGCATTTTGCTAAGTGTTCCACAGCCAGAAATCTCACCACAGTTTTAAGGCAGATGTCTTTTTTTTCGAAGTCTCCTTTCAGTCCCTTTGAATCATAGGTTATTATTTTAACCATTTATCTAGATTATACTAAGAATCTATTAGTAATGCTTAGTGGCTGAAACAAACTGCTGGTAAAATGGAGGTCGAATGAGCTCTTCTGAACCTTCATTCTGTATGTGTGATGTCTCCTTATTGCAGCCATTTATCATTTTTTACCTTTCAGACAGTATTAGAGGATAATTATATGGTAGTTAAATTGCCAGAAATTAATACATTTCTCCTTCCAAGAGAGGTTCTTTTCTATTTTGAATCTACTACACACTGTGAAACACAAGCTTCTATGTGACAAATTGGATACTGTGAAGTAGTATATGCAATAAAAGTGATTAACACCATGAACACGGGCTGACTTCATTTTCAGACAGATGTAGAAACATTTCATACATTAAACATTAAATACTGTAGGATTCTCATATTGAATAATTTGAATGCCTACAGAGTTCTACTTTGTATTCCAAGTTTTAGTAATTAAAATACTCTTGGAATAGTCTTCTTAATATTAATTGAGCTTTTCTCATGACACAACAAGCAAAATGATTACGGCTGCTGAGTTTCTATTTCCTTCTTCAGTTCCAGCAGTCTCTAACATAAACATCTCTGCGTTGCAGACAAAATGCACAACAGTTTCTAAACCACAGAGTTCTGTTAGTATACCAGAAAGAAGAAAAAAATAAAAAGAAAAATAGGGTAATGAGTTTTGATCTTCCTTTCACTAGTTAAAATCTAAGTTAGTAACTATCATTGAAATGGCTGCTAATTCTGATTTTTAAATACTTCCTCTTACACAATACTCCAGTGTTGGCATAATACAACACAAACAATGTTCTTTTGCTTGAAGGCAAATTATCTCATTTGCAATTCTAATTGCCTTGGTAAGGAGTTTTGATTCCTGATCGTGAAGATAAAATTAGTTTCCTTTTCTTTTGAGAAAAATCTATGCATTTTATAAGACCAATTCCTAAGAGAACTTTAATGTAAGGACAACCTATTTTCCAAGACTTTTGGTGTGATACCTAAGGAATGCAATCTCAATGACGTTATATAGAAACTATTAATAGGATACTTTGATACCGCAAAACAATGACCATTTAAAGAAAGTAATTCAGAGGAAGGAAGGTTTGAGTGTATCATGGTTGCTCCCTGTAGTAAGAGTTTGACATTTCAGCATCCACATCATACATGGATTGGACTGAAAGAACTAGAAGATCTTTTCAGTATTATGCAACAGAAAAATGAATGAAATTCTTTCCACTCAAACAGAAAAGATCTAAATGCAATCTTTTTAATATATTACTGGATTGTAGGTAAATGTAGGGAAGTGTAATGAATATAAGTACTAGTCTTGATTCTCTCTTTTAGAT
Organism: Amblyornis subalaris; assembly: GCA_018881555.1. NCBI lineage: Eukaryota > Metazoa > Chordata > Aves > Passeriformes > Ptilonorhynchidae > Amblyornis > Amblyornis subalaris. Next base: position 32,971,191 of record JACAXG010000001.1, on the reverse strand, counting down.
TTTATAGCCCTAGGCATGAATATTTCCAGCTTTTGTTACTAATTTATCTAATACATCCACTAAAATATTTTAACCATTATATTGAAAACAAAAACAACAAATGCACTATAAAAATAATAAGAGGAAAATCCAAGGGCATCCCCTTTCTACCTTTAACRGTAAACCTGTTAAGAAAAATCCATCAATGGTGTTATGGTCATATAGAAGATGCAAGACCATTAATCTTCTCTAGAAAATTTTATGAAGTTGGATTTTTTTTTCATTCTTACATTTCAATACCAGTTAGCGAAATAGTAGATGGGGTAGAGGGTAAGGTTGTGAAAATGCCTAGCAATTTAGAAGACTTATCTACAAATGGAATCAATAAACTAGACTTTGACATAAACCCTTAGAGAACAATGAAAATCAATAATGGAATACTGTGCAAATGTGAGGAAAATAACAATAAAAGGAGGACCATGACAGTACCAACAGCAGTAGGGGCTCAGTTCTGGGAGACCTAGACTCATGTCAATGATCATCAAAGCCCTGATATTTGAAGTTCTAAGGGGACATGCAAATTTCCCCCATTGCAAACTACATTCACTGGACTGAATTTTACTGGCCTTATTGAAAATCTTGCTCTGAAAAAATTACTATGGCTCCTAGCAGGACTTACAGTTTCTTAAAATACCAGTTTGGAGGAGAATTCCACCTGCTTCTGCAAGGAAAAATTCCACAGAATTACAAAGCACTCTGTCAGAAAAACTGGCACTGTCCATAGCTATGCATAAAAAGGAGATGTGAAATATGAAGTAAYAAAGGGATAGATATGACTTTCCAGCTGAAAGTTGGCACCTATTAAAGAAATATTCCAGATTGTCAGAATCAACTGGGAAAACAGAAGGCTGACAAAGCCTCATAATTCTTTCTTTGTTTTCTGGTAATATAATGAAATGCTGTACTAAATACGTATATTAATCTTTGTATATTTGCTAAAGATTTTTTAGAATGTTTAGTGGAATGAAGAATATCAGACTAAAGAAATTCTGATTACTAGGAAGCTGTTTCTAAGTAAGTCCTAAATAAATAGATATTTGTAAATTCTTTTTTAAAATTACTGATATTGCAAAGTTTAAGACCTCATTATGCAGTGTTATGGCTATACATGTGCAGTTATAATTGTATAGAGAATCATACTTAGCTAGTTCGTAAATTGCTCTTGATTTGTATACCATTTTCTTGCATTTTTTAGTTATAAATGGACCACTGAAGAGGGAGTTAAAGGGAACCTCTAGTAAGAATTCAACAGGTTTTTTTGTGTTTCATTTCTACATTTTAGTCCTCTTGAAGGAAAAACYGCAACTTTATGGGATCTTGCTTACTTTATCATAAGCAGTTTGCTAACCTTGCAGCAAAAGTTCATTCTTCTCTATGTAGTTGAAGGTAGTAGTTGTTACTTTGTTGCTCCAGTTAATAGAATGTCCTAAGGTCAAGTGTTGTGATTTGTGGATATTTTTGTGTACTCCAGTTCATGATGGACTCTTTTATGATAAACACTTCRTTTTCCCAGCTTAGTCAACGTCTATCAGAATTTTTGTTTCTGTAAAGATAATTGTTTTGCTTACTCTACTGTTTTTCCTGTGAAGTCTGTCCATGTCTTTAAATTAACCATTATGTTTTGTTATTTGTGGATGCCCCTCACTACAAGAAGAACATTTAGGCACTGGAGCGTGTCCAGAGAAGCGCAATGAAGCTGGGGAAGAGTCTACAAAGTCCTATGAGGAGCAGCTGAGGGACCTGGGGTTGTTTAGCCTGGAGAAAAGGAGGCTCAGGGGGAACTTTATCACTCCCTACAACCACCTGAAACGAGGGTGTAGTGGGGGGTCTCTTCTCCCAAGTAAAAAGCAATAGGACAAGAGAAATGACCTCAAGTAGTGCCAGTGGAGGCTTAGACTGGATATTAGGAAAAATTTCTCTTTGTAAAGGTTTATTCAAGCATTGGCACAGGCTGCCCAGGGAAATGTTTGAGTCACCATTCCTAGAGGTATTTAAAAGATGTGTAGATGTGGCACTTGAGGACATGGTTTAGGCATGGATTTAGCAGTGTTAACTTCATGGTTGGACTTGATGATCTTAAAGGTCTTTTCCAACCTACATTGAAATCACATTCAGTGATTCTAAAACTAGGGAGAATTAAGGTATGCATATGTGTATTTATGTATATTTTCATTGACGATATTTTTTTCCAAAACAAGATGATGAGAGAAATGGATTTTGTAGTGGCAAAATCTCAAAATTAATTAAGTAATCTTATTTTCTTTTTCTCTTGCTCTTAAAAAAAATAATTCAACAAACAAACACACCATATCTCTTTTATTGTACCTTTAAAAATAGTCTAGACAGGAGCTATTTCTCAAGCAAAATGCTGGAATTTTCTTCTGTGTCCAAAGTTTGTTTCTTTTGTCTCAACAAAACTATAAACATAAAGGACATTTCCACTCAATACGTTTTGGGAAGATAAGCTTTTTCAATTGCTAGCAATGCCCCCTTTTGACATAGATCAATTTTCCCTTCCACTTCTAAAGGTGAAGGAACTGCAGCACTGCAGCAATTCTCCCTAAAACCAGCTTTTTATGGCTTCACATGGCAGACCACTTCCATTTTCACTGAGCGAAAGAGAATAAATGAAAATTTCCCCTTGCCCAAAATGCCCCATCTCTAACCCTTCCTGTGGGAACAGCCCAAGTTCTGTCTCAGTACCAAGCAGACTCAGGAAGCGGTAGCAGCAGACTGAACAAAAATATCTAAGCAGAAAGACTCAGGAAATATTTGAGCAAAATTAAAACTAAATGACTGACCCAAACCTGCTAGGATTTTTGTGGCTGCTCCAACCATAGTTGGTACTCATTACTGACCAGGTGAAGCTTGCCGCTCTTTCTAAAGTATGTATGTACCTTGCTAAATGAAAATATAAAGGCAGCAATTAAGGCAATGTAGGCAAAGAAAGACAACTAGCCATGAGAATGTAAGACCAGCTTCATGACCCCCTGAGGAACTTGAATGTACATAAGTCTATGGGACCCAATAAGGTGCATCTCACAGTCCTGAGGGAATTGGCTGGTGTAGTTGTTAAGCCACTCTCCATGATATTTCAAAAATCATGGCAGTCAGGTGAAAAAGTCATGAAAAGACATTCCAGTCACAGGTGAATGGAAAAAGGGAAACATTCTACCCATCTTAAAAAAGGCAGAAAGGAAGACCCTGGGAACTACTGAGCTGATAGTCTCACTTCTGTGCCTGGGAGGGTCATGGAACAGATCCTCCTGGAAGCTATGCTAAGGCACAGGGAGAACAGAGAGATAACTTGGGACAGCCAGCATGGCTTCACCAAGGGCAAGTCCTGCCTGGCCAACCTAGTGGCCTTCTATGATGGAGTGACTGACTACATTAGGGGACAAGGGAAGGGTTACAGATATCATTTATCTGGATTTCTGTAAAGCCTTTGACATGGTCTCCCACAACATCCTTCTTTCTAAATTGGAGAGAAATGGATTTGATGAGTGGATTGTCAGATGGATAAGAAAGTGCTGGCTGGTTGCATCCAGAGGGTAGTGGTCAATGTCTCAGAGACCCAGCGGGTAACAGTGACAAGTAGTGTCTCTCAAAGGTCCATACCGGAACCAGTGTTATTTAGTATCTTCATTAATAACATAGACCAAGGGATTAAGTGCACCCTCATCAGTTTGCAGATGACACCAAGGCTGAGTGGTGTTGTGTGGATGCCATCCAGAGGGACCTGGACAAGCTCAAGAACTGGGCCCATGAGAATCTCACATGGTTTAACAAAACCAAGTTCAAGATGCTGTACCTGGGTCAAGGCAGCCCCTGGTATCAACCGGGGCTGGGGAATGAACAGATGGAGAGCAGCCCTGCTGAGAAGGATTCGGGGGTCCTGGTGGAGCAGAGGCTGGACATGACCCAGCCATGTGCACTTGCAGCCCAAAAAGCTAAATGTGTCCTGGGCTGCATCCAAAGCAGCGTGGCCAGCAGGGCGAGGGAGGGGATTCTGCCTCTCTGCTCTGCTGTGGTGAGACTCCACTTGGAGTGCTGCATCCAGCTCTGGGGGCCCCACCACAGGAAGGACATTGACCTGTTGGAGTGGGTCCAGAGGAGGGACACCAATCAGATTAGTGGGCTGGAGAATCTCTCCTATGAGGAAAGGCTGGGAGATTGGAATTGTTCAGCGCGGAGAAGAGAAGGGTTTGGGATGATCTGATTGCAGCCTTCCAGTACCTGAAGGGAACTTCCAAGAAAGATGAAGAGGGACCTTTTACAAGAGTATGAAGTAACAGGACGAGGGTGAGTGGATTCAAACTGAAAGAGAGTGGGTTTAGACTAGATATTAGGAAGAAATTCTTTACTGTGAGGCACTGGAATAGGTTGCCCAGAGAAGCTGGAAATGCTCCACCCCTGCAAGTGTTCAAAGCCAAGCTGGATGAAACTCTGAGCTATCTCGTCTAGTGCAAGTTGTCCTGGCTAATGGCAGAAAGGGTAGAACTACATGATCTGTAAGGTCTCTTCCAACACAAACCATTCTGTGATTCTATGAGAATACAAAGGTCAGAACTTGCAAAGAGCCTGCCAGGTTACATAATTAATTCAAAATTCTCCAGGGCTTTATTCTGGTTGCACACCATAGTCAATTCCGACTGAATTAAACTATCACAGAAACGCTACTATATCTTACAGGAACAGATTTACCAATGCAACATATTTACCAATGCAACATGCAACAATCAATTTAACTTGTACTGGAGYTGGACATTTCATTCTGCTGTTCTCTTCTGTTAACTCCCACCACTAATGACTATATATATATATATATATTCATAGCAGCTAGCGGCAGCTTTCTTCCTCATCATATAAAGAAAATTAAGCAGGAAAATTTTCTCAAAAAAACAAAGCAAAGCAAAAAACAAAAAAAAATATTTTTGTATTATGTAACATTTTGCCCCGAAAAAACTTTCATAAGGTTAACTGGTTATTTTTGTTCTCTCCTTCAAAACGTAGATGGTAAATCTTGGCCAGGACTGAATTACAGTCAAACTATAGATTTGTCTTTGTATTCTGTCTTTGGATTAGGTATTCTTTTTTAATTCAGAATAATTTAAATCAGATATTTCTATGTTAGAATCTTACATGTTAGTTAAAGTTCATCCTATAAATCACACAAACATATCATCTCTGTGCCTTTGTTCATCTACAGTGACAGGATGCCTTTTCTTGAAATATTTTAGAGATGATTAGCGTATTTATGTGTCAACCTTGGTCCTATTAGGATCTGGTTTTTGGCTCAAGAAAGTGAGAAAAATGTCAGTCAAAATTTAATAAAAAGTATTCATAATGACACTGCATTTTTTTTCATCACAAGGACCAACCCATCCAATAATTAACTTGTTAGCTAATTAACATTTTTTGTCTACTTTCCCGAAAAAATAGAGACTTCCATTCACACCTAAGTGTGTATTTCTAGGGAAAAACATCTTATCCTTGAATTGAAAATATCTGCTTTTGCCTGCAGATGGGTAGTTGTATTCTCTTATACTCCCACAAGTACCTGGTCATAGCCATTTTAAGTAACTAAGGATTAAAGTCTGTTAAATTTATAGGACGRGTTATTAGCTGTTATCTCACAGTTGTGGTGTAACATCATTAGGTCAGTCACTGCATATCTAGGCTACTTTAAAAAATGTACTGTTTGCTTTTTTCAGCATGGCTTCTTTCGCTGTGGAAAACACAGAAAGGTTGGGGTTTGCTTGTTTTTTAAACAAAATATTCTAAGTTGCATTCTATTAAACTCAAGAACACCTGCTCAATTTTTTTAAAAAATATAAAACAGAATAAGGAAGAAAAAAATTAGAGCAGATAAAGTGAAATAATATATTCGCAGACACCAAATACTTCTAACATTAGCAAATTGTGTAGACTTTTTTTCTCTCTGTCTCTGGTGTATTTGCAATGTAGAACAATACATGTTATCTGCAGGGGACAGAAAATTTATGCTGCCTTTGCAAATTAGTCAATGTAGAATCGCGCGCTGCCCCTCAATGAAAGTCCAGAGGATAGCTGCTGTGTCCCACACCGGAGCTGCGGCGTCTACCACGGGCAGCTCGCACACTCCCACACTCTGCAGGGACAGGTTCCTCACCCGAGGGGGCCTTCCAGGGCTGTTGTTCCAAAACGCAGGTGAAGATAAAGAAGCCGAGAGGGGACTCTAAGTATGAGTTCAACGCAAAGCGTGTAGTAGGTGAAGGGTTCAGGGACAAAGAGCCGCGCGCGCAGGGTTGCACAGGATTTTTATAKCCCACTGGGTGGGGGCAGAGAGAGCAACAGCAACCAATAATCTGAGGGTTAAGGGGAGGAGACAAGGCGGGGACATAGGACATCAACCAACGGGAGTAATACAAAGGAGGGACTTCAGGAGGGAACCAATGGGGCATCGAACAGTGTGGAACTTTCCAGGAACAATACATATTAACGAGGGGAAATTAATATTGAAAGACGCCTACATGGAACAGGGAGGGGAGGACAAGTTGCCATAGTAACAGGGACTGCTGGCTGTTGAGCCTGGGGAGAGATTGGTTTTCACTGAGTGAGCAGTCAAATCTCTGCTGCTGATCCAGACCACCAGGTTGTAGGACCAGCCTCTCTTTCGGGGGTCTGGGCAGCCTCAACTGCCTGCACCACTACAAGTCAATCAATTAAAAATTTCAAATCTCACTCCTCTTCTTCAGGCTGTTTTATGGAAATCAGAATTTTCTCTTGCTGACTTCAAGTAACTTTGGTTTCCAATCAAGAGAGGCAAATTTTAATGTAATTTAAAAGCAGCATTTCAAGAGAAAGTCACATTGTCTGCTTTGATAAGATTTCAACATGTAGTTAAGACATCTTATGAAAGAAAAATGTCACTTTCCTATATGAGATTATTTTTATAAAAATAGCTAAATATTTAACTTCAAATTTCTATTGAGAAACTCAAGATGATTAGTATTTTTTCCAAATAAAAATTAAAAGTAATTTTAAATTGCCAAAATATCCCATGTCATTATTGTTGGTTTTTTTCCGTGCCTCCAATCCTATTTTTTCAGTTATGCTGAATCTATTCCTAAAATGTATTCTTCTAGCACATTCTTGTTTGTGACACATCCCCAACTAAGCTATTGAGTAAGGTGTGTTCAGACTTTCACAGACAGAGAAGTAACTACAGCTCAGTGGGTTACTGCTTCATGACAGCGCCTCCTTTTCCAGTCATGTGGAATCTTCCATTGCCATGGCAAGAAAGAACAGAAATGTGTTAACAACGGAGACCACAGTAAAAGTTTTTAGGATGCTATAATTTTAAGGGTCTTTTTAGATGTGTGAGGGTGTGTGTGCATGCATCCATCCTTTTAAAGGAATGGTGCGATTGAATTCCTAAAGCCAACATGCTTTGTATTATCTGGGCAGGGAAGCGTAAGATAAAAACACTCTCATGGAAATATGAACAGGTGTTGGAAAATATTCAGTGGACATATGAATGCAGTGTTATTTGTGTCCTGTAAAGAATGAACTGCAGAATGGCACTACCTCGCAGAAAAAGTAAAATCATCGACATTTAATGAGAGAATAGACAGGAAACCAAATAGCATCTCCCTTCATAAAAATTGACATAAAAAAAAAATCATAATGGTAGTTGAGGTTTCATACTCCTACAAAGTGGAACAAATACCATGTGATTTTTGATTAAACAGAAGTTATTTTTAGTGTAACTTTGATTTTAAGACATTACTTTCTTCAGGCAAATAATTTAAACTAGAAGCTTAAGAATTGTTTCCCAAATAATTTAACAGTAGTTAGGGTATCAAAAACCTATTCTAAGGTGACAATGGATGAAGACTACTAGGCATAGGATCCCTTTATCTAGCTGTGCATCCGACATCTTTTACCCAAAACATATAGTCTTCAAAAAGAACCATCTCCATAAAATATCATGACTTTTGCTTTTGCTATTTAACCTGTGTTACTCACCCTATTAGGTGACTTCTACCAAGAACCAGTCCAGAAATAATCCACAACTTATAAGCAGTTATCACATGCTTTTGRTAACTAACTAATAAAGTAACAAAATATCAATTATCATGCACAGTACACACAAACTACTTGCAATTCAAGAACTATTCACCTGAAAATTCACTAGTATAATGGGAACAGATTTTAAAAATAGTAAATGGTATCTTTCTCAGTAGTGTTGAGCACAATTCATTCAAAGTACTACTTATTAAAACTCCAGTCCCACATAAAATAGAACTGGCTTCATAAGAAGAAAATCTAGAAAATCTCTTAGAGTTCTTTCGGGGGGAAGAAGGGAGTGCTGGTTTTGTTTGGCTTTGGGAGAGAGAGGTGAGAGAGAGTATGGAAACAGACTCAGTATATAAGATGCAACAGTGAAGTTGTCATGGGTAATGGAAGGAATGTGGGAGGTTAAGTTTTGCAGTGAATAATCGCAGTTGCCTTTTGCCTCTGGGAACCTGTACTCAAGCAAGGTCAAACATAAAATTAGTTTTGTGATCTCTTCACAGTCCCAATCTACAGTTAGAAAAAGCCATGACCAAAATAGCAAGAGGCTGCCAGTTAAATGCTGAGCTACAAGCACAAGGTTTTCATCCACACGCTTCAGCCTCTGACATCCTATGAGACCTCACCACAGTGCTTAGTGTGAGGTTATTGACCTGTGTAAGGTGAAGTACACCTCTCTTTAAGAAATTGATGTCTTGGCCAGTACAGTTACTGTCTTATCAGGAACAGTCTTTCTCATCCCTTGGTTTCAGAAGGGTTAATGGAAAATACAGTCAGTTACTTGCCACACTCTACAATCATAAAGAAACTACATAACCTTGATTATTCACTCTTAAGTTAAAGGAAGCTATAGCACTTAAGAAATTACAAGACACAGTTTTACATCACTCATGTAAGTTTTGTAATGGGTTTGGTGAAAAAATTAATAGAAATTAGGGCAACGTGAGCTAACAAAATTAAAGAAAACATTGTGTCTGGGTGATATTTAGGTTGGATTTTGTGACCTTTCTTTGGACCTGACAGAAGACAGTCAGAGCCCCTAGCATGCTGTTTTTATTTCATTCCCTATCGCCACCTTCAGTGATATCGTACAGTCTGACAAAAGAGATTAGATATTAAATTACTGAATCATATTATCGCTCTGCATACACTTTTCCTTTCTTATATTTTTATGCTTCTGTAGCTACAACAATATTTCTTTTAGAACACAATTCAAATGCATTTTCTATTGTCGCATTTTCTGCAACAGTTATCATCTAGAGTAATTCATAATAATTTCAATGCCAATTTCAGATTTTAAGGTTTCCGTTTACTGGTCACATTTTAAAAAACTGTACTGAATATGCAAAATAAAAAGCTGTTTGCAAAATTAAGCAACGAAAATGTTTCAGTGTGATTTGTCACTACCATCTCCTGCCTATTTAATTCTTCAGTGGAGTTCCATGGTAATTGAGCAACATTCCAATATTTTTAAATAGAAAAAAAATTATATTATCATCTCTCTTCTTGATAAACCCTTAGGAGAAATAGCTTGATTGGATGGAGGTGGAATGTGGGTATATTGTGTGGGTGGATGTGTTCTGTGTGTGAGAAACAATTACAGAAGAGAAAATAAATTAATTTTAGTTTTAGTTTTTCTAATGATATAATTTTTGATAACTTTCTGCTCTTAAAGCTTCTGAAAACAGTAGGTCCAACAGCTGTATGACCCCTAGTATTAATCAACAGAGAAGTACTTAGAAATAGCTTTTTTAAAACAATGTTTTTCAAAATCTTATCCCATAAATGATTTCACTTTTTATATCACTGAGTAGCAAGCCACACACAATAATGTTACTTACCAACTTTTAGAGACAATATGTTGAAATATTTAGTATATTGTGCTGTAAATAATGCAATTCATAAAACAAATATTGTTGCCTTACTGGAAGGACTAGCATTTGTTACTGCAACTTCTGCTTATTAAAAATTCTCAGTCATGGTAGGAAAAAAAAACCTTTAGTCATTATTGTTCTAATATTTTTCTTGCCATTTAATTTTTAAAATTGTTAGCTGTCTCTATAACAAAATTATGACAACTTACTTGAATTGTCCACAAGAACATCTGCAATTCAGAGCACCAGCACAGCCTTTCCAACAGTCCTTCTAACCTTGTGTCTTCTCTCCAAGCACAATTAACAGTTCATGCCTAGGGAAAGAGTAAAAAAGTAATGCTTCACTCACTACTTATTCTCAGTTTTTGGCAGGAGTTCTGCTGAACACAGCTGTAGTTTTAGAACCCTCAAAATATTCTTTAGGAGTCAGTTAATTGAACTTTAGAGGTACTTTCCACGCCTTCTCCTGTTGACTGCATGGTACTGAATAGTGAACAGCATGTAAGCTTGACAGTTTGCTCTCCTATGAGGTTAAATGCCAATGTGTTTCAAAAGACTTTCTGGCTCCTCTAATGATGCTGAATTTCAGTCTACCGGTTTTGTTCAATACTTACAACCTTTCCTGTTAAAATGTCAACCAGACTTCATGAAATACTCAGAAGTAAATCAGAAGTTGTTTTTCCTGTATGTCTTTAAAAAAAAATCCAAACCATATTCAGTGTATCAAAAAATTACAAAAATTACAAAAAGGATAAGATATTTTCATCACAAAAGTGTTTCATTTGAAATTTGAGCCTATTATCTTCAGAGTTGACTCAGCACCTTCTTCAATTTTACTTGGTGTCTTCGGTGAAATTGAAATTATCATCTGACCAGAAAATAACCAATTATAATCTAAATCTTAAAGAAATTCCTTTTCACATGAATTGTCTTTCAAGCTCTGAGATATGGAATACAATGTATTCTTTTTTAAATATAAGTAAGGGAGATTCTTTGCTGCAGTCTGTCATCCAGAAGTTAGGAAGGAACATAGACCACTTTTCTTGTTCTCCATAAATGTGGGGTAACAAATTAATATCCTGCAAGTTCTCATAAAATGCAGTGGCAATTCAGAATGACAACAAATGGCATTTTGCCTGAACAATTTCTAAAACATAGGAGGTGTCCTGCTTCCCTCTGAGCCTGTACTGTGTTGCACAAGATCTCTTGATACACAGAAGGGGCCTGGTTTCCTGTCACGGGAAAACATGGTAGATGTAGGGTCTGTCCGTTCATTGCTCATGGTCTTGGCTTGGTTAGCATTTTTCATGCAATCACCCTCTCTTTTGTACACTGTTGGTATTAGTATTATTGCTGTTACTGTTCATTTTCTTATGGTATTGCTGCTTCCAGTAAATTGTTCTTATCTCAACCTGTAATCTCTGGGTTTTTTGTCACCCAACAAAATGGGAAGGGAAGTGAGAGGGTGGCATCTCTTTTGGGAGAGTCTTGGTGGGGGGAAGCACTAAACTGGGGAATGTCGTTTCCAAACCACAATACCACTGATAAGAGCAAGAGGGAAGCTTGCCAATAAGGAGTTGTAAAGGGTCCTTGAGTTGTGTAAGTGACACTGGTTTTTTTTCCCCCCTCTGCTAAATATTCCAGGGACTTGAAATCTGGGATCAAGAAGCCACAATTAACAGCTGTTTACCCATACCATTTCACTTGTAGTGAGATTTCCTTCTGTACTAAGGAAGGACTCATTAATACTGAGAGACTTTGACAGTTCTGAACAGCATGGATCCATTCACATCTGCTACCTTTCCTGAGTCAGTCTTTGAAGACACCAATAAAAGTTTGAAATGCCCACTCTGTAAATCCTTGTTCCCTACTTCTTTGTTTTTAGGGCAATTTGGTATCACAATTATCTCTTCATTGATAAGATTTATTTTGGACTCTGTAGAGAAATACTAAAAATGGTACATCCTCTGCATTCACCATTAAGACTCTACTGAAGTAACTTAAAGACATAATTTTTCCATTTTTTTTTGTTGTTTGTTTGGTTGTTCTTTTTCGCAATTTGCCTCATAAAATAACCATAATTTACTTTCAAAAGGATCGTGAAATAGGCAATGGCAACTAATATGAATGAACCATGTGTTGGAAAGGAATGAAATAGCAATCACTTAGAAAGGAAGAACAATATGTCTAAATTAAAATGCTGGTCAACAGAACACAGAGCTGACATTTACAAAGGTTATGTTTGACTGTAATAAAATAAATGGCAGCTCTTTGTGTACACAGTTGTCAATTAGCATTGCATATGTGTCTCTTGGATACATTTATTTTTGCAATGACTCCTTATCCAAGATGCAAAAATCTATTATTAATGTTCAGTAAGCACTCCTGACTGAGGGAAATAACTAAGAATAATAGTTGCCTCCTGCATTTTCTTTTCATAGGAATGTCACTAAAATGAAAAATAATGTAACATCTAAAATCATCATAATTGTTTGGAAACAGAAGAATTAAATACAGTAGAAGTGGAAAAGTTATAAGAAAATCCCTTTTACCTTAGATTCAAGTGAGACAAGACTTATTCTTTTTAAGGTTAAATTAAAGCAAGTAAGTCTGTTATTTACGTACTTTAAACTTCTCACCTATAGTAGGGCTGCTAGTGCAGACATGATTTATGTTGAACGATACTTTTTAGCAACTGAAGGCAAAAATAATTTGCAAAAGCATTTTTATTTATTGCAATGCAACTGTGTGGCTCCTTAAATGCCCAAACCTTGTGAGTGATTTATCTATAATGAAAATTTTATTTCCTTTTTTGCCCTTCATCAGGAAAAGAAGCTCTCCAGCTGAAACTCTGAAGGGATAGAGTATATTCCTGTGGCATCGGCGTGGAGTGCCAGTCTGCCTCAAGAGGAAATGCAAAGGAAACTGACTGCGTCACTTATTAAGCCTGAGCTTTGCTGGATTATACACAAACCCCTGGGAGGCACACAAAGGGGCTGTTTGCCAGAATCACATCTCAGTGTCAATTTAAGTCAGATTCTTTTCATGATTTTGCAGCAAACAGTAAACCCCTTTACTTTCCATCCTAAAGAAGAACCTGTATATAAATGGACTGAGAACTTTTTTTTTTTGACAAGACAGAGAATTATTCCATAGTCAGATGTCCATGATGCTCACCAGAAAGGGCAGCTAAGGGTATCATGGTTCTAGTCCTTACTCAGAATAATTTGTAAATTTTACATTTAAACAGTCATTGAACAAAATGAAGAATCCTGGCACAATGGATTTGACACTAGGTGTGGTGGTTTGACTCCTGCCAACAGCTAAACACCTGCCCAGCCTCTCGCTCACTCACTTCTCTCATAGAAGGCAAAAAAAAAAGCAAAAGCAAGAAAATTTCAAGTCACAATAATGACAGCTTAATAAGGAAAGCAAAAGCAGAAGCAAAACACTCCCCATTGGCCGGTGGATGTCAAGCCACTTCCAGGAAAAATCAGGTCCCCAGCACGCGTAACGGTTGCTTGGTAAGACCAGTGTCATAATCATAAACATCTCCTGCTTCCTCCTGCTTTCCTTGAGCTTTTACTGATAAACGTGACATCACATGGTATGGAATATCCCTTTGGTCAATTAGTTAGCTGTCAAGGCTGTGTCCCCTTCCAACCTCTTTCTCAYCCAGAGCCTAACTCCAGTGTGGAAAAGCCTTGATGTTGTGCAAATGCTGTTCAGTGATAGCCAAAACACTGGTGCCTTATCAACACGCCAAATAGATGTCTAACATGAGAAATGTCTCTTTCCCAGACAGTTCCGATACGAAATATAAAAAGTGATTGGTTTGAATCCGTTGAAATGAAGGGTTTCAGTCCCTACCATGGACCCATTTTGGATCCTGCATATACACAGATACTTAACACAAGAAATGAGTATAGCTTCAGACCTGTTCTACACTTCCATGTCTCCTACTGGTAAGCCCAAGTCAGCTTTTGTGGTGGATATTGACTGATAGAGAACTCTGTCAAATGAAAATCTCTCTTCAGCACTTAACATGGTTCCTGCTGAAATCAGTGCCAACTTCTTCCCTTTATAACAACATGACTAACTCTGCCTATTGTTTTTCACATATTAACATTTATGACTTCTTTAAAAACTTGTGCAGGCAAAAAAAAACATCCATTAACATTTTTTATAAGTCAGTTCCAGTTATAAGCTTTTTTTTGAGAAAAAGCCTGGATATTCTGCCTATCGATAGATTCAATCCACAAGCCAAAGGGGGATTTAAAGGTGCTCTATTATTTTCCTAACTCCTGTTTAGAAATCCTCTACAGTTATTTGTATGAATAACTATCTAAGCAAATATATGTTTCACTTTAATATGTTGAAAATGAGGCAGTTTATATGATAATGATTTAAGCCTTCGGTATCTCCTATATATAATGAATATTTCATTGGTACTTATTTACATCCAGAACACTAACAAAATGTTTGAATTTATTTCCAGATGAACTTGCTGACGATTTAAATGTAATAACATCTATAATAAACCAATATACTGGGACCAAGGATAATACATCAAAAAGCATTCAATAATAGCCTGATAAAGATCAGAGGCTTCATCTCGGGAATAAGAGAGTTCAGGATTCATCCATAGAACAAACCAGAAAGTCATGTCATTTTACTTTTTTAGTAAATGATAATGTAATGTTGTGTGCATGTAACATTTATCTGAGATATCCTACTTACGACTAGAGCAAAGCATTCCATTGTGAATTTTTACCTGCAACTTAAACTAAGATAAATGCAATAATTCAACAGATTCCACATAGAAGCCCTAGATGAGTAAACATATATTCTCAAAATGTGTTATATAAATAGAAATATCTTCTACAGACATGCAAATCTTTTAAAGGCAATATTTTTAGAGAAGTGAATGCACAGTCAGACCAGAGATACATAAAGAGAGGTTTCATATCATTAGTTATACCTCAGCAGGAACAGTCAATATGAAGTCCTTCCTGTCAAGATTTAACATCCTTAACATTTCACTCAGAACCTAGTTTGGAAAGTAGTTCAAGAACTTAAAAACCATCTAAGCATAGATACCATCTGCCTAAGTAACATTATCACCACTGTATTCCTCAGTAGCAAGGTGCTCTCCCTCAGATTGCTTCTTTTTCTACTTTGAAGCTGCATTCTTGTAATGCTACATCCGACTTATAAGTAGTCAGGGAGCTGTATGACTGACCACTGATGTACAGCTTGACCATATAGAACTACCACTGAAAACAGATCCTTTCCAGTTTCTTCGAGCACTTCCACATATTCCCAGCAGTGAGAGATTAGGAACACCTGAGTTCATGCGGACTTCTTCACACCTGTGAAAACATGCCGTGTTCCACACCCAGGCCTCACAGCATGCTCTCACTCTAAGGAGTGAATATATAAAACTTCTCATCTGATAGGATACATACACACACAGCTAGTTACTTTGCATGCTTTCTCCAGAAAGGTAATTTACTATTGACAGAGTAATGGAGACAATCCTGAAATTAGGCAACCGTTTTGCTAACCACATGATAAATTTCATATTTGTAACCATTCCCATGGACTCCATTGCTTAAGTATTTCTCTTATTCATGTTGTTAGTTTTAGCATGAGTGGGCAACCATGAGTGAGTGTTCCAAAGTGGTTCTGCAAGCCAATTAGCTCTATATTTAGCAATAACAAAAGCAAATCTAGAAGCAGCACAACAAAGACACATTCCACTGAGGGTCACCTCTACTCTTTCCACGTATGAAGTCCGGGTCAAACCATAAACTCATCGGTGCACATCCCTTCCTGGCATACGGAAAAATTAGGAAAGAACTTGATCTTCTGCATTGTCTTCACCATCATTGTTTACTTTGAAGAAGAAACTATGGGCCAGATGTACTTTCATTTAGCACTAGGTTTCACTTTTGAGAGTGAAAGATTGTTTTGAGACCAGGAGCACTTCTGGACATTTTCCTGGCTGAAAGAGTTATCTTTAATTATTCTTGAATTTTTTCCCACCTGGTTTGTTTACGCAGAGTGTATTTGTCAAATCAATGCCTTCTCTGACATGCTTTGAACTCTCTAGTGCTCACCTTTCCTTCCTGTGCCCTCTGAACTGTTCTCCAGCACTTCCAGAGGACTGTAGTTTGTCCTGAGGTAATTTTTAAAGCCAAGGACAACACCCATACACCCTGGGCTATCATGTCACCATTATGAAAACAGTGACTTCAATGACACTGATTAAAAGGAATCTATGGACAAAAATCTCCTCTTGAGATTTCCTTGGGGAGGTGGAGGGCTGTGTGTGGGAAGAAACAAAAAAACTCCTTCCTACTGTTCAGAACTTACTTGTCAAGAAAAAAACTGAAGTGAAAAAGAAACAGAAAATAACTAGATAATATAAGAAATAATTACTAAATACAAAAGATAACTTCATTTTTCTACTTCATAGGTTAATGACAGTGTAGCAGAATAGTATCAATTCACATGGTAAGACAAATTAGCTAACATATTCCAGGGTACCATACATAAATCATAAATTTAAACTGCATTCTATTTATCTTTGTTTATATAAAAAGTATTCATATAGATAACATATGGGAAAATCACAAGACAATGCCACTATTACTCAGG
Source organism: Amblyornis subalaris (assembly GCA_018881555.1). Classification (NCBI taxonomy): domain Eukaryota; kingdom Metazoa; phylum Chordata; class Aves; order Passeriformes; family Ptilonorhynchidae; genus Amblyornis; species Amblyornis subalaris. The sequence continues at coordinate 32,954,557 of JACAXG010000001.1, read as the reverse complement.
CAAATTCCCTTTGTAAAATAACCGCCAGTACTGAAATATTCCATGTTATTTTCAATCCTAAATTCATGGAACAGGGGAAAATAAAGATATCAAGGAATAATGAAAAGTCATGCATATCTGACCAAAGAGAATAATATTACTGATAAAAACCACAGTTCATCTCCAAAATATATATTAGGTCATGAGTCCTCTGGAAGTTTCATAGTTTATGCTGTAAACCCGTGCTATTTCATTCCTTATTCTTCTCCTTTCCAATCCCTCTATTAATTCTAGCTAGTTTTCTTAATCTGTTCTCCCAAGGAAGTTAGCTTTAGGACCATCATCTGTCCATCTCTCAAATCTCCACTTTCAATCAAAACTGATGAAAACAACTGAGGTATCAAAATCATTAAATTGCTGAAACTTACGTGGAAAAGGCATCTAGGTAGAAGAAATTAATGCTTTCAGAGGAGGGAAATGCTGCAGAATTAGCTCAGCTGGGTAATTAGGTGCCAGGGACTTAGAGAGTTGTAGGAAATCCACCATCATCAATTCTGCTTTTCATAGAGGTGTCTGTTTAAATTCCAAAATAAAAGAGGCCTTAAAGAAAAGAACATTATTTTTCTCCATGCACAGAACAAATCTGAAGTAACAATAATCTATAACTATATCACAATACAAAACAATTCTTGTGGAAACTTCATCAGAAATCTTTATATTCAGTCTTCTGGGTTATTTCTCTCTTATTAAAATCAATCTAAACCATTAGACTCTCACAGTCTACAAAGATGTTATGCTACATTTTCAAAAGCTCCCTTAACTCCTTTAAAGAGGATCTTAATTTCCTTTACTTTTATTGAGAACTGAATGCCTAATTCTCATAGGCACTTTTGAAATTTCATTAGAAAAATAATACAAACTGAACATACCTAGGGTGCTTATTATAGTTCATCCCACATTTATAAGTGGCATTAATTATAATTATATAAAAATTAAAAGCAAACTCGAACTTCTGACATAGTTTTCAGATTACAATACGAAGGAAAAATTTACTTTATCTCCCTCAGAAAATGCAACCCCCCTACTTTTCTGCTAGTACCCTCTCACAGATGATGTGCCAGTCACTTAGAATTGCCAACTGACAGGCTCTTTAAGAGAAGGAACATACTTTCTGGGTGTAGAGAAAATAGGAAAAAATAACCCATATTTTTCAGCAGAATACATTTTTTCTGGTGCATGGAATATCTTTCCCCTGTATGTACTTTCAAATAACATCTTAATATGTGAGGAAATATCATTTTGCTACATCTCTTCAGTATTAAAAATACCAATAAATCCTATATAAAAGAATGTCAAAAAAAGCGCCAAATTATCAGACTAATATTGAAAGTTTTTCTTTTCATTCCTGAAATACACTAAAGAAATTGCACATGGAGAAGACGRGGTTCAATCCAGAGCTCACAATACAGATTTACGTCCTGATGAACCAACTAGGCAGGGGCTGTCCAGTGAAAGAAAGAAACAACCTAAATTTCCTCCCCATCAATGGCATGACTCAAGTGATTGGCAAAGCCACATCCTGACTTGGATGATGCTGCAGCACACAGCAGTCACCTGAGACTGCAGTAATTCAGCAGCTGTGTAGTAGCATGTGCCAACAGGCATCCCACATGCTGAAAGCAGCACTGAAGTCTTTGTCAGCACAGAATAGCTGTATTGAATTTAGGGACCAGAAAAATTATTATCTATTCCTAGACACCTGATTAGAGTATTTTGGTATTAAGCAACCACATGTAAATAGATGCATATACAGATGCAAGTTAATCTTTATAAACAAAACCTTCAAAGCATGGTAAAGCTTCCAACCACAACTGTAAATTCTACTATAGTGGAAAAAATTGAAAAATATTTAAAAAGAAATWGCTCTTCCTTGCTGTCATTGCTTCTTTTTGCAGGGAGCACCATGAATATGTATTGAGCCTGAAACACTGAAGTGCTGCATACCTCTGAATTGCAGTGCTTAGCAAAAGTTGGGAGGACCTTGTTCAAAATACATTCTTGCTAAAACAGCATATCACCGCCACATTTAGGAAACTGACCCTTAGCTTTTACTGGAAATGCTAAATATATGAAATAAAAAAATGTTTCTTATTCTTTGCTTGGTAGGAAAACAACTTACTCTGTGAGCAGCAGGAGTAAATAGACACATTTCTGAGTTGTAAATAGTCTGTTGTATAATAAGGACTACATCTCTTTGCTCAGAGGGAAAATTAATTTACCTAGGCATCTATTGTAATGACATTATTTAAAATAAAAGATACTGGGCATTTCCACCCCAGGTCAGATTGATTACCAGGTTCTACAGTCATTAAGCAGGAGAGAAATAGTGAAGATAGCCATAGTCACAGAGCACAGACTGAGAACAAGGGGGACAAAAGAAACCCACCCACCCCAAATAGATTCCATTAAAACTAATCAATACTAACTGTTTTGCTCTTTTTTCTTTTAACCAAAATTTCTGTGAGGACTTTTCATCTGATTATGTTTCATGTCTGTCTCTTAATAGTTTTATAACTACTTAACAAGCCCAAATTGGCTGAAAAAAAAAAAGAAAAAAAAGGAGAGACTGAAAACAAATGACATCACTCAAATTCCAGAGGTTAAACAAGACTGATGCTTCCACTCTCAGTCTTCCACTGAGAGTCTTCCAGTCTTAACAGAAATCTTAGGATATAAGCAGAAATGTTCAAGGTATCAGAAATTCTGGAAGGGCAAAATCATTATAAATGCCACAAATGGGGAGAAAATATCAAATGGCATTTAGATCTTCTTAGGAATCCATGCTGCTCAGACAAGAGTCAAATTTGCAGAAGACAAATCTGCCATAGTGTTTACTGAATTGTCTGGAATAATGCTAAAACACAGCTCAAGAAACAACAATATTGAAACCTGCAGTATCTCCCCTACCCCCCTATCACTACCAACCTATCCACCAGGGATGCTTGCAGACTTCTGAAGCAGCTTCAGAAATCAAGTTTATAATGTTAGGTTTTAAATTCTCAAGTAGTAAAATTTGAGCCACTTAGGTAAAGCAAAATAAGAACTTTACCTATCACAAGAAAAAGAGATCAAGCAGCCCAAAGTTACAGATTAAACAAGTCCTTTTATCCCGACAATCATAACTGAAACATAGTCTGCATCAGATTATTGTCTAATTAGAATATAGTTTGCTGGCATTTTGCAAGACTTATGAAGCTATACTTTTTTCCCCCCTTTGCAGATGCAGGCGCTTAAAACCTGGTTACGTTTTATGGCCATTTGAATTTTACTTTATTTTTTGAGCTATCTACTTTGTCAGCCTTTCAGATGGTCAAAAACTCCACAGATTCCCAGATGGCAAATTAACTTTCTCAGTCTCTCACTAAGATTTTCCTTAATTCAGTAACAACTGAGAAAACTCTTAGGGATATGTATGGTATCATATATCACACATCACTTTGTTCTAATTTCGGCAGCTGTTCCAGACTTTCAAATAAAATGGATTGACTTTTTCCCTATAGCACTGGTAGGGTGACTGACATCACATTTATTATCAGGCCCATTTCAAGTTGAGCCAATTTTGTAATAAGCTTACAGCTGACATGGTGGGTATTAAAGTGAACCTATGTTATTCAGAAATATTTGGTAAGTTTCAAACAAAGCAATGCTGGAAGGCCCAGTCCAGTGCAACTATTAATTATTAATTATGTTATTATTATTGCATGCACTCCTAAGGCACTCTCCACAGTCCATCTGGTTTGCCCCTTGCATAATTTAGAATTACAACTGCTCTTTACTGAAAAGAAGAAAAGTGAGACTTTCCCTCTCCTTCTTTTGCCTGGAAAGGCTTCCTTTGCAAAAATGACAAGTCCAAATGACAAATGTACGGAGCGTTCAGGATACAACATCAGGAACGCTCTAGCATCCAGTGACAAGATGACAATTATAAAGGGATAATTTTGACAAACTGCCATGAGGAATAACTCTTAGCTTAGCCTTGTGTTTTGCCTGATAGTAGAAAATTCTTACAGAGGCAGATATGCTAAAACAAACAAACCAAAAAAAGCAAAAAACCAGCCAAACAAAAAAACCCCAACAATAAAACCCCAAAACAAAACAAACAAAAAAAATCCCCTCAAAAAACAATCCTAAAAATATCTTCCTGTTCTACAGGATCGAGTTACCCCTGTTCATCACAGCTCAGTCTGGGCTTSGAAAAAGAACAAAGCCATAAGTAACAGGGTCCCATGCTACTAAGAGTTAGCTGAAGAGGACTCATGACTAATTTGAAAACCACAGAATAAAGAAAGAACACAGGAAAATATAAATCATCTCCTCTGTGCTACAGGGAAGAATTTTGACTTTCCTTCAAATAAGGTAATTATCAAGGACAGAAAACATAAATTATTTTCCTGAAACTAATTTATGTAGTTTTAGAAACCAAAAAAGAAAGATTTATGGAGATCTTTAAAATAAAACCGAAAATAAATTCTTTGCCAATTTACCATTAGTGCAACATTTATATTCTTCCACTTTAGTGCCTACTCCTTGTGACAACGCTTGCATCAAGCAGAGTTTTAGGCAAAGAGAGATTAAAGTCACTGGCTGAAGGAGGAAAAAGACTGTAGGGAAAGAATCAGTGGATCACAGGAGGCAAAGAGATGGATGGTACTTCAAGAAAGGGCAGGAATGGGAGTAAGTTGTCATGTGCAGGCAGACACTATGTCTTGTCATTTGTTGGCACTTGGACTCTCACAGCACAATACTTCTTTCTTGAAATGAAGACTTTCCTTTCTACATGGTTCTCTGACTCTTGCCTGCCCTCCACAATTCCAGTTAATAGACAGATTTTCTAGTTAGTATATCTACACAGAAATAAGCAGGTATTAGAGTATATATAATAACTCACATAGTAAAAGAACTGTATATCTACACAGAAATAAGCAGGTATTAGAGTATATATAATAACTCACATAGTAAAAGAACTGGCATGGAGGTTATCCTACTCCTTATTTAGGAGACAAAGTCCAATTGAATATATATATATTCACAACATATGCATATTGTCCTTCCTTTTTTACACAGCATGTGAACTTTATCACACTTCTCCCTTTCTAAACTTGGGATAATGTAAATCTATTTCAGACTCAGTGAAATGCATCTTAATGCAGCATAATTTTCCCTGCCATGAGATGTTTTTAGTCTTTGGTCAACAGATGACTCTTAGGTGACTCTGGACTTCTGAAAATTACTATTGGAGCTCCTTAGTCTAACAAAAAAATTTGATTACTATGCAGCACACATTAGCATTAATGAGTTATACACTCTGGCAACACATACATGGAAGGCATCATCAACACAGAGGGGTAGACATACAATTTAGGAAAATGAGTGGCCTTGAAGATCGCAATACCAAAAATTATGTGAAATTGAAAGAGTGGAGCAAAAAATCAGAATTAAAACAAGAAATTCTTTTATCACCACATTGCACAGAAAGAAGACGACACATCAGAAGCAGGACATGGATTAATTAATCACCTGTGGGTTGTAAGTCGTCAGTGTGATACAGCTGTGAAAAAATGAGACATACAATTATAAAATGAATAAATATGTGAAGCTATTAATACCATCAAATGAAATATTGGTTAGACCTCACCTAAAATATTAGGTGCAAATCAAGTCACACGTATCTAAGATTATTTCAAACTGAACTTGGTACTAGGAGGGGCAAAAGAAGGGTTAATCAAGGAAGAAAGATGACATCTAGAAACAGATGTCTAGAAGTTGGCTGAGTTATTTAAGCCTGAAAAGAAGATTCAGAGAAGATATGATTACTGACTAGAGATATATCAAACAGGCAACTGTGAGAAAATGGAGAAAGCAGTTACTTATATCCAGAGACAGTATTACTATATGAAAAAATTTATATATCCTGACTGCAAATCGGGAGTTAGAAAAGAGTGCCTAACCACCAGGAAATGCAGTTTCGCAGAACAGAGATAGTGCAGGAGCAAAGGAGATAAAAATGGATCCTGATAAGTGAGTGAAGGTGTTAAACAATTTTAATAGTTTAGCATTTAGTAGATTTTATGAGCTTAGAATGAGCCCTGTTTTTCACATGATCTTTTCCAGTTTGATAGCCTGGTTTTCTGGGAAACTTCTCTTTGATGAATGATCTCTCCCAGCAAAAATCAGCTATGTCTATTTCAGGGAGAGAACACTTAAATCAACATCCCTTTATTATTAGCTCTGTGCTCTCTTGTAAGAGCAAAGTTATGACACACAGAAAGAAAGCAAAACAAGGGCTACTCACTGAGCTCTTGTCATGTGCAATGAACACAGATTTCCCATTTTCCTCGTGGAGCAAGGTATAATAACTGAGGTATAATTAATCACAATGAGATCTGTATTCAAAATGAAAAAAAATCAACAAGTCCAGTACTGGTCACATTCTGAGTGGATAACGACATCCAGAGCTCTTAGAGTTCTAAGAGTCTTCCTGTTTTAAGCCTGCACTGCTGAGACATCGCATGTGGTCATTTAAAATCCAAGGAATTGAATCAATCAAGTACATCTGGATCCATGAAAAAGGGTCTATGATAGTTCAAAGCTAGAGAAAGAGTGTGCAGCTAAAACTAACTAATATGTCTCTTGCAAACACTCCATCAAATTCAGCCATGACTGATGGTTCCTTTCATGAATAAAATCCCAAGGCCATCTAAACCTAACTTCTTGGGCATCCCATATTCATACCTAACTGCACCTTCATTGTCCTGTCTGTTATCAACTCTGCAGAAAGAGATTTATTGCCCCAATCACTCTGAAAAACAAGCCCAGTGCCATTTCAGAGTTCCAAGCTCTAAGTCAGAGGTTTTCTTTCCAGGTTCAGACAAGTTTGCTTTTAACTGCTCAGATTTACTGTGACTTGGTGTAATAGCATCATGTCGCATTGCCTCCTGACTAATGTCCCTTCAGTTTTTGTTCACTGGTTCAGCCAAGATCTTAAAAAATCTGTTCTGATATTGTAATGTTACTAAATGAAAGGTCTGGTTAGCAGGCCCTTTGGGGCTGCATTAAAACTAATACTGGTTAAAACCCTATATCAAAAGTACAGTAGTGTTGGCCAGTAATGCTGCTCTGAAGCTACAGTATTTTGCAGCATTTTTTCTGTCAACTGGCCTCAATCAAAGTAGCCTATATGATTATTTAATGTGCTTATGCTGGGAGAAAAACAACATGACGATTTGAAGCTCACTCTCCTTCCTCTGTGGACCTGTGCTGGACAGTGCTAGAGACAGATGGAGGCTACAAAGAGGAACTTGAGAAAAAGAAATTAGGAAAGGACAGCTACATAGAAAATAGTGGCTGGAGGAATGCATAAGGGATGAACTAGTCAAGATAGATCAGGATTATCTCAGAAAAAAAAGGAGTAAATGTAGAAGAAAAGATCTTCAGAAAGAAAAAGGGAAAATACAGGCATTTTCTAAGTTTATCTCTCTAGTAGCTAGTCTTGGATCTAATACTAGGAACTATATTTTATTACTTTTCTGGTGGAAGTACATATACAGAAATAATCACCTAAATTTACTCCATAAAAAGGAACAACAATTTCAGCAAATAATTATCTGAATGAAGTACAAATAGAATCATAGAAAATCGTTAAGGTTTGAAAAGACCTTTAAGATCCTCAAGTCCAACTGTGTATATATAGTAGGCAAAGATTAAAAATAAAAAGCTCAGAAAGTAAAACTGCATAATCCATACATGAAAGTGAAATTTATTTACACAGAGAAACCAAAATAAGAAAATATTTCAACTAAGATAAAGCAAAGTATTAATAAAACTAATTGTTCAGCTAACACTAAGCTTTCAGAGAAATGGAATGCTGACAGTGAATTTTCATGAATTGAAGTACAATACAAACATACTGAACTTAAATATATTTAATAATCTCTTGGGAATAAACTATTCAAAACCATGTACTCTTCAAAATACCTCTTCAACTTCTTTAGTTTTGTTATACAGCCAAGTGTTCTAGACAACATTCAAACCAACAGAACAAATAGGAGATTTTATTGATAAATTAATCAAAACCACAGTAAATAAAGCAAATGCAAAAGGGGGGAGGTGTTTCTGCAAAAGATTTAGAAAATATCTGCATGTAAATAAATGTGATTCTCATAATGTATGTMTTTACAGAAAGGGGATTGACATAGTCACGATGTAGCTTAAAGTCAGCTCATCAATTCTAACTGAAAGTAACCCAAGAACACATTTTTGATGGGTCTCTAATTGCTATAAGTGCTATCTCATCATAAACTTCTTTAATGTGTAAATAAAAGTAAATTAAGGGAAGCATGGAAAAAAAGTTAGCTAACTGCTTACAGTACCTAGAAGCAGAGATACCACCTGGAATGAAAAAACAGTTAGTAAGCTACAATTTTACTTCTGCTTGAATATTTGCTTAGGGAAGCCAAAGAGAATGGCTGCCCTTTGAAACAAACAAAAGGTGTTAATTAGATACAGGATCAAAACACTTTTTTGAAAATTTGAATTTATGAAAACAAGCAAGTTGCCTGCCGAAAAGGACAAGTTTAAGGGCAGAAAAAAAATGCTAGTAAACTGGTGAATACTGAGCGTAATTATGTAAGAACGCACATACTTGAAAAAAAAAATCCTAATAAGAGATATTTCTCAAACTTTAGGGCTGCTGTGGTTTGTCAGATACCTCACAGACCATCTGCCTTCTTAAATTTATGTAATCTGCCACGAGTAATGGCATAATGTCTGCAATTATATTTTATGGCGTTAAGTAATTGCTTACAAAGGTGACCAGCAGCATGATGCTATGTTCTAATTAATTTCATTACACCAGAGTTCATGAAGATATGTGCAACTTCAATTTACCAGTAAGGTCTTTATGAGACTTAGCTCAGGGAACCTCTGATTCCAAATACCAATCGTTAATTAAGAAAGGGAACTGAATAGAACAAGGTAGAACCTGTCAGTTGGTTACCAAGGGCCCTGATTTCCCAGATACATTTGATCAAATACTACATATACCTCCATCGTGTTATTATCATCATACTCATTTCCACTAACTAATAACCCTGCTACATGACCTGAAAACACATAAGCAAATGTTTGGTCTAGATATTGGTTTGAATATATGCTATATTTTCACAGTTGGAGTTCATTTATTCATGATGCTTATTGTAAGGAGTTTCATTTCAGCAATGCATGTATGAATCCTGTACCTGTTAAATCCTTAATCTGTGATACTCTAGTCAACTGAATCTACTTTTACTGTAGGCCAACTTCAAACTGAATCAATAATTCTCTCTTAGGAAAAGTCACTGTGGATAGGGGGACAAAAGGAAAAAAAAACCAAAAAATAACTATGTAACATCTTGCTCAGACCTTAAGAACATTATGTAAATCCATTCAGTCTTGATTTTTGGTGTGAAATTCTTCTGAGACTGGAGAGAGGACAACTATGGTTAGGATCAGAGCAAAAGCAGTTTTAAAATCCTAAAGTAGCTGAGCATTTCTAACTAGTACCTTATCAGGCCTTACACACAGCTTGTAGATGGCACCTTCATTGGATACAAAATGCTTGCTGAGTATTAAGCAGACACACATTGATAAGAATGCGCTAATCTCTCTTGCACGCAAAACTATGAAAATAGCTTTTTTATTACTAACCAAAAATGAAGCTAGTAGTGCTACATTTGAAATAACATGTTCAAATCACTATTGAGGGCCATATATGCAGGTAGGTAGATCTACAATACTTGTTTCACAGATTTGATTATTCCCTTGGCTCAAAAAAGTTATCTCCTTTCTTCTCTTCCTTTTGATCACTGAAAGTTAGCAACCTCTGACTCTTAATGGGTTTTGACTTTTTTGTGTTGTTTTTCAAGATGTAGAGGCACAGCAGGGAGCCACATAAAACATTTTACATTTCTGAAAAAATGCGTTAAGAATCACTTAGGAGTTCACAAGAATTAGCAGAAGTGAGAGAGCTTAATTCAATCAAGAGAAGTGGGCTCCTAAATTAAGTGCGAGATTCAATTTCTTCTCTTTCCCTTCATCTTTGAAATTAATAGGAGTCTGCTCATATACATCAACTAGTTTGAAATAACTGCCTGGAATTCAAATCTGGGCAGGTCCTACCAAATATGACACGGTCATCTTGATTTACACTATTGACATGGGGGAGACATTCTTCAAAAAACTTTCAGGGCATATCTGGCCTGAAATAAGGAGTTATTTTCTGATGGACAGATTTCTACCAAAAAGTACAGTTTCACTGAAGAAACACCTCATAGGAAAATAAATTTTCATTGGAAAATTTAAAATATTTTGTCTCAGGCATGACAAAATGTTTCATTTTGATGTTAGCTGTTATTTATCATATTAGTTCTATTATTTTTATATTAAGATAATTATTTTAATGCTGCAAACAGAATAAATTTAACAGTAAAATAAGTTATTTTTACTTTAGCCTCAATATAATGCATTATTATGTAATTTTATATTTTTAAATTTTAATTTCACAAAAGCATTTGGTAGAAATTTTAAATTCTTCACCTATCTACCTTTCTAAATAGCATAAAAATGAAGAGAGAGAGGAGAAGGACCATATTCAAACTCTTGTATCAGTAGACCAAGAGTGTCAAAATTTCCAGTGGGAACTGATCTCTGACTGGATGATGGCTGATCTAACGAAGCCTAAGTAAAGAGGTAAAAGAAGATTGAGAAGAACAGGTTTGGAAGACTACGGGAAGGAGAGGGTGGCCTTGTTCAGATGTTGCCAAAAGTGAAATCAGAGAAAATTCCAAACTTTCAGTGAAGATTTCCAGCTCTCTCTCCATAGGAATCTTGACTGATAAATCTGATTATTTTTATGAGGGTACACATAAACTGTTATTTAGAAAGGGAGAGTATTTAAAGGTACAAATAATCAACAGCAACTGTTGTGTAAACCAATTAAAAAACAAAATCTCTGCAATTTGAGTTTAAAACCTGTTCCTAATAAGTCAGAAATATTCTTGTCAATAACTTGAGGGAAAAAGCTGGTTTAAAATTCTCTCTGAATATGATTTTTAAATTAATTTTATTCTGTACTTGCTCAGCAAATTGAATGTGTCTCTGATATACGTTAATAAATTCATTCCCTCATTAATCTTACCATTAGGGATAAAAATAACAGAAAAAAAAAAATGGTGGCTATGTGACATCTAATTCCTCACTGTAAACCCACTGAGGACCTAACATGGCCATTTGGGCCCCAAGTTCATGCTGAAGATGTTCCATTTATTGTTTCTGCATTCTGTTAGCTGCATGATAGGCAGCAAGAAAACCCATCCACCTGTCATTTTTTCAATTTTCAACCTAAACAAAATCTAAAAGTTTTGCTTTGATACTGCTCAAGTCAGAATATGTATATTTTATGTATTTCAGTAGAAACTGAATAGACAAACACCAAAACAAGAAAAAACGTTCGGATGTGAACTGTCCGTAAAAAGAGGGCTTCACTGTGTGGAATATCCTTTATATCCTTTGAGCATCAAAGAGTGCTAGGCAAACTGAAGACTCCATTGTGCAATACCAGAACAAAATAGCCAACTCCTACTTAATAATGAATACCACCTTCAACAACTATAGCAGAAAATGGGTATATCTACATTACCCAGCAACTCAGTGGCCAAAGCCATAGCAGGACTGAGCAAGTCCAGTTATCGAGCTGAGAAACAAGTGAAAGAGTAGTAGCTGCACCCAATCATGTGGACTGGCTTATTGTACCAACTCTAAACCACTTTGCTGCCTTATGCACAACCTGGAGCCCCACTTGCGGGATTGTTTTGTCTCCCATTTCCTCCCTGTGAAGGAGCACAAGGCAATAGTTCACTCTTTGTTCTTCACATAAAATGTCGTTTTCTTTGTTTGCAAGGACCACTGGTAGCTAATTAGATACATTCATTTCTCCCTGACACATACACACAAACCCTATTTTTCTCGCTTCCTTTTCTTACATAAAAGCTCTGAAAATTCCAGAGAATTCAATCCTGTCAGAAGTGCAATTACAACGTAGTTTAGCACATATGAAATTGCAAAATTGAGTTTCTTACTAACACTGGCAACATGCCAGAGTTCTGTGCCAGGCTCCATTGCCTTCCTGGTAACTACAAAAATCTAATAAATTACACTGGAAAAATGGTACATTTGACTCCAAGGAGAGATGGATAAMACATTTTAATAAATAAAAAATTAATCAAGAAGTTCAGCTTCAGGAGGACTAAGCCTATTTGTGATTTCAGCTTCAAAATACAGAGACTAAGGTTTTGAGGATAGAGAAACATTTCATTCTGACAGTTGAGAAAAACAAAATATATATTTTTATTAGTTTCTTTCAAACAGCACTACAGAAAAAGAGTTTTATCAAAGTGTTAACATTAAAGAACCAAGTTTCCCTAACTACAGTTTCAAATAGCAAAAGATCTTCATTTGAGGGAAAATCACCCCAACTTTCCTATATCAATTTTAAATAATTCACTTTAGGAGTCTCCTGAGCTGGTATCTGACTACCAAACTGAAAAATGTATTATTCAAGGAACTCTCTTTCAGGACGTTGTGAGTTATTTTGCAAGCTGGACACTGTTCCACAATTAATAAAATAAAATAAAAAATAATAATAAATAAAAAAATAAAAAACTCCAGTCACTGAAAGAAAGGTTAATACTGAAGATAAAATATTCAAGCCCTAAATAAAAGAAAACCTGGACTGTTAGGTAATAAATAAATTTTCAAGAGAAATAGCTAAGTGCATCAAGATCACCACCTTTTACCTTCTTTTACTCTCCCATATATCTTTCTCAAGTATGCTATCTTATACAGTGACAAAAGTCGTACACCTGGTAAAAAAGTAGTACCTAGCATATTCCATTTTCAAACTCACTCAAGCTGAGTCGTTTTTCTCTAAATTGTACTTGCAACATGCATTAACTGACTCGTACCAAACCCTGCTTACCTTAGACTAAATCTTCATTTTTCACCTCTAGAGTCCATTACTTTTAAGGTCAGAAAGGAACATGTGTGTCCAGTGTGACCCTCTCACACAGAAAGGCCAGAGAGCTCCAAACAGCTGGTGGAAGATCCAGATATCAATTTGCAGCTGTCATTGTGAGGGAGTAGAGAAGTGCTTTTGACATACCTCCCATTGGCAGCATTTTTAAATAAATCTCTACTGTCCAAAGCAGTGTCATGTAATAAGATCTCAATCTGGTCTTGGGAGCTGGCCAGCTGCATAGGCTGCCAAGGATGGATATGTTCTGCCTCTCTGAACCTGAAAACACTGTGTTGTCAGCGGTGTTGCTCGCATTCCCCCAGCTGTTGGGATGCGCAGCTGTTCACATGGTGTTCAAAACACACATATGTAAAAAGCAAACATTCCTCTCAAATGATTTCTAGGAATTACATACTGAATCCTACATATTTTCTCCCAGCAAATGGGACCTTAAACCTACCTTGCAGATGTGTGGTTATGGCTACTTTGCCCTCTTAGAGAGCAAAACACAACCTTTTGTGCAGAGATGAAAGCAAGAATTTGACTCAGAAGAAAATAAGCATCTAGCATGAAAATAAGAAAAAAAACTCCTCTGTCTGATTAACTAGATAATTATATTACTTATTTTTAAGAATGGTCCTTGTGCAGTATAAGTACATAATCTTCCAGGTACTTGAAAAGCAATTTGAAGAAAAGTAAGCACAATGAGAGGACTAAAAATTTCCTTTCCTGTAGAGAGATTGTAATCCTTTTTGAGAGTGAAGCTCTTATAGGGAATTCAGAGGAAACTAAATCTTATGTTTGCTGTAAATACTGATAGCTGCATTGAACCCAGCGGTACTAAAACCAAACTTTGGGTTCTCAGTGGATTGTACCTGGTTCAAAAAGGTGCCACAACAGTACTTCATGTTTGTTTAGCTAATAAAATATGAAAGGTACCATTGGTTCTCAGTGCTTCTGAACTGATAAATTCAACTGACACTAAGAGTCTGCTCACCTAGACCCAGAAAATTTGGTGTATTCCTAAACTGTAAAGATGTTTATTATAACTTGGATATTGATCTAAAAAATTCAATACTGCTGCCTGTCAAGTTTGTCACTTAATGTGAAGCTTTTTCCTTTGTTTTGGAAAGACTGCATAAATACCATCTGTTGGGATTTTTGAAGACACCAACTTCCTACTTTTCTTGTTTTAATAGAGACAATAACTATATAATAAATAGTAGAAATGCTCTGATACAGTCTTTCATATTGCAAGAAAAGTCTGTTTCGTTTAATCCCTATAGGCTTGCAGCATAAGAATGATACGTGTTTATGTCTGTACATCTCTATAGACATGAAATCAGGAACAATTTAAAATAGAATCAGCCCTTCCCTACAGCAAATTTAAAAAATCAGATTTGTGGGTTTTCTTTTCCTCCTTTTTTTTGAAGACTATCAATTAATTGCTACCCTACCATAAAACTTACAAGAGCTGGCAGATTCTGGTGAGAGAATTGCTCAGAGATATTAAGGAGTTTTCCAAATTGAAAGTAAATAGTTCCAAAGTATGGAAAACCAAATATGAAGTTTAAGAGAACTTCCAAACCCCCACTGCATGCACACAGGTGCCTACAATGCCACAGATCATGCCACTCTGGCAGAATAATTTATCCCTCTGAATATAATGAGTTATAGGAAGATTCCGAAGAGATTGCATGGTAGATAACCAATAATTGGCGGAATTATTAAAAAAAGAAAAATCCGTTCACCATATTAGTCTTCTGTAGACAGAGAAAAACAAGTGACCAGAAAATTACTGATAGAAGCAGTTAATCTATCCAGTCTTTAAAATGACATAGAAAAAATAACATCAATGAGACTTTTAAATATCTAGTTCATGAAATGAAACATTCTCTCAGCGTTTTCTGACAAGGTTAGCAATGCAAAACCAAATCTGCCATCTTGTGCACAAAGAAACAGAGCTAGTTATACCAAAACAAATGCTATGTGTAACCCTCTTTTCAGGCATTGACGTTATACTTTGCAAGATAATGTGAACTGTTTTTTCCATAAGAGAAATGGCTTATGGAAGCAGTCTGTCATTTTAAGAGCACACCCTTCTTCTGTATTTGTGAGACTGTGGACTCATGAAATGTGCTGTATGAAATGCTGTAAATGGACTAAGCCAAAAATATGACTTCAGCTTTAGCTCAAAGCGTAAAAATAAAAGTTATAGACAACAAATTCTTAGTATGACTGCAAATGCGTATAACACTTCATTTTATGATAAGAGTTCCTCTTGCTCTTAACAATAATTAAGTTAATAATGAATATGTTTTCAAGCTTCTATGTGAAGTGAAATGAGATTCCAATCTGCTTTAAAACACAACCACTCTAAATTATGAGCATGTAGAACTGACTTATATATCTCATAATAATTTGGATATTACCATGACAAATGATCTTGTTAAACAGTATATCACGAAATATGAAAAGGTCAGATGCTCATCTCATATAGGTCAGAATAAGCATTGACTTGAAATGTACAGCACTGATTGAAGTAGTAAGAACATATAAGATAATTCTGCTGTGGCCAGATGACTTTTTAATTTCTCTATTTTAAACCAAAACAATCTTATTTTATACATCTTTGGAGATCTCGCTCCACTGCTCCAAAGTCAAAAATGCAATTTATTCTTGAGATCTCTGCCGTTTAACAAGTCATCCAAACTAACAGAGTCTGGGATCTATGTGCAAGGCATTTTTAAAAAATTCTGAAGGTCTGGTGCTTAAAGAGATAACTAAATAAGAGAGAGAAAATTTTGGAGAGGATATGCCAAAACAGAAATTTGTTCCAGAAATAGAAAATTAAATCAGGAAAACAACTGGGTGACTTTGATGTAAGGTTATGTGAAATAAAAACKATCTATTTGCCCACCCATACCGATTATGCAATTATCCAAGCTATTTATAAAAACATTAAATCCTGAAAATTACTTTTTTTCCTGGATTTGGTTCAGGTCATTTACTTGATCAACACTGAATGAACCTTACAGATCTGATATAGCACAGTCTTCACAACATAAAGTCTACTTTAAGACCCAAGAGACAGCCTTACCACTGTAAAACATACTGAAGAATTTCATGTGTGCACAATTTTGCTGAATCTCCTTTTGCTAGGTGACATCTTAAAGAGAAAAAAAATGGCTAGAAAAATGTCAGGAGACTGCCTAAACCCCACGAAGCCCCAACGCCAGCAAAAATAGGGCATTAGTTAATTGCCACATGAGTTATAAACAAAAATATTTTGTCAAAGTGAACTGCAAAGCCATGTTTAGTTTAAAAAAGTCAAAGAAAGGTGTGTTTTGGCAAGAAATTCCACTTGCTGTAAGTATGTAACCAGAAAGCAAGGAGCAATATCACATGAAATGCTTCCACTTTCTTTTTTTTCTTTCCTTTGGGAATGTCTAATTATTTTTTGCATCCAGCAGGGGTCAAATTGCTGTACTGAGAGTACCAGATTTCCAGAACTACTGCCACTCCCTCAATTCTGCTCCCGCAGAAGAGGTCAGATACAGCTAATCAGCCTGGCCCCAAAAATTCATCTGCAATGTGCTTATGTACTACCAGTAAGACCTGGGACTATTAGCTGGAAACCACAGCACAGCGCATAGAGTAAACTAGAAGAGGTCTCTGGTGATCCACGTCCAACTTTCAGCTCAGTTACTAACACAACATAAATAAATAATCCTGCAGTAAGAGAGTGCGATTTAGGAGTTACATAAACGATCAAATCAAGAGTCAGAAACGTTAGTCATTCATTATACTGCACCATGTTTTTCGAGCCCTGAATGAGCTGCAATGCTCTACTACAGCTAAATTACACTAYGCTTCAGGTATTACTACTAACGATTACAAAAACTCAAAAAGTGAAAGAATTCTCATTGTTTGTGACTAATGGTGGCTATAAAAAAACCAAAACAAATAAAAAAACAAACAAAAAAGAACTGCATGCTGTGAATGTATTCGTTACTTCTCTTCCTACATAAACACTTAGCTTCTTCTGGGAGGATGTCAAATATCATTCAGGCTCTAGAATGTCTGGAAAACCACTCGTATGTTAAGAATATCCAGTCAGATAGCTTAACAACTGTGCTTTTCTGACAATACTGCCTCTGCATATTTTTGCACCTCATTGCAGTCCAGAATTAAACACAAAGTTAGCTCAGTTGAACAGAAACTTTTGCTGCCACACTAAAAAATATTTATTTAGTATTTAATATTTAATATTTAATATAAAGTATTAAAAATATTTATCAAGCAATTATTGGCAATTTTATTTTTTTTTAGATTAATATCCTTTTCCTACTYATATATTCTCTCACATTGATTTTATTGACTCTAATCACAAGKGTAAAATATGTAGGACTCAAGTCTGCATGCTGTGTTCCCATCTGTAAATGCTTAATCTTTTCCTTGAAAAGGGGTATCAAAAAGTGGGTACCAAAAACTATATCCTCAATATCAAAGAGTTTTAGGGAAATGCAGAAATGTATAGTGTCTCCATGACAGAAAAGAAACAGTTTTTTAAAAAGTATCATTTAAATGCATCTTTCAAGAATGGTGTGTTGTTTTCCTATAAATAAGCCATATTTTCGTTTATTCAAACCTATAAATTAGTGTTATCCACAACTAAACAGTTCAGAAAATGTTTTGATGTTCTTAATTTGAAAAATTTCAAATGGAAATTCTACATGGAAACTCTAACATGCAGCTTAACATAAGTGTTTCTAACTGTAGTTTAGACCCACTATTCGTTTTCATTTTCTTTTTTTTCAAAAGATGGTAGTAAAACTAAACATAAGACTCAGTGTTCTGCAGAATAAAAAATGTATGCAACTCCCTGCTCTGAACAGCAAAGAGACTTCATTAATTGTTTATGGCAATACAGTGTCTGCCATTGCCTCTCTCTGTGCATAACGGTGTGTCCCAGACCATTATGATCCTGGAAATGAGATGACAAGGGCTCTGCCCTGTGAGACCSGAGAGTTTTCTATTCTGATGAACATCAGTGACAGCTCAAGGTGCCTGGTAACCACTTCTGGCACCCGATAACTCATGGAATAGGACCTCAGATCAGACTTCATACATTTTTAAGTTAACTCTGTTCCTGATATCAACATGAATGTCTTCTCAGAAATGCTTCTCAGAAAGCAAAAAATTTTCAGAAATTCTCTGAAGGCAATTGTGTTTTAACCTATGTAAATGTCATCCTGTGCTGTAATTTCTCACCTCCATATGTTATGGATTCATTACTTTTCCGTGTAAAGAGGCTTCTCTCTTTAGTGCAAGATAGAGAGACATGCAGTTTTCGGGAGGTCCCTAGGTCAGATTTCTCGTATCAGCAATAGCATGGTTTTCCACAGTTACTAAAAACTGGGCTGTTTGGGTATGCACAGCATATGCTCAGTAACATCCTCTRTAGTAGTCGACTGAAACCATGATTCCCATTCATGTGTCTCAAGATCTTATATATGCAAATATAAAAGCCGTATACCTGTTTTGCATGTTACACGCTGAGTGCAAAGAGCTGCTCACTAGCATTCCGATTGTGGACATGATACATTCAGTGATTTTGTGCCATCCTAAAAGTATATTTCATGTAATTTTGAAAATGTTATTTTTTTTTTACTGCTTTAGAATGATCACTATTGAAAGCAAACACAACCTCAGGGTATTTCCCAAGGATCAGTAAACGCTATTTTTATTTTCATTTTTGAATCTGGACACAGGAACAAGCCTAAACTGAAACTAGTGATCAAGGTAGATGGAAAAAGAGCTAGTAATTGGCAAAGAAAATAGGCTATGAGTAGTCTAGAGGAGCATGTCTTCTTCAGAAAGTGTAGCAGCATCTTTAAACTAATGCAATGGAAATACCTCCATTTGGGGAATATCTTAGATCACCTAATGTACCCCAAGATGATAAAGAAGAGAGCTTGAATTAATTCAACAGGTAATGCAGAAGCAAGCTGCGAGAATGTAGATTTCTGGATAAAACCCCTCCAGGTTTTATATCCCTTTCTCAACCTGTGAACCTCATGTTTTCTCATGTCATGAAGAAGTTTAAAGATTTCCATCCATTCTGATGGGTTTTGTTTATTCATTTTCCAATATATGTAAGAGTTTGTACACAAGSTCTCTGCTGCTGGCATTACCAATGGTCCTCTCGCCAGGCTCTTCAAGCTCCAGTGCTGATCCACTGGCAGACACCATTTTGCATTGTTTTTTGGATATCTTTGTGAGAATGAACAAATTCCATGTCATACAAAGATTCATACCTCCACTTCGACTTTAAATCGTAGCATCCAACCTCACTTGCAGCATGAGGTATCTCTGTGAGAAGAAATTGAGCTGATTTATTTATTCACGAAATGAAATTGCTTTGACTATAATGTACAGTCTTTAACGCATCGGTTCTCTCATCCCCTTATTACGTAGTTTCCTAATTACCTCTCTAATTACACTACCTAATATTGTAAAGTGCCTTGGAGTGTGTAGAGAAGTTGTTGCACATTAAGAACCAAATTAGCAGGTTTGGAGAGGAAAGAAGTCTTTTCTTTGTATTTTTTCCATAGCCATGTGGAAAGAAGAGTTTGCTTTTCATCTTTTTGCTGACACTGCAACTCTGAAAGTCCAGGTGGCAGAACATGATCAGACCATATGCTTCAGAGAAAAGTATTTTTCAGAATATCACTTTGAACTTACAGTTCATTAAACTTTACCTTCCTACTCATGCCTTTTTAGCATCTGAGTTTGGTGCACTACTGTGAAGCATACCAAAAGGGGACCTAGGGAAACAGATGACAAAGCCTGAGGCTGCAATAGAGGCCTGGCCCTCAGGCAAGAATCTCATCAATTTCCCTATTTTAGAAATGTCTTCTTGTAACACTTGATTGAGTCTATGCTATAAAGTAAAGTAAATAAATAAATAAATAAATAAATAAATAAATAAAGCATAGCTCTATTGCTTCACCTATCCTCGTTCATTTTAAGTTGTGTCTTGGTTGAGACTTTTCCTCAAACTATTGTTTTTCATAGAAAGGCTCGAAGATTATATGTATATGTCCTAAATAGATCAACTGCCTTCCTCATATTCTTGTGCTAAGAACTTGCTGCATACGTTAAAAAGTATATAATTTCTTCATTAATATTTAATCAGGCCATCCAATTGTAAAGGACCACAGAAGTCAGTATTCAATTAAAAACTCTCAGTTTAATCTCTTAGCTTCCTTTGATTTCAATATGCTCCTGATGTGCTTAAATGCTGTGAAAGCATTTCTAGTCTTGATATTACTTCTTTCTTGAAATCTCCAATAGCATAAAAACCAGCCAAACAAAACCAAACCAAACCCAAACAAACCCAAAGCAAGTTAGCCATTTTCTGTCCATCTGAAAATGCTTCCTGGAAGATTRCTCATTCTTGACCAGGTATTTTCAAGGGTGTTAATTCTGACATAGTTTTGAGTCCACTTTGGTTTACTGCTTTTCCCAAACGATTTTCGTAGATTCTTATTCTCAGCTTTTTCAGAAGGTTTACTGTGCTACATAAAGTCATCAGAGAAAGACATTTGTCCTTGTGCTTGTGTTGTCTATACTTCTTATCTTCCTCCAGTCAATAACAATGTCAGCCAGGAAAGGGAAGCACAGCAGGTTCCAAATCAAATTTTTCTCTGGCTTGGTTGTTAAAATTTGATACATCTCCACCCCAGAATTATTTTCATAGCATCCTATGGAAAGTTCCACAATAAAAGAGGATCCTGTTACTCAGGGTYCCTTTGAAAGGTGTGAAACTGCCCTAGGTATGCATACTTGACCTTCTTTTATTTTATATATGTATACCACACTAAACAAGTTTTTCTACAACAAGGGGTTACAGGGAACCTTACCCATCACAACTGTCTCTTTTTCAGAATTCTCTCTTTTTAAGGAGTTTGACAAAGATTCAATTTTTATGTACATTTTGATCTCTTTCYTTGGCAAGAAATATCACACGTAAAAGAAAGATCAAATCCACCACCTGACATCTTTAATGTATGCCAATCATCTTCCTTTGTAAAGCAGGACTAGTCTATTACTTCTCCATTTTATGCCTGAAGAAATGGATGCCACACAGTTCTGCATTTAGATGTGGATCCCTACCTACTTTCTTCGACTGTTTTTTTCTATTCTTTCTCCCTGTTAAAATCTACCTCTGCTTTTCTGGTTTGGGTTTTTCTTTTTTATTTATATTTTTTAAACATATAAAAATCCACAAATGAGGAATAAGTAAAAGGCTTAAGTGTCGCAAATATCACTATTCTCTGTCCTGCCACATCCTGAAGGGGAGAATCAAAACAGAACAGGTGGTACTAATCTGAGATCTTAATATTAACAGAGACAAGATAAATTGTACAGTTATACAACTCAGAATTCATCTTAAAGAATGCAATTAGGATCTTCAGCACGCAATCAAGCAACCTTGTCTATCAAGACACTTTGTTTGCACTTCATCGTTTCTTACTGTCCTAGCAAAATAAGCTAAAATAAAACAAAGACAAATAAAGGAGGAGGATGGASCAGAGAAGCTGCTGTCAAGTAGAACTGCACAGATCAGGTGGTATGGATCAAAATATTTCTCAAACTGTTCTCACTCATGATTGGACAGAAACCAGCACTGAACAATTGTTAAAATCAAACAGCCATGATAGTTTCCATAACAGGTCCAGCTCAGAGACCAAGAGCATGGRGTAATCCTGTTCAGCCAAGCCAGTGAGTCTGCAGCTCCATATGCTTCYGTCTTCTTTMAGGAACTTTTCTGTAAGAAGTTTTCCGTACATGACTTTCTATATTCAACCAGCCAGTTCTCTGCAGATCACCAGTCAATAAACCACAGSCCACACATAATTTCTCACTAATTTTACCCACTTGCTCCCCCCTCATCCTTCCCCTACACTACTACTACTGCCAGGTAAAGCAAAAGTGAAGCAAGGGACAAGACTATTACAAGTATTTTAAATATAGGCTGCTACTTATATGGGTGTGCCTTTAAATTCTTATAGAATAGTCCATTATGTCTTAAMGCATGGAAAACAAGTTCATGCCAGTTATTCTGCAAATGCAAAKGTTTAGAATGTGATCAGGTGAACTGTCATGTCTGTTAGCTCTGCCCTTGCACACGTCTTCATCTCTACTTGAGATGCTGCTGGAGAGCATTTTCTGAGCTACACAAACCTCTCATCTGAACCACTGCAGCCACTCTTGATTTGCAAGTGAGCAAGTCCAAAATCCATCCATATGTACAAAAAAAATCAGGCACTACAAATTCATCTCTAAGGTTTAGACTGTGGGATGGGTTAAAACCCTTCCAGAAGTAAAAGATATTTTGATTTTAACAATTGGTTRTTATTCTACCTTACCAGTAAAATTATAGTGGTCCATTTTTACAATGGAAGTTCAATGAAAAATGTTTGAAAAGAGCCCATCATACAAGAAAAACCAACAACCTATGCCACTTTGCAACAATGTCACCAAAAAAATCTTTAMCTGACAGCAACATTAAAAAAATATATATTTACAGGCACTTTTTAAGAAACAGAAGAGAGCATGCTAGGATGGAARGGAAGAGAAACAACAAGAGAACTGCTGTTTTAACAGTTCATGTTCCTTGTCCATGTTGTGCAGTGCCTGCAAACAAAGTAGCTCGTTTCAGGTAAAAAAGACATTTCATCTGCTTTTTGACTAACCATCCCGTGAGTAAGGTGTGATGAAGAGATGGTCTCTCTCAATTGCACACAGCACTGTAGACACCTCTGGGTTGGAACATTAGCCAAAGTTTTGGGATACATAGACTTGAACATTAAAAAAATTAGTAAACTTTATGTGCCCAAGGAAGCTGCAGTAAATCCCTTTTCAACATTTAGTATCACACAGACACTGCAATAAAACACTATTTTATATCATAAGTAGCCAGAAGGACTACTAATCTCTCCATTAATTAGTAAAATAATACTAGGAAACAATCAGTGCATTATCTATATATAGACCTGAAAAAAACCCAACATGCTCTTTAAGGTGAAGGACACACAGCAAATGGGTATAAACTACCCATGAAAGAAATAAAGCTGGGTATTAGAGGAAGATTTCTAACATCATTAAAGTTTTAGGAAGAGCTGCCCAACAGCAGTAGCAAATAARAATAAATCCCAACCAATCCAACTTGTTTCATATTGAAGTTAGGCTTGTTAATGAATGTAATTATGCACTGCCATTATCTGCAATATGAGGACATTGGAATCAGCTATCCAATCTACCTTATACCACTTTTTTGCTTTACTGAGAAGGGTGCTAATGCCAATTGTGTTAACATAAGCTTCTGGAAAGCATTTTTTAGAAGGGCACTGAGCAACTGTCCTGGCCAAAACGTTTGGAACATCTTCTCCCTCAAAACCAGACACTGGGAGCAAAAGGCAATAGACAGATTTTTAAACTATCAACACTCAGTGGCTGAAGAGGTTGATCTAGATTGATTTTACTGACAGCTACTGAGCAGACACATCTTGAATTGTAAGTGCAGAAACAGGGCTGCACTATGAGAACCTGCTGGTTCTCAGTGATTTTATGTATTCTTCATGGCAMGTTTAACATTGACCTTTGTTTTAGGCATAAAGAGTCCTCACAAAACTGGCTCAATTCAAGCTTGCTGAATCTGATTTCATTAACAGAACTACACCTACCTCAGGCAAGATTTAARATTGCTATATTCTGACTTACAGCTGAGATGAGCTCTTCCGTGAGAGAAAAATAGAGAAAGAAGTTTCATCTTTCTTCCACCTTTACAAAAATCTCCTTTGTCTGTTATTTACAGATTCCATAAATATTAAACAGAGGTAATTTATTTAATAAGAGAAGTCTGTGGTTATTGATATATCATACGTGTTTGGCTGCCTGTAGAAGTCAATAAAATACCCAATATAACTAGTACAAATTGGCTGCAACAGAGCTAGTATTTTTAATGTCTCAAAAAAAAAAAAAAAAGGACAAAAGGACAAATCCCATGAGAGCTGGGTACTTGGGTACTTTGATGAAATGATCATTGCAGARTGTCTTTCTCAGGAAGGTGATAGTGAATCAGCACAAAGGAACTGAAGTAGTCTGTTATATTCAGAGGTGAACTGTATTTGCCTTCATCTCAACCAAACAATAAACATCTTCCTAATCTTAGTCCATTTAAAAGAGAAAACTATTATTATATTTTTCACCCATACTCCATAGTGCCTGTGCTCAGATTGCTTTTACACCTTGCATTGTTGGTAAGCTGCATTTTTGCATTCAGTCTTTTAACATGTTAGATTGTCTTGAGTTCAGGCAATAAGAACCTACTGACTTTTCTCATTGAGTTCATATTTTTCCCTAGAGAAATGGATTTGTATGGCTATATAGCTCTAACTGTGGTATCTCATACAAATGTGGTCATACAGCCACGGGCAAGATAGCAGACAGGGCAGACTAATGCTGAGTTCTGCTTTWGCAGTTCCTGTGTTCCCCTGAGCCACAATTCTCTATACTATCCAGTCCATAATTCCTTTTATGTATCTGGAAATGCTTATGAATAATATTTTATTGTATGCTATATTGTCTCTACCATCACCTCATTTCATTTTTCTAAATGCTACAGCAAAATAAACATTTATATCCAGAAATACTTTAGCAGTATTCACCCACGTGTATCTACTCAAACTTTCTAAACCAAATAATTGTGTTGCCACATTTTCCCCTTTTCATTATATTTTCAGTGAATTCAGCCTCTATCTCCCAAATGTTGTCCTCTATTTTTTTCTCCTCTAGATTTCTAACTTAAAAAATAATACTACTGCTCAAACAAAATCTCTTTGGAGATATCATGACATCTACTTATGCCCCACCTGTTAGCAGCAGCAMATGAAACTTTGCTGTTTAAAACTAGATGTGCAGATATTTTAAGAAGAGTAATATCTAAGCAATTTRGTATCATTATCAGCTACAGTAACCTACAGCTCTTCAGGTCACTTTCCCTTGGGGATAAGTTCTTCTGGATCTCTAATTCACCAAATTGAAAATAGGTATTCATTTGTTTGTTATTTTGCTCTCTTCAGAATCTGCTTTTTAAAAAAAGAAAAAAAAAATTGAGTAGCATCTCATTTACCTTGCTTTTTAGAGCCTACATTATTCACTATTTATGAGCATTCAGGTGACTGCTAGGCATTCATGGACATATTTGTGAATCCCAAGAGTTCAATAGATTGTTGCATGAATGATGATTCATCTGGAAGTTTGCATTGCAACTGGATTATCCTCTATTGAAGATCCACTATTTATTACTGGCAATTCTTCATCTTAAAGATACCCATCATGGAAAATGCCAAATCAATATCATCTAATGCATGTGACCAAATAATCACTTTCAGCAAAGAAACACGATGTTTAAAGACCAACTGAGTTCCAAGATAATATTTCCTTGATTTTTACAGTCTTTGAAAAAAACAAAACTGAGTTGTGTATGCCGTAAATATAGGGGGGTTGTTTTTTGCTTGCTTCCTTTCTTTCTTTCTTTTGGTGGTACCTTTTTTTTTTTTTTTTTTTTTTTTAATGTGAGGTGGTGTTAACTAAGGAATTTCCCTGCATCTGGTAGCTAGGAGAATAGCAAAGCTGTTGATCTGTGTTTATGACACTGTGGTTTTTAATGTTTTCAGGTTTTAAGCATGTTTTTCTTTTATTTCTAAAGTTGTTTGGGGGCAGGTGGTGTATGGAATCAACAGCCTATGATCCTGTTTCAAAGAATCAGCTACAGCATGGTTCTCTGCAATTGCCAGCACTGGGCATAATCATCGACTATCATCTTTCTACAACGCAAAAGTACCTTTGCAGAAAATATTGCTTATATTTAAAATCAATATTTATCTGAGGCAAATAATGTTCTCATATTCCATACTCTTTGTTCATAGACATATCTTCAAAGATAAATGGGTCTAGCAATAAAAATAGATAAGTCTTAATGTCACGTGGACAGCACTGGTAAATTCCCAAAGATAGGAGTTTTATTTTGTAGCATTTTGAACCAGGACAGTTAACAGCTACAATCCCTGCTGGCAACTTTTCAGTTTGGCATTTTTATTTCAAAGCCACATATGGTTCCCAAGTACAAAATAAACATTAATTATGTCTTTCTGTGCCGTTTTATTATGTACTCTAGTCTTCTCTGGGGTCTAGGGTGTGTTTGTTTATTTTACTATAACCAGAGTATCAACCATTCCCATCTCTGCAGAAGTGTTACTGGCTCCTGTGGTGTTAGATTTTTTGTTTGTTTGGGGTATTTTGTTGTTGTTTCAGGTGGG
Source organism: Amblyornis subalaris (assembly GCA_018881555.1). Lineage (NCBI taxonomy): Eukaryota > Metazoa > Chordata > Aves > Passeriformes > Ptilonorhynchidae > Amblyornis > Amblyornis subalaris. The sequence continues at coordinate 32,928,079 of JACAXG010000001.1, read as the reverse complement.
GTTTTTCCTATTAGTTTGATTTCTCTTGCGTTTTGATTTTTTTTTTTTTTTAAGACAAGCAATTATAGTCTTACTTTGCAATATATTTGTAGTTAAGTGGGATATCTATATGTATGCAAACATATAAATACAAGTGTGTCTTCAGATGTTCAGATTGCTTCTTTTTGGTAATTAGAATCAAAATGTCATCAAATGTAGTATGTGCAGATCTTTATATTTTTAAAAGTCTGCACAGTCATGTTARCTAATTAATGCTATTTAATACAGTAAGAAAACAATGCATACACCTCTTATGAAAATTTAAACTGAGGTTACAGTTTTCTTGGTTTACCTCATCCCTAGTGGCAATAACATAAGCTAGACAGTAACTTTTATAGCCAAAGGCCTGTAGTCTGGAATTCTATTACATTAGCATTTAGACTCCTAATATGTTTTAGGCATATTTATTCCATTTGGACTTTGAAAAGGGTTTTGACTGCAAAGTGCATTTCAATCTTTTTTATTTTTTTGAATGCTTTTTGGTATAGTGATTAAAAAGCTAAAAATATTCTTCCAAGAATGTGCCATTATTATTCAGATGTAGTTAAGTCAAAGACATAAACAAGAACAGGATCATTAAATGTGTCAATAGCCTATTTTCTCTCCTATTTTTTCTCATTAGAATGTTTCTAATTTTTCTGACTTGATACCTCATGGCCTAATGAAATGAGTGTGTTGAAAAAAAAAAAAAGGAACGATATGTGATTGTGAGGGAGAAAGTGTTCTCCTGTAGAGAGAAAATATGAAATGTTACTGAATACTGCAGCCATTTTCATCTCACTGTTTTTACTGTTCAACTTCTTAGAAAGCTCAGCTGATTTATTATTTCTGTCTCATAGGAACCGGTCAAGACAAATCTGGAATATAAATATAACCTCAATGGTCTAGACAGTGCTTCACAACCTTCTCAGCCCATAACTCAATTCAAGCAATTTGGAATTTTTTTTGGCATTTTCCCACCTCTTTTATTGCTTGTAGAGCCTGGTGGGTACAAGTGCCTTAAAGGCTGGGTAGTGCTGCTCTAGCAGGAAGACCCAGAGCAGAGGGTCAGCAGACAAATTTCCCCAGATATACCATTTCTTACTGTGCAATCTCATGCAGCTGAATTCTATGTTTTTCTGTCCCTGCTTCTTTCCTCTGCAAGCCCGTTAAGACATAGCATTTTTACAACATTGATCTAGCAGAATAACACCCTAATCTCTGCAATACTAGAGCATGAAGCAAATTATGTGATCAGATATCATTGCTTTATTTGTAACTCGTTATTAAAGTCAAGTGTGACACTCATCATTTGCTCTGCGTTTGACTCATGATTAGCTCATTCAATTGGCAGTGCTTACTGGCAATCCTTACTTTATCTTTACTGAAAAGGGTYTACAACTTCATTTGTTTACCCAACAAAAAGGCATAGAGCAATGGAGAAGAAATAAGAACCCTTGTTTACAAAGGATCAAAGATGAGCATGCAACCCTGTCCAAGTGACAGCATCAAGAACACAGGTCCTCCACAAACAAAGGAAAGGGCCCTGTGCAGAGATCAGTTCTCCAAGTGGATTGGAAAACAGAGGTCACCATGTCAGCTTTCCAGTCCTAGAGCCAACAGACATGGTTCTCACCCACAGGCCTAGATCGTTCATGTATTCAGACTAGGATTTACGGAGAACTGATTAATTGAACAGATTAAGCACTAAACCCTACTGTGTGAAACTCCTTTTGCAAACATTATAAACACACTGTTAGTTTTATCATTTGCCATCTAACTTCCACTTGGTGATATAATAGAGGCAACAACKCAACCTCCCAGGCTTCACCAAGGGAATTTAAAGCATTTCAGCAGAGTACCCCTCTGGGAACTCCCCAGATCACACTGAATGAACAAACTCAGGGATCCAAAACAACTATGTTAGGTCTAGTACTTCACAGCACTGCCATGAAACCTGTACAAAAGCACTATTGGGAAAAGTAAATTATATACCCACAGTACTGTTGCATAAAAGTTAAGGAGAAAAGGCAGGAGYTATAAGCCACATAGATGATATTTAGGAATAATGATTTTCTAGTTTTCCTTTGTTTCTAATTCCTGAACTTGTACATTAAGCATCAACATGAATCCTGGCCAGCTTAAAAAAAAACAGTGTTTACTGCAGACTTAGATGAGTCAGTGGCATTTTTTAAAGCATTATCTTCCATTCTTTATTTCTTAGCCAGAAATAAAATTAATCTGTATTCATTAAGAAATATCATTAATTGAATCCCAGTGTTGATTCATACTCTCAGACACTACAGACTTTGGGGGACTGATCATGCATGATCAATTTCTCTGCAAAGTTAAGGCTGTCATTTAATATCTTGTCCTGTTGAAAACAATTAATTGCCACTAGATTTGACCAAGTCCCTTACAAAACATTTGCCATTTGGACATGTAAGACATAATCATATTCTGGTTTCTTATATAGCATTAAAAGTATGTTGTTGTTATTATTATAACATTTTCTGTTTCTGTGCTATAACCTTATTTCTCATGCCTGCATTTACAATAATTGTATCTCCAAAGGTTTAACAAGGAATAAAAAGCAACAGCAAACCACAGGACAAAAAAGATATGAAGGTATTGGGTAAAGAGAATACAGCACTGCTGAGCATAATAAAGGAACAGTTTGTGAATTTCCATATTCACTCCTGGAAAGAGGATGCCAGTTACAGACATCAGATTAAGTTCACGATGCTTCATGACCTCCTCCTCCACTCAACTCAGCTACCGGACACAGACAACAACACACTTCTTTGCAACTCCCATGTTCACTATTCACAAAACACAGCTCCCCATAAGGCAGAAGTTGAATTGTCCTGTCTTCCCAAACACAGACAATCTCACAGGAAAGTAATGCCCTTCTGTGTTTTCACCTRCCATTAATCATTGAGGGTTTATTTCTTCTTAACCCATAAAAAAATAATATCCCAACAAATATCCTTGTATATAATTTGGAGAGATATGTTCAGCTGAGACTGAAACASTCCAAGATCCTATCCCAAACTAAACAGGGCCAGGTAGACCAATGGGGGCTAAAAAAACATTAAATAAGTTATGAAGTACCCCAACCAGGAGTGTGTTCTTAAGCAAGTTGTAGTCAGCTATTCCTTCAAAAAATTAATAACAACTGTGTTAACTCAGTCCAAAAGGTTTATTTCTGCTGTAAATCCAGACAGATTAATTCTTCAGTCTGAAGAGTGAACTACTCCTCAAATACAGTGACAAAAATAGATTAAGGAACTTCAATTAACTGCTGCATTTTAAATCATTGAAATGTATGACTTAGCTTTTCTTCATACGAAAACAGGTCTTTTTCTTTCTGTTGGCCATGCTGTTCTTTCTTCATGTTCTCTGGGTTGTAGCTACAAAAATCAAATAATGAACTAACGTCGGTGGCATGTTAAAAAAGTTGCAAGTGGCTGGATTCCTCAAGAGATATGCAAAGGCTGTCTATAGTTTTAACAACAAAGGGGCTTCCTGCAATTCTAGTAAACACTTCTACAGCATTTGCATATACAGAATATTCTGGTTGATCTCCAGCAAAAGTGATGGAGATTAAAATAAAAAAWTATTTTTCTGTGTGTACTAAGTAAATTTTATGTATTCCTTAGGAAAATAATGGGGGATGTTTTGATAGCAGCACTTGATTGTATTTCAATCAATACATCTATGTGCACTCTGAAGTAATGCAGCATTTGCTGGATTCATTTTTTGATACATCCACATGCACTTTATTTTCTGTGTGTAAAATGTACACATACAAAAAAAATTGGATACAAAAAATTCGATCAATATTTTTCTCAAAATTACATGTCACCGGAGGCACTTAAAGACATCATTACTCTGAAAGCTGAGATCTTTATTTAGCTTACCTCTCCCAGTTCTGCCAACTACCATGAAAGTTTTAATGAAAYGAAATGTAAAGGTTGTTATTAATTTCTTTCCGAGCTATATAGATTCCTATATATATAACTCTCCTATACTACTATGTGTGCTTTCCTTCAAATCAGTCTATAGCAGGTCTCCTGAGGTGACTTAACATGGATTCTTACCACTTCAGGCAAACACCTGAATTTCTGTTCCTATTTAACACAAATATCCTTTTTTTTTTTCTTTCTTCTATTCAACTTACTGAACTTGAAATCATTCAGTACAGATTTGTCCTTAAAGTAACTTSTTTCATAATTATGTTGCCTTTTACCACCCAGTGAAATGAAGTATGGGATTAATGAAAAGCTGCCTCAGGATATTTACCGTTTTCCACACTTAAGAATCAATACCAGTTTGTACGCAAGAAGCACAAATCAATGATATCCTCCAAACAGGCAACRTTATCTATGAAACTGTGAGAAGATCAAACTTTAAAGGCATGCCCCGCTAAAAAGGAAAAAATGGCTGGTTTTCTCTGGTTTTGCCTGTCTTCTCACAAATTCAAACAGAAACAATTATATATATAGCAACCACAAGGAAGCCGCCATGCCGGTAGAAAATTCTATAAATAGAATTTATTTTTCTAATGTATGCAATCTTCTTTCTTCCTAGGACACATGTATTCACCTGGATTAAATACAGTCATGAAACTTTCATTTAATGTAGAAAAAAATATCATAAGGCTCAATTCTTGACTCAGTTCACAAATTAGCAAAGAAAGCATATAAAACCCTACATCAAGAATCCATGTGCAATCAACAATCCTAAGAGGACTATCTTCTTGGAGATACAGTGGAAAAACAAAATCCTAGATTTGCCATTCAGAATGTGCTAGAGTCGTTTTTGGTCAATGAAATGAAACAGGGCTTCTCTCCTACTGTTCTTAAAATATTTATGTAGCTATTTGAGTACCTAATGTTGACACTATTAGGCATTGTATAAGACAATTTCAAAATCGTTAAATAAGCTTCCATACTTTTGGGTATCCAGAAATTCTATATGTATAGGTCTACAGAGTATTATTAAAGTGACATAAACATAGTTCAATCCATGTTAAGTTACATGGAGTTCAGACATTACCCCATTTCAATAATACATTTGTGATTACCATCTGAARTTAATCGGGATTCAAAACATGGGAGAGGAGACAAAAAGAAGGACTGAAGGGTTTCCTGAACCAAAAATTTTGCTATCTTTTGCAACTTTATACAACATACATTGCTTAAATCAAAAATTGGAAGATCCCTCTGTTAGGCCAGGAGAGTTTGAGCCCTGGCTCCAAAAAAATATACAGAAAGATCTACAGAGCTAGTCAGTATTTAATCTCTACTGGTATTTTTACTAGAGTATGTCCACACATCTGTATTTTATAAGTAAGTTTATCCTTCGACATTAATTTCCTGCAAACATTACATAAAAATGTAGCTTTGTGYAGCTTTCAGCACAAGCTGAAGCTAAGTTCCAAATTTAGTTATAGATGATTGCCAGTGACTAGCTCCCTTTGTTACAGGCAGAGGGTAGATATAGTCAGAATATCCAGTTAGCAGTAAGTGCTGAGACAACCAAATTTACCAACCACAAACTCCAAGTCCTACTTTAATCTTTGTAAATTTTATTGKTCGTCTAAGTGAAAGCAGAATTTGGTTAACTTCCCGAGATGCAGCCAGCTGTGAAACATGGCCCACTGTGTTAAATAGTCTATGAAGCTATATTGTACAGTAAAAATACTTTGTGCTGTGCTCCAAGGCTTTATTTAAAAGCTCTAAATGAAAAATATTCTGAAAAAATGAAAACAGCAATAGAAAAAGAATATACAAATGTACACCTCTTAGTTGTAAAGAACTTACACAAAGATTTTGGGATCATGTAGTTCAGAAGTCTTAGAAAAACATTTTTCTTAGCACCTCCCAATAGTGTCTCATGAAGTTTCATCCCAAGTAGGATATCCATATATATTTTTGTTCCCTTTAGCTTACGTATGTACATTCAGGCACAAGCTGACTCAGAACAAAATCCACATGACTTAATTGAAATAAACATTATACAACAGGAAATATTTCAGACCTAAGCCAGCTACAGTCACCATTCCTGGCCCTGCTTTCTACGATCCCAGGACTACAAGACCAGTCAAGATACTCCAAAGAGCTCACAGACAAGGAGATGTGGATGYGTTCACAGCTACAGATTATATTGATTTCAACCTCAAAGTGGCACCTAAGTAGCCATCCTGTACAGCTGCATCCCTGCAAAATCCAGTGAGATCTGTGATGGATTTTATTACCAACAGCCACAGAGGCTGGGCAGCCCTACTGCCGCTTGCATGATGTGGCACCTCCAGACTGCTTGTGAGATACGAGCACATCATGACCAACAGGCTGCCCAATCCTGCATAGGAGTTCAAATAGGCTGTTTTGGAAAGCAAGTATGATTTTGGAGAAAGCAAGAACAAAAACATAGCAATTTAAAACMTTCTACCCTCAGGAAAAAAAGCCTTTGTGGGAAATATGTAGCTCTCCTGACTCTCATTTTGTGATTCAGATTACAYACTCAAATTTATTTCCTGGGCTGTATCGTATATAATAATATAATATATAATAATATAATATGTAATAATAAAAAAATTGACTTGTTTAAAACTCCATTTCCTATCAAAAAAGGGTCTTGGTAATTTCTTTTGATCACTGTCCTTTTAGACTTTTTCACCTTGATGTAAAAACAAAACATTTGTCATGCTATTTTAATATTTACACTTGACTTTTATCACAAGGAAACATTTACAGTGAGGCAAGGTTCACATTTGAGTGCTTTTTTTTTCCCCTCAAAGACTGCAAAAGCAGTTACATCAAATGCTACAGCACCTAATTGCCCTCCTTCAAATGCTGGCATTTTATTCAGATCTTCAGTGCACACGGAGACTGGAGAGATTAGACTGGCTACARGGACAGCAGCTGTAAGGACGGCATAGGAGAAACGTCACCTTCTTAACCTCCATCCAGGTCAGGGATATGGTTACTGCTACCTGTGTTACCATTTGGAGAGACAAGAAGCCATGCATTTCTGCCTCACTGTATAACTCAGTGAAGGGTGTTCATCATGTCACTAATGAATTGGCTGTGGTCTGCCCAAGAGTTATTTTACACATCCTCCAGCATACTTGGAGATCTAGATATAAAATTAAGAAAAYTACTAATGTATCTGCAGTGCTTTTCAAGTCTTTAAAATGATGAATTACCAACCAAACCACTCATACCAAGAAGCACAGCAACGCAACCCTAGTATTTGTTTCACAAAGCTACGTAGTAATAGGACAAGGGGAAAATGGCTTTAAACTGAAAGAGGGTAGGTTTGGATTAGGTATCAGGAAGACATTCTTCACTGTGAGGGTRGTGAGGCACTGGGACAGGTTGCCTAGAGAAGTTGTGGATGCCGCATTCCTGGAAGTGTTCAAGGCCAGGTTGGATGGGGCTCTGAGCAACCTGGTCTAGTGGAAGGTGTCCCTGTCCATGGCAGGGAGTCTTGGAACTAGATGATCTTTAAGGTTCCTTCCAACCCAAACTATGTGAGACCTCAAGACTTTAATAAAAAAAAAGAAACCAAGACAAGATAAATTTGTGATACATATTTTCCCCCTTCCCTCAGCACATTTAATTTTAGATAGATCAGGTTATATGAGAAAGCATTTCCTTTGACATTTAAAAATTAKTATTTTCTAGTTTCTCAGTATCAGCTACCCAATGTAAATTCACATGTAAAAAGAGCTAAGAGATTACACAGAAATTAGAATAAAACTAAGTCCCCAGCTACACTTTTTAAAGGAAAACCACTTTGACAGGCTAAAATAATGTTGAACAATACCTGGCGYAGCAAATTCCATCAACTATTCATAGCATGTTTTTAATGAGCAATACTACTCAATTTCTATACATTTAGACAAGAAACAAAAGTAATCTTTTCTTCATTCACTTCTTTAAATTTTCTAAGCGATAACAAAATGTCTTCTGTACTTGAAATTGATATGCAATTAAAGCAGCTCCATCATCTGCAGCATGGTTTAAAATAACGCTGTGGTTTGAACTCCCTGTTGTTTCAGAGCATATAGAGGCAGCTTTGATAAACAGGAATTCCAATGAGCTGTGCAGGTCAGACACATTTCAATTTTTTATTTTTTCCTCAAAATGTCTTTCAGCAAATAGCTCAGATTGTGTCTAAGAAGTAGTGTTTTGTATTCTGTATAGTGCAACACTATTGTTTCTTCAAAGGAAGGTTAAAAAGGACTGACACGAAAGCAATAAACCCGCTAAAGAAGGGATTAGCATTTTGAGACRGGCAAGGATGCAAAAAACAATTATCATCATTCAACAAAATTAACATTTCTATTTAGTTTGATGTTTTCTAATCTTGTCATGTTTTAGGAATAATTGTCCCTAGCTTCTGCCACAACTTCAACAAGTCCAAAGATATTCTTGGAAARCAGATATCTCTCAGTAATGTTTTCCTTATGGTTGCCCCCAATTTTCTAATTGGCATGAGTATGACTGCTTGCACTCCTGACAGCCCCAAGGAGAATTTTCATTTCACTGCATCCGATTTCACCTTCTTTTTTCTCCTCATACAAAGGATGGAAATGCTTCCTTTGACTTAGTAGAAACATGATGCATGACTACATTAAACAAAACATCCACAAAACAAATGTGAGATGCYGGAAAGGTTTTGTTCCTTTTTTCCAATGGCTCCAAGAGAATSAAAATGAGAAAAAGATAAAAGTGACACAGACAGGAACCTAATGAAGTTCCCACATCACCATGTTTTCATATATACTCTGGACCATACCATTCCTCATGTATTAAGTTATCATTCCTGATTTTAATCATTTCAGWTGAAGCAGATGTCAGATTTTGTGTGTAGATGGTTAATTAAGAAAGATCTATTTATAACAAAAACATATAAATGATCTTATAATACTTACTAGTTACACATAATACAGCATACATGCACAAATGTATTCAGCTTTACTTAGAAAAAGAGATGTAAATAATGTCCACAATGCTGTATCTTGAATGACAGAATAGAGAACTAGTTATGGTTTACGGCTATATAGTTGATCTAATTAGATAAAATTACAATAGCTATGACACTTGTGCATTCAACCTTGTGATCATTATGCAATATTTCCCAGTAGCACAAAATTATGAAAATCACTGGGGGAGTAGGGGTAGTTTGTGGCAACTCTGTTCAGCTTTACACAAACTCTGTTTCTTCTGTGTCTGGGATGCATCAGCATTAACGTGTCCGAGCAGACAAGGCACTGTGCTGCAATTCAGGGAGCCTGTACTCTGCTGGCAGGGGTCTGCTGCATCATCCTTCACACGTCAGCGTGCCACTGTTCTCCTTCCTACTTCTTTCATCTTAACAGTGACAGATGTTTGGGACTAGAATAGCATATTATACTGTATTTCTATTTCCCAAATGCTTCCAGGCCTGGCTTGACTTGAGGCCTTTAGGTGCTAATGAAATATAAATGATAATGCAGACACTGAGCTCTAAGTGCTTCCTAAAAGCGTAGCTGAAGAATACATTTGAAATAATATGGGATTCATTTGTCCTACAGGATTTTTTAATGTCTTGCACAGACTTCACATTTTTAGATGAGTATGCTTTGAGGTCAGGGCAAGAATTCTTCTCGCATAAGCAACTCAGCTGAAAGTAATTTACTTGAGAGGCTTAATCAATTCTCCTTTTGAATGCATCCAACTTTGCAGCAAAGCAGCATTTGATGGAGTACATGTGATGGAGTGCAAAAAAACATACTGGAAAGGTTCCTTTCAATTATTGCATTTTAATTTGACAGAACACAGTTTGTCTTTTGCAGACTGTGGTTTGCTAGCTAGAAATACATTAACTTTTGGGAGAAGGAATTTCTGTCACATCGTTCTAATATGTCTGTCAACCAGCCAATGTCTCTACTGGAATAATATAAACTCTTCTGAATTGTCATATCTTCACTGAAACCGTTGGTTATCCTTTAGACACCGAAAATACCCAGAGGGCCAGTCTTTAACAAGAAGAAGAGTCATTATCAAGTCAGGCCCCAAGTACTTTGGACTGCACAGCAGCAGCTGATACAGGTTTATTCTTTCCACTTCCATRAGTTATTTAATGCACTAGTTATCTAGTTAACTAGGGCAATCTCTGGTTATCCTGCATTAGGTAAAACACCATTTCCCAAACAAAGATTAGAATCTGAATCAGATCTTTATCCTTCCACCACCATTTTCCACATTCCACTGAAATCATTAGCATTTTGGACACAATGAAGATGGCAGAACTTGGTCTGCCATATGTGCCAGGACCCTTGAAAGTTCATACTCCAGAATTAAATGCAGATTATTGCAGAAGCCAGGAGTTGCCATATGTTCACACTAGTCAATGGGGTTTTATCTGCTAATGGCTACCCAAAGCTTCTATGTAGGTAGATGTTATTTGCATATGGCTTTAGAGATGTATCTATTAATGTATACCTGGACAGATAGATATAGCCAGACAATAAAGCTGTCAGAGAGAGGAGATCTTAACCAACACAATATCCAGAGAGAAATAGCATGGATTGCAAGTCAACAACAGTATTAAAATAGATTATATTAGATTACACCTTCAGTTAAAATAAAGAAAGTACCAGATACAAATTTACAACAGACACAAATTTACAACAGACAAGATTCAGATAGGAAAAACAAAGATCAAATACCTACTCATTGTCACAACAAAAATGAATGAATGTCATTTATTTGTGCATAGACTTCATGGACTTTCACAAAGTGTCTAATAGAATTTATGGAAAAAATTTAGATAAATTCCTGGACTGTTAGGGAAGGTGACAAAAATTGTTAACRCAACTGTGATTACATTAATCATTGGGAAATTAAATTTATATCTATTTAAGCTGATTTCAAGCACCAGCTTTATACCAGGTATGATGGACCGGGAAAAACAAATAAACAACAAAAACATCCAAAACAAAAACACTCAAAATCAACCCTCGCTATTCCCATCCAAAATCCAACTCTTAAACACTGAACACTGGTGTTCATTGATGAACAAGAAATATGAGCAATGAGGAAAAAAAAACCCAAATAAATTCAGTACTTCAGGTGTCTTGGAAAGAAAAATAATGAAATGGGTGCAATTGGCTATGAAATTAAGGTCAGAATAAGAATGAACAGATTACTTTTGTAATCCTGAATGCAGCTAGACAAAAACAAACCTCTAGATACTAAACYATGAATATTCAATAAAATATAAAGACAAATTCACTATGTAGAGCTTCAAACTGAGGACTTAATGAGATTCTCCAATGAGCACTTCACAAACTGCTGTTTTAAAGAAATTTTCAGTATATGAAACAGGACAAATGCTACAAGAAAACGCAAAAATAAAGCCATTTGGGGGCAGAAATAACTGATCAAAAATTGCAATATTTGGAAAGCCTATGAGCAGTAATAAGACTCACCTGTGACGAGAATATTAAATGAAGAACACTGAAGTGGAAATAATCCATTTTGAAGATTTAAAATAGAGGCTTCTTAGAAAACAATTAAGATGACAGAGGTTATTATAAAAGACAAAGATAAAATGGCGCAACAATCTTAACTGCACTCCAAAGTTATTCTGGAAGACTAAATGGACAAATAAACATATTCTTCTGCTGCAGTTTTAGGTAGATCTTCTGGTCGATGTTTTGAACACAAKTACAATACCTTCCTGATTCCACAATGGTCTTGATGACTGCAGTCATCTCAAAAACACATTTCTATTGTCTTGTTAACTACATAAAAATAACTATTCTAAAACCATGAGGGTGCCTCCCTGAACATGAGAAATAAGGAAATGTAAAATATGTGAAATTTAGAGCAAAAGGACAAGGTGTCTTGAAGTCTACCATAAGTAGGACATAATAAGAGGTTTGAACATGTTACACTTCAAAGGACATAATATAAAAAATACACGTTTTGCCACTAGGGAATACTACATTTCCAATAGATTTGCCTGTGAGGTAACACAAGTATTTCAGAATGACTACCACCGGTGATTTGGTGGACCAGAATGCATCACACTCTATTATGCTACATCTTAGGTGCAGTTGAGACAAGAGGCATGTCTCAAAGTGCAAACATTCATCTATTCCCCAGTAAGCAACACTAATCAATGCTTCTATGTACTTCCAGGGCCTTAATGCTCTTACACTGACAAACCCATCATTTTTTGGTTATTTTGATATGTTTCTCACCTTATTGGGAGATACACCAAGTTCCAGAGGGTTCTCCGTACAGACCAGTCAGCAATATCCATTAGAAACTCTGGAACTCTAAATAAATGTTCATATTTCATCTTTTTTTTTTTTTTTTTTTTCCCATAGAAGCACTCAAGAAGCACAAATCTGTACAGATCATAGAACCACAGAACACTTTGTGCTGGGAGAGATCTTAAAGATCATCTAGTTCCAACCCCTCCACCACAAGCAGGGACAATTTTCACTAGATGAAGTTGCTCAAAGTCCCATCCAACCTGGTCTTGAACACTTAAAGGGATGGGATATTCGCAACTTCTCCGAGAAACCTGTTCCCATGTCTCACCACCCTCACAGTAAAGAATTCCTTCCTATTAGTTTAAGAACTTGTAATTGCTGCTAATTTGATATTAAAACAAATTATTCATTGCGTAGTGAGCATGCCGATCACTAAGCAGTTTTATAATTTTTGATCAGTAATAAATTGACTTTTTAAGGTTCCAAACTTTTGAGAGACAGGAGAATTGAACCCAAAGTTCTTTCACAATAGGAACAGACCAATGGCAGAAGTGGTAGCTGGTAGGGCCAAATACAATCATAGAATCATTGAGAGTGGGCAATAGGTACCTTCAAGTTTATCAAGTCCAACCATTAAGCCAGCATCACTGAGTTCACTACTAAATCATGTCCTCTAGTACCACATATGCATGTTTTTGTAAACACGTCCAGAGATGATAATTCCGTYATTTTTGTGGGCAGGTACTTCCAGTGTCTGACTGCCCTTTCAGTGAAGAAATTTTTGTTGATATCCAATATAAACCTCCCTTGTAATTTACCATGTTGCAATTTTTTTGTCCCCTTGCTACTACAGGGCAGTATTTATGATCCCCCACTCCATTTGCAATCAGCAAGCCCCCAATTTGTCTGTGCAATAGGAGAGGGGTCGTGGTACTGCAATCAAGGGCTCTTGGAAAGGTCTTTGTAAAACCTCATTTTAATAACTGAAGTAACATACATTTTGGTATCAAAAGAGGTGGTAAAAAATAACTTGACAGCAACCTCAGTCGGTAGCTCTCTACACCCTGGCTGAGTGCATCTGAGAATTCAATTTGATGCTTTGTTTTCAAGATCTTCCTTTGTGTAAGCAGTGTCTACACCCAGTATATTTATGATTAATTTTTTTTCCTCTGTTCTACTTCCCTAAACATGTCACAGACACATTTCAGTATTCTGTCATCTTTTAACAGCTTCTCTGTGTCCCCTGTTCCATTTGTTTTCAAATAAAGTTCCTGCTCATTCTAGCAAAGGGTGAGCTCCTGATACATAACTGTGCTTAACCTGAACATCATCGGTATCAACTTCTTGAATAGCTATTTCAGAGGAGAAGGGAGACCAGTGTGACTCTGGAATGCCAGTTCACTGGAGATCAGGATGATAACAGTATTACCAACACTATGCTTCTCTATAATAATTTCTTATTATTGCCAGAGTTATCGATGCATGCAGAACCAAAATAAAAAGATGATGAATTAATAGCACTGATGGAGCTCATACAACAGGAAGCAAATTCCACCTGCTAGTCTTAAACAGATATTCCTGAAACAAAATATAAGAGAAAAACACTCAGAAATTGAGCTTTTGAGCTTGCTACCATCATTAACACTGATTTTTCAATTGTTGAAAGAGAAGCAGGAGAGCTAGCTAGTTTTTAGCACTGCCCAAAGCAATACTATTCCTTCCTTCCCTCTCTCATTTTCCAGCAGCAGATTAATTTGGTCTGTACAGTGGTATCTACTTTGTTTGTATTGTCAGGCAGTAATTCCCTTACTGTCCAAAGCATGTTTGGGAAGAAGCAGAAGCCTTCCCCCTTGTTCACCCAAAAGAGGCTGCAGATGTCCAGTATGCAGGAAACAGTTCCTCCTTTATTTCATCAGTTTCTGTTGGTTGGACACACCAGTCAGTACCACCCTGGATTTCTATTTCTTTGCTAATGAGTCATCCCCATGGGGCAAACAGAGGACATGTTTGCTTGACCACAATCTCTCCTGATGTGCACTGATGACATGGTCGAGGTGTGAAGGCTCAGCTGACAGTGACCATGGCAAATGTAATAGTCCTTCCAGTTGAGTCAAAGAAACTRTTTTGTACAGAGACACATTTCTCTACAGTGGAGTAAACCATAGCTGATAAAATGCATTTCTGCAGAAACACAGGAAGGAGTTTCAGGGAGGCAAGTTCTCAGAGAAACCTCTGCCTGAATGTGGGGATCCAGCTCTTCACAGCTGGGTGGGAAGTGAGCAGAGGCAGTGTCAGTCTCTCCCGTAGGTAAACAGGATACACAATGGATAAAGCCAGCAAGCTCCTGCAATGGGCATCTCGAACGAGGCCATGCAGGGAGTCTGTGGTATAATAAGCCACACTAATAACAGTGGCTGACAAACACTCTCTAATAGGTTCCTCTAGTACAAAAGTTTAACTCTCCGCTCAGTTCCAACAGAATTTTAAAAAGCCTTATCCTCTACTGTTTATTATTTTGTTTTTCTTATCTTTTTTTTATCCCACATCATTATGCAGCTTCTAACATGCATAGCAAGACCAAAAGTCTCTTTCTGATTTCATGAATACCAAGAGGAATGTTTTCTTAAGCAATTAGTAATCATCCTAAGACACAGTTCCACTCATAGTTATACAAAGTCAGGATAAGAAAATATTTGAAATGCAAAGCATATCCACTACTAAATTATCAAAAAGACATAATAGCAGGATAGTAAATGTGTGGTATGTATATTTAGTATTTATTATAGAAATTTACTGCATATAAATTATAAGGAAGTGCCAGATGCGTCTAATAAACATGAATGAGGAAGGTTTCATACCCCCAGAGCTATATATGATGCTGTCTTATAGCTCTCTGGTTGAAAACATTGTATGAAAATAAGCTCACCTTGTTTAATTGGAAATGGATCCTCTAAGTCTTCTATGCTGCATCRAAGACTAGTCCTAAACAAGCTTCTACGGACTTATTGTTCACACAAGAAGAAAAACGCAGTCTTTACTAAATAGTTGGAATTCCAAGAACAAAAAAAGTACATTTTCAGCAGAACCATATTTTCTAACTGTAGTTCTCCCACTAGAGAAACACTTCATAACAGATACATTATATTTTGCCGTTAAGGATTATTTTAAAATTCTCCCTTTCATTTTTAACATAAAAAAGCACAGTGAAAAATATGATCATCATCCTCAGACCACCAGATCTTAGAAATGTGAAAGAGGAATGTTGCCTAGAAAAACAATAGCTCCACTAGCAATATTATATGTATGGGGAATGAAGTAAAAATAAAGTTTATTTTCCCCCTTATCACACAAATATTAATAAAAGGATATCCTATACTCTTTCACAAAAAAGGAAACAACCTTTAAGGAAAAGTGCTAGAGGATTAGCAGGAAGTTTAGTCATTGTTGCTAGTGACTGAGAAACAGCAGGTAAAAACACATAGCCAAAAAAAAAMCTGTCTTTTTTTTTTTCTTATTTCTTTTGGGTTTTTTCCCAATATTTTAAGGAGTAGTTTACTTTCAGTAGTTTTTTCAGTGAAATAAATAGTCACCAAAATAAATAGACATTTATTCAAACAGTCCTTATAGAAGATAATACCAGCACATCCTCTAGCTARCTTTTATCTTCTAAAGACAATGACAGCTTAGCATTATATTTACAAATGAAATAAAGCCACCTCTACCCACCAATTTATGACTACTTTTAGCCATTTCAGCCCCTGCTTTGACTGAATGCCATTTGTCATATATCAAGAGCATTCCTGACACTCACACTTACTTAAAGGGAAAATAAGTTTCCCACGCCCATTCACTTTTCAAGGCTGGGTAATAGTTTAGATTGCTTGTCAAAATGTAAAGCTCCTTCTGAGCCTCTCTTTGCCGTTGATGGCAAGAAGACAGCATGAAAGAAGTGAGAAAAATGCTAAAACTGGAATCACTGAACTGTTTTTGTCTAGAATGCACAAAACACTTGCACTGCTTACTTCAAGTCAGCTTCATGATAGTGATTTTAAAGCGAACAGTAATTCAACATAAGACAGTAAATGAATACATAGATGAAAGTTATTGAAAACAAATATTGCCACAAGTCTGTTTATATTTTTATACCATTGCAAGACTAAGCATCCATTTTTAGCATCACTCCCTTTAACTTCATTCATGCTGGTGCAAGGTGGAACTTAGGAAGGCCCAGGATCTACTGGAGTCACTAACGTCTTTCAACGATTTAAAAGAAATAAAACCTAACAGTAGAAATATACTGGATGGCTACCTGAACTTYTTTATTTCAATCTCATCTGGAAGCTTTTCACTGACAAACACTTTTTTTCATTTCACTGGGAAACACTTCAGTTACAGTCAGGAGAGCGTTTCCAGCCATGCCTGCTTCAGAGTGTGCATATCAGAAATTCCCACTGCTGTAAGTGCTTAGTCCTTACCAYAACAGTATAGGGGACAGCTGGCCTTTTTTTGAAGCCTCCTTGACCCTGCAGCTGATGCTCGTTGGAACTAAAGGTACAACTAATATTGTTAGCAACAGAACAGTCTACTGATTGGATCCACCAGGAAAGGATTTCTAGATGGGAACCTGTTGATAGGTAAGGCACAGAAATAATGGTGTTTGACATTCATGATATCATGCATAGGTGTCATCAGGTATCTTATCTGCTTGTTTAGAGCAAGGAAAGGACAAATGCAAACACTATGTGAAAAATAGCAAGCCCATGGAACTGGTAACACAGGTTTTGGCACAAAGCATGAGTACCATGATAAGCTGTGCTCATGAGAAACTTGCAGACTTTCACAGACCCTCTTCCTCACTGTCAATCTGCAAATGCCTCACATATAAATCCTAACTAAAAAAAGAATATGCTGCACTTCAGAAATGTATGCATACTGCAGCTGCATCCCATTCTTCCAAGCTGACTTGAAATCCTTCTCTCTAGCTAATTAGCTCTCCAAAAGCCTGTGAAGTCTAGAGATACTCAGGTGATATTGTTGATAACATGCCAATTATGATGTAAATTACAAAGACATGAGGTTAGGAACTGGAAAGAAACGGACTTACTTTGTCCTTATTAAAATGGGTTATTATTAAAAAGCTGACTTAAATATGACAGATTGCATTTCACTTCCTACCAGTCTTCTGAGATGAGCATCTTATTTTGAGATACAATGTCAGGGATGTTAATTGCTGTGAAGTACAGAAGCACAGAAGTTCAGCTAGGAACACTGCACATTCTGATTCATGAATATGAAAGCAGAGACTGAAGCAAGTGATAAACGACCCATCTACAGCTAAATRCTGGTAATCTTCATATTGATGCAAGAATCTGCCCAGAACCTGACATTCACAAGATCTAGGAGCTAAAGACTCCTATTACGGTTTCTGACTTGCTTTGTTACAGCTTGGTTTTAAACTGTGTAGAAACACCAGTCCTGAAATTATGATTCATCCCACAGCTGGAAAACACACAGATGCCTAATGCATTTCCTGTTTTTCAGTACAGATTCTGGTATCATCGTGGGCGGGCGGTATCAAACACGCACACTCTGAATGGCTGATCTCAGAGTAGAAAAACTGACTGTGCAAAGAAATACTGCACTGGCTATACAAGCACAATTGATTTGTCATCATTTCACACTCAAATTCATCCTTGCAAGTAGGTGGAAAAAAAAAGCATTGCTTTTCTGATGTTTGGGGTTTTTTTGTCTTCAGTAAAACTGCATCAGGAATAACATTTTCTGCAATTTAGGAATCTGGAGTGGACAGTTTTCCATACTGTTAGAATTTGAACTCCTTTCTCCCATGTCCAGAAACAGAAAAATTTTTTGTCTTAAAGTTGTCATTACTGGAAAGCACGACCACCATAAAATACTTTAAATGTGTTTTATTTTAATACCTACCACCACTCTTATAATTGTAATATCTAGGATCTAGCTGAAGGTGAGACCCATTCTGGAAGGACTCAGGGTGTATACCTGTCCTGGACAGCAATTGCTGTCCTGATAATTTTATCTTTCAGGCAGGTAAAGTGATTAACAGATTACAATTAGAATTTGTGTCCTTTTTGTAACAGGCTCAAAGTCAAGCTAGTAAGAGATTAAATCATCAGCAAGGGTGACTATGTGGAGCAGAAGCACATTTTCTTCATCCATCATCATTCACTTTCTTTCATCATTACAGCAAGCATCTTATAAAAAAGTCATGTTTTGTTTGAGCCTCTCACCAAGTAAGACTCTGGAAAGCAAAACCATGTTAAAAATATTTATATAGAGAAGAATTAATGGAAAAACTTGTGATACCCAGTGCTCTAGGGAGGGCTATGTTCTTTCAAAACTCTCTCAGAGCCCTGTTATCCCTTTCAGCTGAAATCACCCCTCCGTAACAGATGACACAGTAACAGTGACATGGTCACATTTCTCTACTCCAGGTTACTGGAGTGGGGGATTTTGTCCAACTCAACCATAAAAAAGCTTGTCCCTATTTAATAAAATTCACTAATTTTTAGGTAACTTGATTTGTTGTCTTGGGATGACTTTATGATGCTATATATCCCAATCGCCTGCTTAATGCAAAATATSAACTCTGTGTCTTTAAGCTGGCTCAAGGAGCCAGGCGCTGTGTTTTGATTTTTTTCTCTGGTATTTACATTCCTGGTTTTATTGCTAGTTGTTGCGGTGGTTCTCGGGAGAGAACTCCTGCCGACCACTTTTCTGCAGCTGAATGCAAAGGGAACACTTTTTTTTTTACCTTTTTCCCTGTGAGCTTTTGCCCTGTTTTTACTCAGCTGAGGGATGTCGGAGAGAGTTAAAACTTGGCTTTTTCCCTCCTCTGCCTGAGGCAAGGATAGAAGACAGCTTTCTTCTGGGACCGCGGTTTTTTCCTTCTTCGTTTGGAAATGTACAAGAGACAACTGGGCTTTGTTCTACATAGCATCACTCCAGGGCCTACACCCTGGGCCCAGAGAGAGGCCTGCACCATCCTAGGCCCAGAGGGGGCTTCCTCTACCAGCCTTCAGGAGACAAACCAGAAAACTACATCCAGGAAACAAAGGACTCTGAATTCATCCAGGTTGTCTTCACCACGAGAGGTTAATTATCTAACATTATTCATTTATTTTCCTTTCCCTTCCCCTGGTGCCTGCATGCACCCCCCCAGCAGCTGGGTTTTGTTAAATAAACAGTTTTTTTCATTTTCCTCCAAGAAATTCTTAAGGTGGGGGGGGAAGAGAGCTGTAGAACCCTGTCTTTTGCAGAGGAGACTCCTTGAGTCTTCCTCCTAAGTTTGTCCAAACCGTGACATTTGTGCATTTCGTTTGCCATGCCATGTGTCATATAGCTTTTCTATATTTCACATCATCAGCTAAACCCAAAACCTAGTATATTCATAAATTCAAGCATGGGACCTGCAACAAACTTCCTGAATTATGTGGTGGTGATGGTATTGTGTAAAAACTCTAGATTTCAACTGAATTAAATACAAAAAATAGTATTATCTCTAAAAATATTCATTCTAATACTCATCTTGATACTCAATTTTTAATTTATTGTATTCTAGCTTTTTAAAATTTTCACTGTTCTACGGAACATCATATAGGAAATATGCCCTAAAAATAGGTAGAGGACATTCAGAAATTTTAGCAGATGTATGCAGTCAGCAAGTACTTCACACAGAAAAGTGCTGAGGGGACTGTAGAGCACACTGGTTGCTGGTTTCTGTCATATCCATATGTAGTAAAGCAGTTCATGACCATGATTTTGAAATCATTAATGTTTGTTACAGAGTTAATATTTTTTTGAGTAGGATGGACCAACTTGACATTCCTGAGAAGAGAATTCAGAGTAAATAGCTTTTCACTCTATTCATAGTCACAAGCTTACTTTTTCAAGGAATAAGCCTTGCTTCAGGGGTTTTTTTTTGTTTTTTGTTTTCTCTTTTTTAAGAGAAACTGTGGTGTTCGTTCCAAGACAAGTTCTTGAAATTAAGGGTAATTGGAAGCCAGTTAAAATGTARTAGAATTGCAATATGTTTAGGTTAGACATTATGATGGAATTCCCTAAACAGTAAAGAGACTCAAGCAGAGGTTACCGGTAAAGATTGTAAAATCTCTCACTGGAAGTGTTTACAAATATTTGTCAGGTATGATTTAGGTAGTTTTGATACTGCATGAGGTAAGGAGATGTCCAAGGTGACCTTCTGATCTCTTCCAGCCCTATTATTTTTTTAATATACCTGAACAGAACTGTAAATTGATAATTGCACCTGCAGAAGGGCATATATGTAACACTGATATACTGTAATCAACTAGAGCTATGATAAGAGATATTCAAGAGACAGCTCTGATTTTCTTTGGCTAGAGGTTTCTGGAATTTTTTTTTTTCATTTACTATATAAGCAAAAGACTGATAAATTATTATTTACTACTTCTCCTTTTAATACCRACTCCTTCCTTTTCCTTCTGCCTGCATTCTTCCACTACTAAAATGGTGAAACAACTTACAGAAAGAAGTACATTTTCTCTACTATTCTCCAACTCTGGCTCTTAAAAAGAAGATTAAGAATCTCAGATATTCTTAGATCTGAAAGAACTTTAGAGGTGTTATTGTCAGAAAAGAACTGTAGTCCATATGAGATGTAGCAGCCCATCTTCACCAACAATCCTGTTTTCCCTGATTTCCAGCTTATGGTAAACCGCACAAGAACAAAAAGTGGGATYAACTGTGCAAGAGGAAACTTCTTAAACACATTACCCAGTGTTCCTCTGTGTCCAAAACCAAAAACATTTCTATTCTCTCAACTATTTTCACCAGTATCTTGAACACCAGTTGTTCTTATCTCTGTGAAAGTCTTTTGTCAATCCTAGCTCTACTGAGCCTTTTTTTTTCTACCAATATACATTATAACACTGAGTTCATTGGGTTAATTATACATCATATAAAATGATTTATTTTAAAATAGTTTCATACATATTATAATTTAATTTTTTTGTCTCCTTCTTAAAAGRGAATGAATATAAATATCCGCCTGAACTCCTTTTCTGCAACACCTACTAATTCTTGCCCCCATCTCCTTTCTCCACCATTCTTTCCTCTGACCTAAATGAAATTTCAAAGTATTTCACCTCATCCAAATTTAAGTTTACTCCACTTCTTACAAGAATTATATTCTCCATTGTATTCTTCTTCCCTAAWTGTGATGACACTTTCATGCACACCACTAAACACTGTATAGATGTTTCCATTGAGCCGTCCCTAATGCCAGCTAGAGCTATATGTTTATTTTGGTTTATGTTATATGAAATTAGCTTTGAAGCAATACAGATGAACAGTTTATATTTGTTCTCCCAATATAGATGGTAATGCCATAATTACTTCCACCCTTTATTCTTGTATCATCTATTATTTTTGCATTTCTTAGTCCATTTTTCAGACCATTATAATATTTAAACTACCTACAGAGTCATTCTTTTGCTAAAAGCTTTTACAAGAAATAGTAATAACTTACTCATTCTTACAATGATTATTTACTTTTACTGCAGTAGTACCTAGGGATCCCAGACATTGACTGAACTAGCTGTGCAGTCAGAACAGAGAGAGCAGTTCTCACTCCAGACAGTTTTTGGGTTAAAAGGAAATCAATCACTTTTTATACAATTTGGTATTCACAAATGTAAATAAATAAGGACAAATCTGCTACAAGGGCAGACTGTCAATGCAGCTGAGGTGGGTTAAACCATGCTCCCAAAAACTTTTCTTTACAGCCTACTTTCTTCAACTCCCCTTTCCCTACTCTTCAGTGCTTCCTGTAGAACTAATGACATCCTACCTAAACTACTGTACTGTGAATGTTTTGTGACAGATGGTATTTATATGCAAATAAAGGTTTTCATTAATTCTTTGTCAAGTTTTCATATTTAAAAATTAGAGTCACACTTGGTCAGGTTCAGGATGCTATTTGAGTGTTTTGATTCTGATTTTGATTTGAGTGCATTTTAGGTTTAAGAATCTGAGCTTTCATTAAAAAAAGATTAAAAAAAGCTCTGTTCCTCACAGACAAAAGTGAAGCCACCAACATATGAAAAAAGAAGTTGATGCAAAACCAATATTCAGACAGATCTTTTTGTTTCCAAAGGGAAGCCACATACTCAAACTAGAAGATTGCTGATATGAAATGCCATCATTTGAATTGTACTTTAAAATTTTATTTATTTAGCACAAGATCACTGTTCTACACAGAATTTTAAGAGTGGTGTTGGTTTCTTTGCCACAAACAGGAAAAACTGAAGGTGGTCCTAGAAATCACTCTGTCTCAYCAACTGTTCCAACTCTATCAGACTAGGCTGTTCTTGAAGGGAGAACCCACCTGTCCTTCCTGTTGTAGCAATGTCATTGCTTAGCAAGAATTCAATAGTCAAAGAAAAGAATAAGAAAGATGGAATCTATGCCTCTATATTCAGTGTACCTTTGGCAGAGTAAGTGGTCCTGAACTCTGATTCTGTCCAAGGCATTGCTTATGAACTTGCATTGAAGAGACATACTGCAACTAAATATAAGTAAAATAAAACTCGGAGAATAAACCCCTCCCCACACATTCCATTCAGAATGCTGCCAGACTTATTTTAGTGATCTATTCACTTCTAATTCTACTTTTTTTATGGAAAAGGTAATTGTTTGCCTTCATTTACTAGATTTTATTTTAAATAAATATTAAGACAAATTTTTTTTATGGTGGTAGTGAAAGAAATATGATCTGGACTCCCCAATCGACATAAATATGTGATTAAAAAAGCAATATGTAATGAGTCTGGGCAATTTTTGAATAATGAGCAAAACTCTGCCTAGTTAATTAAAGTATTTTTTACTTCTTTTAATAAACCTTAACAGAAGTGTCAAGAAATATATCTGGCTTTACTGAGAAAAAAGTGTTGAAGTGTGCATAATTCTATTGGGTTTTTTTCCAGAGAGGAAGAATTTCAGAAGTTTAAAGAAAAACTATATAGTCATTGGAGTAGAGAATATGAATATTTTAATCTGATGCAGTGATACTCTTAGCAGTCTATAATACATTTCCTTCATTCCTTTTGGATCCATGCAGGAACATTAAGTTGGGTTGATCTGCCTTCTTGTGAAATTTTATTTGCACTACGTTTACGGCTATGCCAGAAATACTTTTTTAACCTCCTTTGCACTCACTAATGCTCAGCATACTCTGTGTTCACCAAGCTTTGACCAAAGGTCCATTGAATTAACCTGTGGTGTCTCAAGGGCAAAGAGCTTAACCCATCCTTTCTCAGCAGGACATCAGAAGTCTGATTTTTAACTAGTGAGAGAATGGCTTCAAATCTCTATGTTCACTGTATAGACAGCACTCTTTGGTTTAAAATTGGGCTCATTGTATACAAATTAGAGTTCCCCCATGGGTAAATCAGGACATGGGGAAACACAAGAGTGCTTCTGCACTTGGGCACAGAAGCAGATTGTAATTGTCCACGAGCAGCTCACAAGGGAAGGGCTACTTTCACATGGGAAGCTTTTCAGAGTGACTCAAGTCTTCTCACTACTCCTCTTTAGTATTTCCTAAAATATGATTTGTTTTTAAAAAATCTCGCCTTTACATTATTTTTTTCTAATGATGATAAAGCTTCAAATAATCACACTTTAATACAAGTTTATTATTTTTTATAATCTCTTGTTTTAAAGCACACAGTGCCATTTTATTTTTCTCGGATAAAAAGCACATTTTTTTTCAAATAGAAAAGTGTTCTCACATACGACACTGTTTTTACTATCAGGGAAATACTAGAGTCACAAAGACTCTAGACCTAATTATATAATATTTATAAAGGAAATTTGAGGCTCATATTGTGAAGGATATTATGGGAAGTCTTTGAGAGTGGTAAAATARTAAGATTGCTCTGGAGCACTATAATGTCTGCTATTTTAAAGCATGGTAAAGATGTGGGGGAAACACAGGCTCATATTTATAATTAACCCAGCCTGTAAAATCTTTGCAATAGTGTCAACTAAGATATTACTGTCTACTTTACTCAAATTAATTTGGTCCACACCAAATGGGCTGTATTAAAACAAGGCTTTCAAAAAATAACATCAGTTTTTAATAGACTTAATAAACATTGAACAACATTAGAATAACCATTCAGTGCTATTTTACTAAGTGTAGAAATGTGGCCTGGGTGAATACACTGAATTACCATTTCAATGTAAAAAAGAAATTTAGAACTAGGGATGACTTCTATACTCAAAACATTAGTTACTTTCAATATTTCCAGTCTATAACAGGGTTGATAACTGTGTTGTTGCCTTTCACTGTTTCATTTTCCCTACACAGGGAAATGCTTTATTTTATAAGCATTTCAAACCACTGATTTCATTTACTTTGAAGAGATAAAATGCAGCCATCAAGCAAATAATTTGCCATACCTTTCAGTGTTTCACTGTAACCTCTGTCAGTGGAGTACCAGGTCTTTACATCTCTTTTATTTCCCATTAAGGGGAAAGGCCATAATTTCTCATTTTCCTAATGATGCCAAGCAAGCCAATGCTGCAGAAGAAAGTAGTCATTTCTGTCATCTGCTCCCACAGACCTTCCACAAACTGGATTTTGAGACAGCGTGGGAAGGTTTAATGACAGCAGCTTTGAACTACAAAGCTGCATTACAGGACTCAAACAGATACAACACATCTAACTTAGAAGTTACCACTGATACAAGCAGGACACTGGACCAGTCAACCACCAGAGTCCCTTCCAGACTGCCTGAATCCTGGTTTCTATGCACTGTGGATTAAAGAGAAACCAGAAAATCCACAGCAAAAAAAGCAAGCAAGGCAGCTAGAAACCTCTAATGTTACAACTGTTGTGAATTTGAAAAAAAAAATTCCACAAGCTACCTGCACGTTGGTTCCAATTTATGAAGTAAAATGATTGTCTTTTAGTCCTATTGACATACCTGTGAGACATCTAGGTCACCTTTCCAGACAGCCCTGGGCTACTGCACCTCCCAAAGTCCAGAGTAAGCTGGATGCAGCCATCAGATCCCTCTCTGAAGGTTATGGTTTAACTGGGGGATGGGAAGGGGACCACAGAGCCAGAGGGGCTGAGCAACTACACCTTTCTGAAAGTCCAAGTCTTAGAAGGATCAATAGTATCCAGACATAGGAATAAGATATTTTGGGGCAAACATTAAGAGATGCAAGCCTACAGATGGTAATAATGAATGCAAGTGTGCCAGGGATAGACTTAGCCACATAAGCCTGTACTCTGCCTGGGCTCAAAWCTCTTAACCAGGCTGACAGGGTGAGAGTACACTTCCCAGAGCAGACTTTCCTCCAAGGCTTCCTGCTTCCCATTGTCCAAGACACTTCCAGATAGCCAAACACCTGGGGTGTGCAAGTGAGCTGCTACCCATGAGAGGCCAGCAGTAGCTCAGAAAACAAAGGGACAAAGGATAGGGAGGTGACCATCCTCCAGCAATGTGAGGATGCAGTGGGACACTCACTGACTCCCAGTCCTTCCAGCTTCACTGCATCTCTGCCCAGGCTCCCTGGTGAGGAGATGCTTCCATAGTTGCAAGCAGGGTAGAAAACTCACGAAGCTTCTCACTTCATTACTGCCCAGACAGGCACACGCTAAGAATATGTGCTCCCRTGGGGCAGAGATGGCTGCCTCCGTGCTCAGTTGGGGCAGGCAGTTTCATGGCAAATATAAAAAAGTAATATCTTAGGTATACTAAAGAACCTAACATTTCAGTCAGTAGTATAGGATACTTCATGTTATATGAGACATTTGTAATCTGCATTAGCTTTCCTCTGCTGACTGAACAGGCCAGATTTTCAAGCACATTGTGCATCATTTATCTACTTTCTCTCTTGATTGCTAAACACTCTGCATGAAAGGTAAACCAAAAAAATTATTTGAAGATGCACTGTTGAATTTAGTGGTACAGATATCAGCCATCTCTCAGATTCCGATTTTCACTGGTATTGTTGACTGATGCTTTGTCAGCAATGACTTTGCTGCAGTGCAGGAAATTGCCAGAAAAGAAAGAGCTGACTAAAAGTAACTTGAAAAGGAAAAGTACCCTGCACAACTCCCATATATGTTCATACTACCAAGAAGCAATGAGTATGTCATCAGCCTTAATAATCAAATAGTGTAATTTACAAATAAAACATTGCAAAGTAAATTTCTACAGGAATGGAAGTTCCTGTATGAAAAGAAGCCCTTGTAACTGAATATCAAGCAGTACATAAACTGATGAGAGAATACATTTTCCATGCATTAAGTGTATGCATTTAACAGCTTTTATCTGTCTTCACGCATGCAGCTGATAGTCATTACAGTAGCATTAGAACTGCACCAGATTTATCACATTTGCAATGTAAATTTATCACCATTCAAGTAATCCTAGCACCTGTGCCTTACCACTAATAGACGTTCCGTTACATTTGCCGTTTTCCCCTATCATTCACAGTTGAATGAACCTATAAGTGAAGCTGAAATGTAAATTTAAAACCACTGTTTCAGAAGTTTTGCCCTTAAAATCTGTTCAGGGGAATCTCTCTGACTGCAATGGAAAATACCTCATTTTGTAATGTTTCTTGTGTAGATCAAAAATTGATTCAGGGAGGTAGAACCGTCACATGAGTAGTGTTCATATCATATTTATTCTACAGATGGCATCAGGCATTCATTTTCCCCTAAAATGCCAGGCAAGTAAGGATTTAAACTACCTCCCTTCTTTGAGTGGAGCAGAGCAGGTTAAAGTGTATGCTGTGTAACAGAGGACTGGACTTACAGTCCGGTCACACTGCAAGACTCTAGGTCCCTGAGAACCATCATGGGTCACTGTAATATTTATGGAGGCTTCTATACAAACATCTACTTCTAAAAGAGCCCCCATGAAGAATTAGCTAGAACATCCAGAGGATCCCTTATCACACCTGCCCATAGACTGTGAAAAGCAAAGTTGTGTTTTTCTGTCTTGCTCCCAAATGATGACTGTTCAAATTGTAAGACTGGTCTGCTCCCCAATGTGGAGAACTGCTGGCAAATATTCATGGAGCTGCTATCTCCTAAAGTCACTCTGTACAGTATTCCAGGTGAGATTTGTAGCTATGGTACCAAGAACAGTTTAATTTAAAATCTCCTCCCCCCATAAATTTACTAGAAGGATTTATGACAAAAATATAATTGCATCAGCTTAATATGAGCAAGATGGATTAATTTAAATCAAACATTTTTATGATGGCACAAGCATACTTATGTTGCAGATTCATGTGTGGCTCCTCAATAGGAAACATACAGCAAACGTTAAAAATAAAATTCTTTTTAGAATGAATACAGTGAATATTAAAGTAAATTCTTCCAGGAAGTCAGGCTACGTAAATAATTTTTTTTTTAATCACTTTGTGTTTTTCTTTCATTGAAAGTATAAATCATTCAAGTGCAAGAAAAAAAGAGCATTTAAACTGAAATAAGCCAAAACCACACTACCATTCATATTTTTTGAAGGAAATAATACTAATTCATATTTCAACACTTCAAGTTTCTAGAAGATACTTTACTCATATTTTCAAATCTTTTACTATGTAAGGATTAATAACTCCTCTTTATGACTCGTAAAAATGCAGAAAGGGAAGAAAGGAAAGAATATGCACAACACCAAACAGCTTTTTAGCAAAAAAAACACGGAGAAGGGAACTTTTTTCTTCTTTTCTGTGTATTCTTAAAAATCTGGTTTTGTCATCATGGAAACAGAAACTTTTGATTACATTATTTTTCTTTGTTAAGTTCTTATTGCAGCCAAATATCTTCATCCTGAGTTTCAAATAAATTCATTCYTTAAAAGCTTGATTTACATAAACCTTTAATTGTGTAGTATTATAGATAGTATGGTGTTGTATAATATTAAAGTTAGACTCTGTATTTATGGAGACGGGAGGTGAATTTTGTGCTAGTTTTACAATGAGAAATCAAGTCTAGCAGTAATACAAGCTGATATAGTGGTTCAGAGATGCAATCTAGTTTGCATAATAATCTCAGAACCATACATGTTCC
This sequence comes from Amblyornis subalaris, assembly GCA_018881555.1. Lineage (NCBI taxonomy): Eukaryota > Metazoa > Chordata > Aves > Passeriformes > Ptilonorhynchidae > Amblyornis > Amblyornis subalaris. The sequence goes on along the minus strand of JACAXG010000001.1, from coordinate 32,899,661 downwards.
TTCTCCATTATTTTATGGAGCTTTTAAAATGATTTTAAAGTAATATATTAGTATAAACATTAAAAGTTTCCTCTTGCAAGTTGAAACAATTTCAGATTTACCTTTGCCTGACTTTGCTTGACGTATACGCTTGTTCCTATTGTCTAAATGTCTTTGTCTCTCATAATTGATAGGTTTGATCTTAAAAGAATCCATAAAAACATAAGGGCAATTACACCTCCAGGTATCATTCTCACATCATTGAAAATAGTATGACACAATGCTTACTAGAGCAGGCTCTAATTACCTATCCCACTACTGCAACACAAAAATTACCTTACAAAAGGCTTTGTAGTCAACGTTATAGATGCTGTGAATAGATATACTAAATGATTTCCAGAAAATGTAGCTCAGTTATAATTAGATTAGCTTGGCATTAATAGAATAAAACCTTTAACAAGGTACAGCTGAAAATACCATGGAGTAGACTTTTATGATTGCACTAACATAAGACTCAGTAACATATCTGCAAAAGATTATTTCTTCACACACAAAATAGCTGATTTCTTGGTTGGGAAAATAAAGATTCTGTCATTTTGCCATTTCTCTTTATGGGTCTTAAATTCTAAAATTAGTTTGGCCAGAAGTGGGATGCAATATTTACTCTCATGTCAAAAAGGCCAGTTTGTTTAAATGAAGGCTAGTATAGCTGAAGAATGAATTCTTCTCTTCTGTATATTTGATATAAAGTAGTAATATTGTATATAAAGCTACTTGAGAAACATATTTATTGTTGGCTCATATTTATAAATTTTTAAACAATTTATTTTTAAGAAATTGGGTGAAAAACACTGGTAGAGGGAATAAATAAAATTATTTCCTTATTCTCTCTCCCACACACACTTTCTGTATGTCACTTTATTATGAAGTGTGAGAGAAAGTATAAACTCTTTCTAAATACATTCATACATTCCTAGTAAGTTTGAGAACACTGATGAACCATAGCTCGAACTACATTAACATAATCATAAAACCAGGAAATTTTCGGAGAGAGTTCACAATAACTCTGGTGGTCACAATATTGATTTATTTTTCACTCTAAAAACTCTATGCAAAATCCAGCAAATGCAGCTTTGTTTTACTTTGAACTATTCATTGCTGCAACGCATGCCTTCTACAAATTCAAGGAGCTTGAACAGAGGACCTAGAGATACTCATACTTTACCAAACAAGAAACAAACTAAAATGTCACTGAAACCATCTGCTTCTTATTCCTATCTGTTCCATACAGAAAATGAGCCACTGAAATATTTTTAAACTTCTGAAAGTTTCTGTAAGGAGCTGTAGAGGCATTTACAAAACCTGGGTGGGCAGAAAAACCTCCTTAGTGGCATAAAAAGCTGCACATGATGAATGTAGGCTTAAGGAATGGTTCCTCAAATTGATAAGGGCCGCTTCAGGATCACCTTCCCAGGCTGGTGCCCTCAACTGAGCACAGCCTACAGAAGGAGGGCAGAACTTTTCCTATTCTTTGGTTTGAAGAAGAGAAGGAGAAAATTATTCTTAATTTTTATGCCTGCCCAGTTGCCACACACTTTGCCGTGCCAGACAGCGGGAAGGATGGCAAGGCTGCTGTCTGACTAGGACCTGCATTGTCCTTCAAGATTTTTCTTTTTTTCTTTCATTTTCCAGCTTTTGATCACTACTTCAAACTAATTTCTTTGGTCATGATTTTCTAGCATGGAGGGTAAGAAAAACTCACCATGGTACATGAAAGCACACATATTTACAGTCATTTTTATATGGTAAAATTTATCTTACCGCGTATGAGGATAACCAATATTAAAACTTTGGAAAATAAAGTATTTCTTTCATCAGGAGCTGAAGTGCAGAAATAGTCATAACTTCTTGCAAAAGTAAATAACCCACTCAAGTAATTTGCCAGCTACTGAATACCCTAGAGTACATATGTAGCAATATATACTGCAGGATGCCACACTGCACAGAGTCATGCAGGGATGCAGAATGATTAGACACAGATTTCTCTACAGGAGATCATTAATGCCATCAAAAAATTACCCTCTGGGAAACACTGAAATCCCAGACAGCTTTCCAGTATAATTCTTTAAATCTTTTCTGCATATTGTATGCCAGCTTTTAATGGATACATTTAGTGGGAAGTTTGCTAGAGGGCCGTTCTCTAGAGATGTAATGCTTTCATTAATCATTTCAATCCTCAGCAAAGGAAGGGGATCCTATGCTGTATATAACTGCAGCAGACTTGGACTTTTGCTATCATTAGCTTGTGGAAAAGAACTGAGTTAAATTCTTTGAGAGCTCTGACCAAAAAAGAGTTATTTCACTACTATTTCACTATTATTGTAGGCATGAAAATAGACAAAAAACAATGTAGTGGGTAATTCAATAAGGTTATGATGATGTATATTTACTGATAACCACCAACATCTAGTGATATTTCCAGCCCTTCAAATTTTTTGATGAATCTATTTGGATATTAAATTGAAAGCATATCTATAGATATTTAGATCTTGCTGAATCAGAAGATGCAGTCATTAAAATTTCATAACTGAAGTGAGTGACTGGGGCTGGGTTACTTTATATGTATAAAATGCAAGATCYGTATTATTTGTGTATATATAAAAATGATACATATAATGCATATATACACACACAGACCAGCTTTTTTGACCTCTTACAATCTGATTACCTTTGCCTCTGAAGAACAACCCTTATTTTCACCATAAATTATTGAAAACCCACTGAAGTCACCTTTCTATCTCCATTTACCCCAACAGAAAACATGGCTTTTGCTTTTGTAATACTAACGACATATGTGAAGGACTTGAAAATAATTATCAAGAAAACTTGAGAATAACTTACACAAAAGTAAAGCTTTGAAACAGCATCTCATGAAGTCTGAAGATCTTAAATTACAGATGATGCCAACGGCTTATAAAAGTTGTTGTTGATTACATAATTCACTGAAAACTAAAATCCCAATTCTAGGAAAATCAGCACATGCCTTGACACTGATGTTAACAGACTCATAACTTCACTCTTTCCCAGTCTGCTCCTAGTATTATTAGTAGTTACTAATTTCTTAGCAAATTCTTTCTGGTACTTAGGGAAGAGTATAACGATAGATAAGAAGGTTTATTATGACTGGTCTGGAAATGGGTCTATTTTATTACATTCAGTTATGCATATTTCTATGTAATTGAAGCTAAATGAGTAGACAGACTATCATGACATTTTATGATAAGTTTAAATTATATGCAAGTATTCAGGGCCTGGAAAGAGAAGCTTTTTATGCTTTAAAAATAAAAATATACTAATTAATGCAATTAATAAAAATTTTATGTAGAGAGAAAGAACTACATTCACTGTGCACTAAGGTGTCATTATAATAACCTCCTGCTGAATAAAACATCAAGTACATATTTTTTCTGTTGCCCTAGATGACACAGTTATCACTGATGATTTACAATTGTTATATAATAGATGCATTTCACTAATTTATAGATGCCAAATGGTCTGCATGTGGGACATTCAGAGGAACATTTTATCATCTTTTAGCAGAATGGAAACAGCTAATAAGCAAAGATCTGGCTGTGCTAATTACGCTTCTGAGAAGGTCTATTACCTTTTTTTTTCCCTGACACTTAGAGTCAAATTTGGGAGCCTGCAATACMCAGAAGGAAGCGGTGGAAGGTCTTCCATCTAAGAGATGCAACTTTTAACAATTGTCTTTCATACAATTTTCATTGTCATTCATGTCCCTGCCAGGAAAAACAAATGTACACATACAAAAAACAGCCTCACTATATGTTTTTAACCTTTTTGCGAAGTGAAACATTTGGAAATATTCAGTTGACCCAAAGTACATTGCTTCAGGGGAGGATTGTGGATGCTGAAAAGCTTCCAGCAGAGAAATTCTCTAGCATTTTGCACTCTGTGAGAAGCTGTCCTTTCTCACAGAAGGTATGTAAACAGCGAGATGTTTTTCTAACGACACTTCTTCATATCAGACTTGTTATTATACTGAAAGCACAAATATTTTCAGTAAGGCATTGCAGTAGTCTGGCCAATCATCCTGAGAGGTGTATGGCCAGGGACCAATGACCTTATGACTTTCAAGCACACTAAAGGTATAAAACAGGTCTTTATATTAATAAATAAATGCACTCTTCACCGAACCTTGATCATGATCGTGCCATGATTTCATCAGCGACCCTGGGATAACAGCCACAGAGGATCACTTGGCTTCAACAGCAGCGTGAACTACAACTGTTTCCCGCTCTCCAGAGTCCCCTTGGAAAGGAGGGACAGGGAGAAGTCTTCTGCAGGAGTCCATCTCCCCTGAAAGAGTGAGTATGCCAGACTCCCACAGCCCAGCCACTGTCACCCAATGCTCTACACTGCAGCCAAGAAACACAGCTAAGATTGACAAATTTAAAAGAAAAATTTTCTAAGTTACTGTCAGTAAATCAGAACTGTGAAGTTATCAAATTTCATCCTTATACAGATAAAAACACGTATTAAAAGAAACAGTTTTCAAGAGGGTGGAAATTAGAAGTTTATCTTCAGGCCTTATGTTTTTAATAATATTACTCTGTCTTTATCTGAACCAATGCCCCTGGACATAGGCACTGCTAAATAAGATTAGAAGTAATTCTGGGTATTATACTAATTCTCTTTTTTTAATATTTTGATATTTTCATCATCAGCCAAATCTTTTTCTTTATCCTTCTGTTTCAATTCAAATCCATTGCAATCAGTGGGAGCCTTTATACAAAGCACTAGGGTTTAAAACACCCCATCTCAGTGGATATTAACCAGTCTCAGTCTCCTTAGTCTTTGATATAGTCCAATATCTGTCTTTGCCAGATGTTTCTTGCATAAATAAAAATTTATGGGTATTCCTTTACAAGCCTCTGCCAAAAAGGAAATTTTACATTAATTGGATAATTTGATAAATTACATAAYGCTTTAGCATCTACATGAACTATTCAGAGAATACTGTTGACTTCTAAATTAGATCATGCATAGTCCAAAGCAAGACACAAAGCAAGACACAAAGCTAGATAACCAACTACCTAGCTTTTTGTTGCCTACTCAAGACAACTCTTTTGGATCAGGTGTTATTTTATCCAATGATGCTCTGAAACACAGCGTCCTTTTGTTGCCTTAGTAAAGTTATTTTCACATGGGACCTTCATCCCTTTTATGCTTACCTCTACTCATATCTTTCCAGTTTTCACCCAAATCTCATTCTATAGTTTGTTTCATACTTATTAAATATTCTGGTTACTATGAAATGTGAGCCCTTAGGAAGCATTGTCACTGAACAAGTAAATTACATCTTTCTCGGGCTTCATGCAAGCAGAGCAAGGTAATATTTGGCAAGGTTTCTTTCACAGAAAACATATTTTGAAGGCAATGACAGCAATGCTGGAACCCATTCCTCAGTTCCATCAGCTCATTTTTTTTCAATTCAAATGCAAATTTAAAATCTGGCAAGATATAAGGTGTATACCCAGGATGTATTTTACTACTGGACTTCTGAACCAGGGAATAGTCATAAATTTTCCAAAGGTCAGTGTCTCGTTTACCTGCATTGTTCAGGAGTGCTGACAGCATGCAATTAGTCCTACTGGAAGAAGCTATCATTATACCAGGTGTTTTGATTTATTTTTATTTTTTTTCCATAGTATAGGCATGTGCCCACTGTGTCCAGATGCCTGACAATATGTACTTTGCCTTGGAAAACAACGAGCAAAGAAAACAACAAATAGCCAGCCAAATGTCAGCCACTGTGCCCAGTCCATTTTGAGATTTTTGCTGCTCAGATGTGAGAATGATTTCCATCTGTTCCTATGTGAGATAGAGATTTAGAGCTGCTGGCAATGGGGAGCCTTTAAAAAAGCCAGCCCATGCCACGGTAGCTTGTCAGCATGCATGGATGAGAGTGATCCCAAACCTGAATAATGAGCACAGTGGAGGCTSTCTGTTATAAACCAACAGGCTTCTCATTTCTATCACAACTCATTTTCTGCATTGAAATTTAAGCCCTTTGAATCTCCATGACACAGTGTGATGCCCTGGGTCAGGATGCGAGTGTCTGCCAGCTGGGGACCAGACAGCTGTGCCAACATAAGCAATTACAGGAGTCCCCCAATGTCCAGCGTTGTTGTTTGCACATGCTGAACATGAGCTTGCCTAAGACTCAAGCTTGGATCCCTGGGGTGAAACAGCAACAAATCTGTCAGATAAACTAGAGAAGATTTTGCTAGTGCCTTAGTGAGGAGATGTTACAGCAAATTCCCTACGGACAAAACTTGTCCTTTGTTTTCACAGAGTCACAGAATCGTTTAGGTTGGAATGGACCTCTGAAATCATTGAGTCCAGCTTTTGAATGATCACCACTTTGTCAACTACACCATTGCACTAAGTGCCACATCCAATCATTTCTTGAACACTTTCAGGGATGTTGACTCCCTGGAAGTCCATTCCAATGTTTAACAATCCTTTCCATGAAGAAACTCCTCCTGATGTCCAACCTGAATCTCCCCATGCATAGTTGAGGCTGTGTCCTCTCATCCTGTCGCTGGTTGCCTGGGAGAAGAGGCCAACCCCCACCTAGCTGCAGCCTCCTTTCAGGCAATTGTAGAGAGTGATAAGGTCCCTCCTGAGCCTCCTTTTCTCCAGGCTAAACAACCCCAGCTCCCTCACATCTCTTCATAGGACTTATTCTCTAGACTTTGACCAGTTCCATTGTTCTTCTCTAGACTTGCTCCAGCAACTCAATGCCCTTTGTGAACTGAGGGGCCCAGAACTCAAGGTGTGGCCTTACCAGTGCTGAGTACAGGGGGACAATCACTGTCCTGGTCCTTCTGGCCACACTATTTCTGATACAAGCCAGGATGCCATTGCACTTGAAGTAAGAAGAGTTGCTTCTTCGCCTTCCACCAGTCTCACTCCTTTCTGCATCACAACTTGAAAATTAATTTTGATTTTATAACATCATGGTTCAGAAACCAAAGAAGAGACCATGGACTTACCACATGAATYCCTAAGACATGCAGTTAAGACCTTAAATAAAAATATCAAAGAAATAAAAATCTAAAGATATAAAAAGTTCTGAAAAAAATCCCCATCATCACCCCTGAGTTGATGCATGTGGCAGATGACTCTGATRAGGCGAAGTACTTCCCAACTCCACAGTGCCATTTGAAGTCTGTTTTGACCATAAAAGGGTTTTGCTGGCTTAAAGAACATTTCTAGTTTAAAATCGCCTCTGGCATWACAACTACACCTGCACATCTGAGTGAATTTGTAGGTATCGCCTTTGTCTCCTGGTTTTCTAGAGACAGTACTATAAACAGGAGTATTGAAATACAGAGCTTGCCTGCACTTAGAGGACAAGCAGTCCTCCAAGTTGCTAGAACCAGAACAGATATTTTGGGAGCAACATCAAGCAGCAGTATCCCCTCAGAACACACAATGGAATCTAAACATGCATTAGCCCTTGGCAAGTAAATAGCTGTGAGCACCTAACAAGTGTGCTGTCAGTGTTATGTTTAAATAAAGTGCCAACTATGTTCTATGAGAATTTAGAGAAAATAAAGAAGCAATCAGCTATATACAAAAGTGAAAAATACTGATTTCTTTCGCATGAGAAGCTGCTAGCACCCTCCTCCTATAAATCATTTGCCAGCAGTCTTGCAATTGTCATTTAATAACTCCAACTCCAGTGACATGCAGGCATGAGAAAAGGAACAGAAATAACTGGGAAAATCAATTTGGAGGGTAGGGCAYCTGGATGGAGTATTTTGTCCATCTCAACCTTTTCAATCTTGCTCTTAGCCTGGGTTGAGTCCAAAGGCAGCTCTTCCTTCATCGATCCAGAAGCCTTTCCCGGAAAATGAAGGCCATGTTCCACTCTGGCTGCTTGTTTTTTAAATACAAGCTTCAGAGTTGCTGGCAGAGCTGCTCCTACCCTGCCTGGGACACAGTGGTGCATGAGGAAGAGATTGTTCTGTTTCCTCGTTATTCCTCAGGCATTCTCTAATGGGTTAGGGTTGAACCGATGGCTCATCTTTCCTTTTGAGGTACTGAACAACTCCCAGCAGTGTTGGTTATCCTGTCTACAAACCTACACTTTCAGAAGAAACTCTAAAAATTAAAACTTTACTTCCCAAAACAACATCCAAACGTGTCACTCTGTGTTAGCACGCTGCATGACAGTTTAKTGCGGTGCGGACAATTTGGTGTTGGAGTCTTTCAGAAGCTTGCCTGTCTTCCTCCTATTCCCAGAAATCGTGAAGAAAAATGAAGGATGAATCCAACAGAGCAGTACCACTGAGGAGAGGTTCAAGCTGTTCTCATCTTTCAGTGCTCCGTCAATGCCCAGAACAGTCCCGACTGCTGGTGTTACCCACCTGCAGTGGGAGGCTGACAAAGCTGAGATTTCTGTTCTGGCTATGCATCACCTTATAAAGTATTATACATTTACTCTGTCATGTAGAAAAAACCCTTGCTATCATAAAATAACATGTTCCTCAACTTCAGACAGCTTCAGACACCAGTGTGTGTTCTTCACAGTCTGCCTAAACAGTATTCAAATTGTTGTTGTCCCCCTGCTGCACTCAAAGTCATTGTCACAGCTGCAGCATTAAATAGCCTCAGGTCCTGTGAAATCCCAGTAATGTTTCAGGCTTGAGCCAAAAGTTTGAGGTCAGGGAGGTTTGCTGTCAGGGTGCCAGGATTCCCTTGGAAAAAAAAAAAAGAAAAAAAGAYATTAAAGAAAGAAAGAAGATTGAAGGAGAGGTTCCAAAGGCTTGGAGAGTAAATATGAAGGCAGAAAAAGCTCATTYTGAGGAGAAGAAAAAGAAGAAATGGTGAGGAAGGAACAAAAAGAAAAAACTCCATTAAGATTGCTCAGTTTGGAGAACTGGACCTCTGGTAAATCATAATACGGGAACTTTGTGGTCTTGATCTCTCAATTTTTAACTCACTTTCATATGATTTTTATGTTTAGGTGGAACTAGAGTGACGGTACTCATACATCATGTTCAGTGTGGGGTGGTCGTACCTTGGAGTTGGGTAAGGTCAGTATCACATCTGAGATGTGTAAGGAGTTAAACAGCAGTGTTGCCTGCTTTGAACACCGACAAGGCCACAGAAGGAACTTGCCATAAGACAAGCCACCACAGCTGGAACTTGAGAGAAACACAGAAGAGAGGAATTTACACTAGTTCCAGACTTGGCAGAGGCGAGACCTGGTTAGCACATCCTGGTTAATGCACCCGGAAAAAATTCCCACTGTGGCAGCCTGTGGGAAAGGAAGCAACAGCTCATATGCATATCACAGGTCAAGAAAAGATCCCCCAAGTTATGGGACAGATGGCATCTGTGACCACCAACAACCACTGAAGGGCCCCCAGACTCATTTCTGGGGCCTTCCACCAGAGCACTGCACACGGTTCACAGGAGTAAAACTGCTGCCCACCAGGGAGGGTACCTGGGCATTTCCACCTGAAACTGAACATATATTGAATACCTGTTGAACTCTTTGTTTCATGGGCTCCCCTCCTGACTCAATGGATCAAGACTGCAACCACCACTTTGACAAAAGGACATGGAAATTTCAATAATCAAGTCTTGTCGCTGGATCCATGGGTGCTGATACTTTTTTCTCTCCGCTTTCTTTCTTTTCTCTCTTTTTCTTTTTTCCTTTCTTTCTTTCTTTCTTTTTTTCTTTCTTTCTTTCTTTCTTTCTGTTGCAGTTTGACCCAGTGTGGAAAAAATCTGATTGATTAAAGCAGGTGATGGACAGTTGTTTTAGCCACTTGACATTTAGAAAACACCTCTGTGGAAATATGTTATAAAAAACCATCCAGGATGTAGCTGTTCACTTGCTCCCTGCCGCACTYATGGGCGGCAGTGGCCCGCTTGGGCCCGGGCCCCAAGGCCCTGGTGTCCGGCGGGGGGCCTCGGCCTCACCCCCACCGGCCCGCTCTGTTCGGACCCGAGAGGAATCTGGCCTGTTGCCATCTGGACCAAGCAGGATCTGAGAAGACCCAAGCAGGAGCTGATAGATGATCCGAGAAAAAAAAACCCTCCTTTCCCTTTCGGAGATGGATGGGTGAGATCAAAGGGTGACCTTGGGATAAGGCAAATTGCCGTGAATTAATTAGCAGCTAACAAAACTGTTGTAAATTGGGTAAGCTGCCAGCGCAGATGGTGCAGCTCGGGGGGAGAGGCTGCCTTTGCTGATACGGATCAGAGACACAGCCGTATGATTTGAGGGGGAGAAAACCAGCTGAATTATCTGATGGGAGCATGTGAACTTTTACAAATACTTCTGTAGGCATTTTCTGCAAATATTAACCTTTTTTCCAAGCCGGAGAGAAAGGAAAGCCAGTCACATGAAGGGGCTAAATATGGCTACCAGCACCTACCGAGGAAGAAGATGGAAGTGGCAAGAAAATACCAGAGAAGAAGCCATTTTTACCAGCACTGGGATTCACCTTTCTGTGAGCTATGCACGATCTGTAATACAGCCAAACAAAGTTTCTCTGTAATTCACAAAATACAAGCATGGGGGGATCTGGAATTTGCAGCCTGAGAATAAGAACAYTTTATGTTGTGAGCAGATGAAGTTGCAGCCTTTGGAGATTATGAGTGAGAGAGAGAGAGAGAGTGAGAGACTGTACTACTGCTACCTTTAAGCTGGAATGACTTGTCCTTAAAGGCTTAACCCCATCAGACTTTTCTTGTGACCCATGAATCGCAKGTGTATTGTGGGAGAGAGGATACACCACTGCAAAATCTGGGCGGGCTGTGGTGTTATCCTGAAGGTTTGGAACCACGCTGAAGACACTCTGTAGGGAGTTRTCTTCCGTGGGATGAACCCCTCTGCATAACAGAAAGAACTCTTTATCCCATAAAGTGGCAATAAGAACTCTTAATCAATAAGATCAGAATCCCATGTTTGTGTCCTTTGCGTGATCAGTGAGAAAGATTGGGATGTATTGGGAGGAGAATGATATTTGTACATTATGCCTTAATATTTTTWTTATTATTGTTCTTTCTACGGACTATTTAATCATTTCTCAAGCTTGCAGCCTTGTTTTTGCCATCTCATATCCTCTGAAGAATGTAATCATGGGAGTCTGGGGCCTTTCCTCAGGCTCTAACCATGACTCACTCTTTCTTTCTTTCTTTCTTTCTTTCTTTSTTTGTTTCTTTCTTTTCTTCTCTCTGTCTTTCCTGTCTTTCCTGTCTTTCTGTTTGTCTTTCTGTCTTTTCCTTATGTATTTTCTKAAGTGATATTTTTTTACCTATATATTGTTATATTTCTCTAGATAATAACCAAAACGGCTACATAACTCCTTTCCATTGCAGCCAAGTTGTTCTAAAATATGAATATGTGTATATATATATACACACATACATACATGTATATTTACACTAGTCATTCAGTGTCGCTTCATTCTAATCTGCCCAGAGGGACCTATGAAAATGAACCTCAGTTACTCTTGCCTCYAGGGGCAGGTCATAATAAGGTGACCTTTGGGGCTGGAGCTATACATGAGTATTACATCTGAGGTAACCTTTGGAATGGAGGTGTGCATTTGTGATCTTGCCAYGGTTGCTGGTTCAACAGCAAGAAATCTTTTTTCTCCTTTAGTTGGCAGCTGTTACACAGTTTATCAGCTACAAGGTACCACCGAGTTCCCCATCTTGCAAGGATTTCAATAGAGCCTGGCTGTGGTGTCTCGACTTCTCTCCTCCCTCCGTTTAGTCCTCCTTAGGATGTATTAGGATGTGGGGGGGGAAGTCAGGCATGCTGACTGCATCCCTTCCAGGGAGTAGCCACTGCACTTCACCCTATAATTTCCATACTGCTTGTCTTCTGTTAGAATGCAAATATAACTTCCCAGTTCTCTCTAATTTTTCCCCCAGTCATTTTCCCACACTGCAGTAGGAAAAAGACCTGGGTCACAGCCTCCAAGGGATAAGAGGGATAAGGAAAACAAGACATTGCAACAAGACCATGCTGTTTTTACAAGGACAGCAGTAGTTGTGCGGGGGAGGGAAGATTTTAAAATGTCAGAAAGGATAATTTTTCCTATGTGCTTCCCCTTTCATCTAGCACTACAGGTACTTCTCTCCTTCCCTGCCTTAACCCTAACAAACTTCAAGGTAGGTATCAGATCTGGCAGCACTTATTTGTAGATACTTCCAATTAAAAGGGTCAACAGTTCCTAAATAGGAAGGGTAAGTACAAAATATGTCCTTCCTAACTGTACACTTTGGAGACGCACAAGATCATATTATGATGATGTTAAGCTTGACAACAAGTTGGGAGTACTCACATTCATGTGTGGAGTATTTTTCTGTAAACCTTTTCATAGTTTATAGCATTATATTCATGCATCTCAAAATAAGATAATCAAAGTTTCCGTTTATTGAAAGAGAAAAAAACCAAAATATCAGCCTCTTCAGTTTTTGTATAAGCCACAGTCTCCAGGCTAGTGACATGAACTCTGAGAAACATGAAGAGTATTTTTGCAAACCTTCCCCCATGACCACCACCCCACATTTGTTGGCATAAATGTAGTCATAGGTGAAGGCATTAATCAGTTTTTCTACCCTGTCAGTGATCTCAAGTCTTTCACTTCTGATGCGCTCCGAAGAAAGCACAAAGCTGAAGCAGTAAGTAGGAAGGTTCATATTTAGTGAGCCTTGATTCAGCTCTAACACTTCAGGGATTCATACCCTACTCACAGCCTCCCACCAGTAGCACTGCTCTGTTCAAAACAATTTTCACCTCTGCTGCTTCTGACTTGGCAGAGTTTAACTCTGTCAGTCCTCTTACATGTGGTGTAGGTTAGCATGGAAAGTATTTTTCCACATCTACCAGATAACTGGTGCTGTAGTTACTTACTTGTGGAGCATCATCAAAGGTTGTGATAAATTAATCTTTTATACTGCAATCCTTCAAAGATTAGGGGTGTTTTGGGTTTGTCCTCAAATGAGCCAGGCTTCTATTGTAAATATAACACAGTTACTTCAGAAAATATTTAATATGAAAACTACGGCATTTTAAGTTTCTTACATCTGTGGGAGACATTTTACTTGGTATGGACATCAATTAAAGGACTGGATATTACACCTATGACAAGCTCAGGAATTTGCGTATTCTTGCCAAATAAGGGAATTAGTAGCAGGCATTAGTAGGAAGCTCAGGTGCTTAAAGACATACAAACTATAAACCTTGGTCTGGCCAAACAATTGATGAGGGACAGAAGAGGCTGTTCAAATTCATTTAAATGAAGATTTTCAGAGGAATTCAGATGGCTGGAATTTTTCATTTACTGGTTCACAAGTGCCTTACAATGAATATAGTGGATTTTTTTCAAGATAAAATGGCACATTACTAATCATACATTTAAATTGCAATTATACTTTTATTTCTTTACTTGTGTTCAAAATACCTTGTTGACAAATAAACATCCACTTCTTGAGCAGCATGAAGAAAAATATATTAATCACAGAAAGAGACCATCATTGATATTATAATTATCCCTAGTAAGATACTGATCAGTGACAGTTGTCATAGCAAAACAATTTCCAAACATTTAGATGGTTACAGAAAGCATTACTGGAACTTGCTACCAAACAGATTCAACACTTGAAATTTCTGTGACTCACTGTCTATTTTAATCGCATTTCTTTTTCTACCCATGCAACTGACTAGGAAAATTTTATAGCATTAATATAGCATAAATCAAGGGTTTTCTGAATGTCACTACCCTTTATACTTCCTGTCAGAAGCATCTGAATTACAGTTGCTTAACAGGAGCTTTGCTTTTTTCTAAATAGATTAGTCCAAAAGTAATATGGTGGTCAAAAATAAGCAGTATTTGAAGGTAAATCTTTTCCCCACCATTCTGTATGCCAGCCAATATATCAGATTTGTTGGAATGCCACAACCTTCCTTTTTTTTTTTTTTCTTCTCACCACAGTGGATCAAGGGATACTTTCTCAGCATATCCTTCAGAGCCAGCCTAACCCTTTGCATATTCCTGAAAAGCAGATGGTTGATGCTTTTTCTAATCTTGTTTCAAAGTGGTCATATAGTCAAACTAAGAGTAACCCTGATTCACTGCCAAATGAAGGTCATGGAAGAGCTCCTGTTAGATTCAATAAGCATCAATTCTTTTCTGTGGTCTTGAAATTCCTCAAGAAGTCTGAAATTGAAAATGTACTTCTAAAGAGGTTTTTTATCCCCCTTTCTCCCCATTTGCATTTTTGTATCACTGAAAATAACAGTACAAAATGTAGATTAGTAACCTGAAAGTAGGACTAGTTGGTTCAAGGCCATATGCCTTTAATTAGGAAGCATATAAAAGGCTGGTTTATGCCTGCTCTCATTAGCACTACTAATCAGGGGTAGTGCTGCTCATTGCTGCAAAGAGAATTCCTGATGTGAACAATTTTTGAGTTGAGATTGAACAGATAAGAAATTATCCACAGCTCTATAAATGTGTRGAGACTTCCTGTCTTTTGAGGAATAAATAAATGATGCTGATTAACTAAAATGGAGATACTTAATGCTCTGTTTCCTAGGAACAGAAACCAGCTTAAATCATGATGATGTTATGAAGATTTTATAACTCAAATAAGCACATACACCTCCATCAACATTTCTGTGGACTGAATAGCAGCACATCAGGTTTGAAAAATATATATGTGCAWTGTGTTGTCAATTGAGCACTTTGCAAAAGCATCAGAGTTGCCATGTCCCACCAAAAAGGAGATCCTCAAACCGAGGAGCTTTTATGCCTGATATTAGACCTCAACACCTGGATGATGTAATTTTATTAAGGTAAGTATATAAATAAACATAACTTCTTACCTCCTACAAACAATGACAAAACCCCAAACAACTAACCAAAACCTATATGCATGAGTAGAAAAACTTGGTCCTAGTCAGAACAGATGCACTTTGAAGGGCTCTCCAGAATTCTTTCTAAGATGTTTTCTTCCTTCATTTGACGTCGCTCTAAATGAAAGATACATTTACTGCCAATGCCCCCAAAGTGCTAAAAGAGCAAGGATAAAAGCTCTTAGCTCAAGAGTGCTTTATACTCTGTTATGCAGTCAAGATGGGCTGTAATCCTTGTTTTTCACCAATGCCAAATACTTGGTCCAGGCTCTGAATACAGTGCTAAAATACTAAAGAGGCTGTTCTTTCTTCTGAAACAAAACAACCAACCAAACAAACATTCAAAGAACAGACACCTGCTAAACATGGTTGTGAATGATAAGGTTTAAAAAAAAATGAAAACAAGCACAAATAAACTTTAAAGAGATAAGAAAACTATTTCAGCCATCCCAAAAATTAAAATCATTGCTCCTCCTATATTTCATTCTTCCTTTCTCTCACCATTATAGTCAACTTCTGGTTGAAAACAATTATATGAAAAAGATGTCCTTAAGTTCACTGTCTGGTGTGATGCTCATTTAGTCTTATTCTAATATAAGCATAAAATTGCTGGCTTCAGTAAGCTATTTTACATCCATACTGAGACATGTCTTTGTGTGTGGGTACAGGCTATTTCTGAATTCCATGTTTCCTTGTTCATGGTCAGAAAAAGAAATTTTAAACAGACTCCAATCTTAAGGCTACTGAAATCTAAATTGAGGCTGCAAGACCATCCTTTAACTGTATCCTTGAATGTTGCAGGCATGTAACTGTTAGCAGAACAAGCCCTAGCTAGTTTGAAGAGTGTATCATCATTGTAATGTCAATTAGGAACTCCCAGGTTACAGAATACTGATTTGTCCTGAAAAGATACTCGGAGGTGATCTTATCTAACATTTATTCTACCTTACAACCATGACTTTGAAACAATGTAATAGTTTTTACAGAAATTTAACAGAAGAGAAAGAGATACAGAGATACACGTTCCTGCATATTTAATTAWRTTGGTGGCTGAACAAAGAAAAAACGCAATTGTGCAAGCAGGTCTCCTACCCACCTAAAAGACATGTGAGAAAGTGGAGGTACCTGAAATTCTGCATTAAGGCAAATATGAAGTAATACAGGTCATTTTTATGCCAATGTACAGCTGCAGGATGCCCTTTATCACTTTCATATCCCTAGATTTTGTTCAGCTTATAATTGTTCCTTAAATATACTTTATGAATTTATTTTTGTGAAATTATTGCACCTCTAGCTATGAATAAATGAAATCTCTAAAATTTTGACACATAAATACAAAATAGGAGGAACTTTCCTTAACACCCTATTCATATTACTTTGATTTCAATATATAGCCTCTCTTTCATTAGTAAGTTCTTCTCACTGTGTTATTTTTACTGATGATAATAATTCAATATATGAACAGCATTCAGGCATTCTTGAGCCATACTAACAACACGGGTTTTTTGGATAAATGTCCAACAGCAATGAACAGCAACCTCATAGCCTCCCTTCCTAAAGCCTCTTTTATGTGTAGTATTTCCACAATAAATATATACTAAGACATTATTATATGGGGAAAAAAAGTATTCTGAACACAAAACGAGTGGTTTGCCAGGAGCTTTTCTCCATTGCAAGATTCGTGGGAGATCTAGCTCTTAAAAAGTTTGGCTAGATTTAGAAAGGTTACTGCTCTCCACTGTAAGCCTCTATACAGAAACTAAATGAAGGTTTTAAGTTATATCCACAGTTAACTAAAGAAGGAAAAAAGTAGAGAGATTCCCAAGGGGAGCTCTCCTGCTACATAGCAAAATTAAGTAAAGCAAACTGTCATCAAGAGCTTGGGAGCTATAGACCAAATGCGTATGGATGTTTAATTTCCATATGCCCTACATGCAAGATGGCTTTGTTTCATTCGGTTATTGTCCAGTTTTGGTTAGGGTTTTTTTGTTTGTTTTTATCCCCCACAAATTTTTTACGTGGGACTCAATAACTTTAGGGATATAACAAACTTTCTGTAGTTGAAAGGGAAGTGCAGACCCTGCAGTCTATAGAAATATTTGCTTTCACAGTCTGTGCAATCAGGCAAAGCTTGGCGGTAGTGTATATGATGTAAAAACTACAATCAAAGCCCCAGTAAACCCATCTCATGGGGGCTGCTAAATGTCCAACAGAGTCAAGTCCAAAATTGGTTTAGATTTAATGAGCCACACTCATGTAAAAGGCTCTGTAGTTCACCAGCAACACCTTGAGGTACTAAATCATCTAGTAAGTGCTAATTTATTAGCAGAAGATATCTCCAATAAAAGTAAACAACAGCATGTCAGAAGAATGTTGAGATTACAAATGAATTCATAACTCAAAGTTTACAGTAAAGCTTCCTTTTTATAGATTCAGTGTGCTCCTTCTCTTGAGATTTACAAGGTTAACCTAAAAGTGACGTGTTGACAGCAGCATTTGAGTCCAACATTCTCACACTGACACGTGGCAACGAGGATAAACCAGATGCTGCAGTCAGCCTATATGTTAAAAATCGAATTTCCCATGAGAAGGTAAAGTTGTCTGGTGTTTTTTTCCAAAAAAGTGAGTGTGAACATTGCATGCATGCAGACAGAAGGGAAAAGATGGTCAATCTGAAAAAAAATACARTCCTCCATAACTGTTTGCTTGTTTGTTTTGGAAAAATTTCCAAGTGGAAACTGCAAATATATGATGTTGGTCACCAGCTGTCAAACACAGTCCCTGGAACTTGGTAATACTACAGCTGTATGTGTCTGCATGCGTAAGTGGTCACATTACTCAGAATGAGAGTGTATATTGTAACTGAGGGAAGAGATTCTGTTTGCTAGAAAATATGAGAGCTTTTTTAAAATGACTACAGTTTGAAACTCCTCTGGTACCATCCAACTCTGACAAGCATCCAGATCTATGTAAAACTGACTCCACCCTTCCCTTAATAACCTAGTGTGGTAGGCAGAAGGAATATCTGCTCTTCTCCTCCGTCTGCTTCTCCTTTAACTTAGTTGTGCATCAGCTGCAGCCTTGAAACAAGCTCTAACTGGACTGTCCATCCCTCWATAGGGCGTAAGCATGGACCCAAACTATATATATTTATATATATACACCCACATCCACTGATGTGCATTTGTTTTGAGTGCCTTCATGTTTATGTCTTCAGTGAGAAAGAGTCTCTTCTAGAAGATAGTTCTTCAAGAAACTGACTCGTAACACTGGAAATATGATTTAATGTATTCTGCAGAATTTTTTAAGAATAGCATAACCCAAAAAAGCCATATTTTTACCTATGCCAAAATGGAGTGGTGGTTTATTCAGCAAGCTTTATGTATGCACCTGCAAAGGAAAGTCAACAGTGCATATTTTAACATCTGTAAATGTTTAGTCTAAGTTGTTTTAATTAGGAATAATTTTTCTTCATTGAATCCTTTTTAACAAGTGATTTGAGATTTAAAGTGTGTTTATTTTCGAAATGTCATGAACTCTCTAAAATGGCTAAGAGAAGCCATTTCCACAGATTTGTATTTAGGGTTAAATCTGAAGTGACAAGTAAAGTGCTACAGAATAAACTTGCTTAAAGACACAGACATAAATCAGTCACCATTATAGCTACTGTCATAGGAAAAGTGTTAAAAGAGAAGATTGAAGCAGGAATAGCTTTTTGTAAAGAGGAATTAAAAGTTAATTCCTTCCTTCCTTCCTTCCTTCCCTCTTTTCTTCTTTTTGGACCTTTCAGCACTGTAATTCTACTATGTAAGACAGGATGAGCTGGTGACTGGAACTTACGTGTTGACAATTAAACCTAAGTATAAATACTTTGTTTAAAGCAATCTGCAGAGATTTTACTAAGTGTAGCTGATCTATTGGGATGGCAGAGGAAGCTGTAAGTTGCACTGATTTAGAATCCCTCTGGTATCCCAGCCTGCATTACTCATCTCCAAACATGGCTCAAAGTCTCTGCAGAGTAGCAACATGACTCAGACAACTTCCAGAAGTTCCTTAAAAAGGTTAAAATTAAGACTGCGAATCAAAGAGAGGTAGGAAGGTAGGAAGAAAAAAAAACAAAGGACCAAAACAAGACACACCACTGCACTCATTTCTCCTGTGGGGAAGGAATAAGAAAACTGCATGACAGATTAGTCATGTTGCTTAACACAATACTAAGAGAAGAAAAAAAGAGTGACAAGAGTGTTATGAAAGCCTGAACTAAAGAACAACATATCAGAAGTGTACTGTAAGCTAATACTGCCATCTAACTCTCAGGAATTCAGATTTTTATTTCATCAGCATAGCCTTTAACTTGCTATGCTTATCTACACAGCAAAGGAAACTATGCTCTATATGCACACTTATTCTCTTCAAAACAATAATTTCTCTTGAATGCAAGTTGAAACCTCCACTTCTGCAGAGCTACTGAGATTAGTGAGGTGGAATTAATGTTAAGAAACAACTCTGAACTGGCAGGTACCTCCAAATTAATGACAAAGCACAAAGTACTTCTATACAGATCCTTCTATCAGATACTTGCGTTTTTACAAACACACAAAATGTATATACAAAAAATCAGTGTGTCTTAGGTTTTCTGTTCATGCATATAGCATGAAACAGCAGAATCTTGGGGTTCAAAGTACCTTCAGAAATCTTCTCCACTTGGGCTTTCTCAGATTTATGCCATTCCCATTCATCCTATCACCGGGTACTAGGAAGAAGAGCTCAGCACCTCCCTCTCCGTGTCCCTTTCTCAGGAAGCTGTAAAGAGCAATAAGGTCACYCTTATCATAGAAAGACGTCAATTTAGTTAAACAGAAATCTCCCTTTGTGAACCCATGTTAATGGTGCCTGATGGTTGCACTATTCTGTAAATGCCATTAAAGGTTCCTGCATGATCCAGCTAAGAGATACRTCCTCCTGAAGAGATAAGCAAAGACTTTCAATGATCCGTTTTAACCAGAGACCTTCTTTTCTGCAAGTTTTTAAAGCTGCACCYGTCAATACTTACTTGCCAGCTCTTAAAAGAGAAAACCCCTCTCCTATTAGAGGAAAATAATATCAGTAAGTTACACCAACTGAATGCATATTTTTTCCCATCCTTAGACAAGTGAAAATAAAACATATTAGAAGTTTTTCCTCTGATTAGAAAGAATTGGAAATGCCAATGTATTTAAGGAGAGCTTTCTGTTTAACATAGCCTGCACTAGGCTACTGTGAAAATAGAATACAGATATATTTCTGGTTTCTGTCTGACTGCTTGCACATTTCATGAGGGTATGCAACATTTCAGAGCAGCAAGACATTCAGGTTTCCAGTGAATTCCGTCAGAAGAATAYGTAAGTAAACAAAAGATACATTCATGTCCTCCCTAACTTCAGGCTGAATCTCAGTAAATTAAATTAAAACACAGAAATCTGTGCTTAATTTAATTTGTTATTTATACCCTCTTCTTAATTAATCGTCTTTTAACACCATGAATTTGTAGATTATAAAAATATGCTTATATGTTTCCAGCTGTCTATCAGGGCAAACAATAAAGGTGTGTTATGCTGTCTATTTTCCCAGGGAGACAATTAGATCTGTCATCCTTCTAGCAATGCTGGATGCCCTTTTCCTCAAGTGCTGCACAGGAAACAAATACAATATTTACCTTGGAAAGGCCAATTAATAGTTACTTGGCAGCTTTGGTATACGTGAGACAAAAGGTGAATCTGCTAACGTGCAGTGAGCTGGTATTTGAATAGTATTTATAGTAATATAATTTCTATACCTATGCAAGATCAGCCTCCCTTCCCCCCCAACTACTGGGCATCACTACCAGCACAACATGCACACTTTAGAAGGACATTTAGAGCTTGGTTCATGCCATAACCTACATACATGGACAGCAGAAAAAAGGTAAAAATCAATAGAAGTGACTATAAAAAGCTTAACTATAAAGATTAGTACACAGAAAACAGTTTGACAATAAGACTTGCAGTATGATGCAGAAAAGAGGAGCGATTATGAATACAGATTCAACATGTCCCTGTCACTAAAAGATAGTTCATTCCAGGAACTGACAGTAACAAGAGACAATGGTAGAGAAAGCTCAGTCACAGAATTATAGAATGGTTAGAATTGGAAGGCACCTTAAAGATCATCTAGTTCGAATATGTCATGGGCAGGTGCACCTCCCACTAGAGCAGGTTGCTCAAAGGCCCATCTAACCTGGCCTCGAACATTTTCAGGGATGGGGCCTCAACAACTTCTCTGGAAAATTGTTCCCAGAACAGAGCTGGATTTTTGAACAATAACTAAGACACTACTAACATTATAAATTGTCATTGCAGTTCAATAGCTAGTTACTAGAGTACACTTAGCCATAGATAAATTGTAACTTTAAGTCATCCAGAACACTTCTGAAATTTTTGTAGCCATCTGCAAAATATCATGTCTATGAATGTCCACAATATCCACCCTTCATTTTTTAACCTTTTCTAGTAAAAAATGAACATGACCTTAAAAACACAAAATTGCACTCTAATTGGAAGTAACCAACAAGCTTTAAACTTGTCATTAACTTCAAACCTTTCCTTTGAAAAGAGACACAAAAGGGAAATGCAATTAGATCATTCCAGTGATGGCCATAGCAAACATTCTCTTTATTGTTACCTGTAGCAGTAATCGCTACACTCCTCAATATTCACTGTTAATTACCGTAGGTACTGCACAACAGATCAAGTAGAAGACATTCTCCTGGACACCACAGTTAACTTCTGTTGCTTAACTACCGCCTAAAAAATGTTTAGCTAGCAATTGTATCAAACATTACTTGTTTCTCTCCTATTTTATGTCACCACAACATCCTACGGTTGTATGCAGGAAAGAGTTATATATTTATCTATCTGTTATTTTTTTATCTAAACCACACAATATTATGGATATAAAACCTAGTTCATTTTGCCAACTTAGGTTACAGTATCCAAGCAGGAAAGAAGYAGCCGGTATATTCTCAGAAGCCCACGTCACCGTGTTATATTGAAATAACTGAATGAGCTGAGATGCTAGAAAATTAATCAGAAACTGCAAAGGCAGCAGGTGCAGTGTTGGAAGAAAAGCAATCAATGGAAAAGTTGCCAGGTTTCATAAAAAAAAAGAGAAGACTATTGATTCTTCAAATTATTACCCAAAGAAGCTATTGTGACAGCACATTTGACAAACAGCTTGGATGGTGAAGCAGTCGATGGTAGAAATTACCATTCCCAACTTGTTTAGGATATAAAATATTTTTATTTCACTATCAGCAGCCAAAATAAGAACCACTACAGCAAATTACCTTGGTACTTTGAAGCTGGAACAAAATGGTTCCGAAACTCCACAGTTCTTGCAAGAAAAAAACACCTAGCCTTCCATCTATTTTCCTAAAACAAATCAAGGCTCTAGTTTGTCCATCAGGAGGTAAGCTGAAAAATTGTTCCCTGAAACATTCATACCTCATTTGGCCTGCACCTTGGTAGTTCTGTTGGTTGTTTATTGGCTGATTTAATTTCTATTTTCCTATTTAGAGAAACAAAAATAAATTCTGAGCTAATAGTTTGACAATCCGTTTATCAATTAAACAATCAACTTTTGAAAAGATGAAGACAGGCACTGCCTTGAGCTACAGCACTGACTACCATCATGCTCAGAGCTCAAGGTAAACCATGAGCATCGAGAAGATAAGGCTTGATGAGAATCAATAGCAGTAATTTTTAGAACGTGAGGTTTAGTAATAATGCACAATTTAAATTACCCAAACATCTGCTCAAAAAAGATTACACCAAAAATGTAGAGAGAATTATTCAGCTCTCTGAGCTATAGCAACCTGAAACGTTATTAATCAACAACTAATCCTGTCATCTAAACATTGTATCTATAGAGAATACAACAAAAAAATCTTTTTTCAGAGAATATTTCATTCCTTATCTTCAAATTATCGTCATAGTCTGAAGAGGTCCATTAATATWCATTAATTATAGAAGAAGCCTATTTGACTAGCTTTGGCAGGTAAGATGTCCACCATACTCCTGGAGTGCTGTGTGAATGCTTCTTGATGTAGAAATCAGAAATGTCTTTTAGCTATAATTCTGAACAACAAGGATGAAGTGGCTGAGCAAAATGTCACAGGAAGAAGCAATTTCAATTAAATCTATAAGTAAACAGAAGATTTAAAAACCCTCAGAAATCAAAGGAGAAGCAACAGCATAAACATTTCCTGTCTTCAAGTAGGTAGTAAGTAAAGACATTTACTGTGAAGACATTTCCTGTCTTCAAGTAAATCTTTCTCTCAAGAAAGGTGAGAAACATATCAAAATATCAATATGGCTAATAAGAAGTTCTGTATTGACTTCAAACATAAGAACAAAACACATAAGAGATGGCAAAAGTCAGATTCTTAAGGGCACATACATGAATGAAGCATAAGCATGTAAGTACAGTTCAGGAAAGGACAGGGCAAGGAATTGCTCCATAAGAATAAAGTTATGTCATTGAAAAAACCTTTTTCCTGTTGGCTCCTAAATCAACAGCATCAAAGGCTGACCTTGAGGAAACAGAAATATCTAACTAGGCTTGTTGCAACAATGGAAAGATTAGTTTTGATAGACTGTCTATTCCAATTAACAGAATGGGAATGGGATAGGAAAGAATAGGACATGTAAGTAAGTTTCTCTGTTAGTTCTACTTGGTGAGATCCCTCAAGTAGACTTAGAGTTGTACTTGCTGATGAAAATTATGGAGAAAGGATCAGAAAACTAAGAAGAGTCTCGACTGGAATCTCTGATCCAGATTTGGGTGCTGAACTTCAATGAGAATGTGCACTAATCAGAGAAGTCAAGAAGCAAATAAATAATCAGAGGACTACAAAAGCATACTTAACTGAAATTACTGAATTAATCTAATTTACCTTAAAGGGAGAAGGGACAATACAAACATGGTTTAGATAAATAAATGGCTTCTGCAAAGGAGGGACTAATCTGTTTTCCTTACCTATGAYGGATATGAAAGAATGGGTTCACTTTACAGCATAAAAGATTCAAGGTAAAAATTAAGAAAAACTTTGGGGTAAAGAGAGTGAAGCACTAGAATAGATTGCCTGAAGAGGTCATGTAATCTGTCTATTTAAAGGTCTTTAATAAAGGGCTTGATAAATATTTATCAGGAAAAGACATTCATGCTTGGAGGCAGAGGAACAGGTTACATAAATTTAAATTGCTCTGGGATGAATATCTTCAAGTCTGTGTCACCATCTGAACTAGTATAATAAGCATAAGGCACTGGAAATTTTCATTAATGAGAAGAAACGCATTACCAGCTTTCAAGCATCCTAAAAAGAGAGCTAACTGAGGACACCTTGCCAACGTATTCTTTGGATAAATCTAATAACTCTGGGATATTTCAGAAGCAGAACAGTTGAGATAACAAGCCAAACTCGCTTCCATCAAAGAATTTGATTTAGTTCACTGGAAGAATAAATAATATTAGTTAACTTGAAAATTGATCAAGTAGGAAACTATTCTGTGTTGTAAGTCTTCATTAAGAGAGTCTGTATTGATATGTCATAGCCCAAGCTCATGCCTAGGTAACCAGATGCAGTTTTCTCATCACAACATGTACATAGACCTAGTATTTGACTTAGTGCCACGAAATAATGATTTTTTTTAATTACTAAACAATATCAAAACACCTTAACTGATGAAAAGTTAATAGTCTGATCTCAAAAAAAAAGTAAAAACCATCAAGGAACCCACTTTTATTAATTATTTTCACCACTAATGATGCTTACTATATAATGATTTAAAAAATTATGTTCTATAGCTCTCATATATAAAATTCACAGAATGCAGACAATCATAACATCATTAATCAACAGAAATCAGAGGGAAGGTATACATAACAATAAAAAAGAACTCTAGGAGAGACTTATCCTATATAGTGTTTTTATAAAGCAAGCAAATTGAACTTTGCACGTATAGAACCAAATAAACCAAAGCTATGAGGAAGCAGAGTGGGTCTGTCCTTTGAAAAGCAGTCACTGAAGAGGAAAACTCTGGGTCACAGTGAGCGCAGTCTCATTTGTGCTGCATGTGAGAAAACAAAACCAGACACAAGACAAGGGACAAAATTTTTTCACAAAACAGAAGTACAAAGAGATTAAGGCAGGTTCTTCTAGATGAACAATATTCTCTGCTGACATCAGTCAGCCTTTTGCCAGTATACTACTGRGATTTCATCCTTCTCTTTTTAAACCAGAGTTTTACATATTGCTTCACAAACAAAGCCAAAGAGCTTGTAAAGTGGTAGGTGAGTACCAACGCAAGAGCAGTTCGGTGGGAGTTTGCTTCTCTAGCCCAAGCTGCTGTCTGGCAACAGGCAGAAGGGAAAAAATTTCTAGTTCTTACATTCAAGACAATTCATCTTCTTTGACAGCTTCTGCAGCAGCATTTGGAAGTTCTAACAAAATACTGCATTAGGACTCAGTGGATGGCAGATAAGAAACTTGTTATCAAAGATTATGTATGTTTTCAGTCTGAAATATTTTGAGACTCTTTCACACAAAGATGATTCTGTTAAGGTTTTCAGGAATAAAGAGGAACCACCCATAACTAACTGATGCAGTAAGTGAAAAGTATTAAGAGAAAGATATGGTGGTTGTCCAAGTCAGTGTGGAAACAAATCAATGGATATAATGTATTCATTTTTATAATCAGTTTGCTGTCCTGGAACCCAAAATTTTAGAAATAAATAGTTCACAAAACCCCACAGAATGATGATCTTTATAATACATACTAGTTCTAAGATCTTACAATGAAACAGTTCAGCACATTCATATGAATGAATGAATGAATGAATGAATGATGGAATAAAAGACTCCCTTCAGTTTTTCACAATGTTTACCTTTGTCTGTTTCTTCCCTTTTCACATTAAAGAATGTCTGTAAATTATCTTTGTGAATAGCAGCAACATACACTCCTCCCTCTGGCATGCAAACACCTTTATATAGGAATATATAAGTGCTAGTCAATTTTGGAAACAGCCCCATCACTTCAAATAACAATTCGCATCTCCTGACCTATTCTTCCTTTTCAAATACTAGTTTCAAACTCTAGTCTAGTATCCACCAAGCTCATTCTGATGCAGCCTTCTATTTTTTCTGTTGCTAGTGCCTTGTTGCTCAGTGGCGTCACCCGTGTAAGGGCACTCAAACTGCAGTAGCCACTCTGCTCATAACTGCTGTTGCACTTTGCTTAATCCAGACATTGTGCTCTCAAGCTGCATCATGAAAAAATTATTAGCTGCTGACAGGGAATATGGAGTGCTGCAGCAGAACTGAAGAATGTTAGAAGCTACTAATATGGAAAGAATAAATTAATTTTGCATTAGTAATAGATTGAAAAAAGATTGTATTCAATGACCATGAAACTAGTGCTCAGAAAATATTGTAAAGCCTGAATATTTTTAGTTTTCTTTAAGCACCTGTTGGAATTTTTTAGAGGCTTATTTTCTTTAATGAAACCCAAAAAACAAACTATGATTTTAACTTTTGTTAAATTCCATAGCCAAATTATTTTCTTCCCTCTTCCTTTCTTGCCTTAAAACAGTCAGAAACTGAGATTCTTTCAACCTGGCAGCTGTGATGYTGTAACTGGACAATTCAGTAGTCTGTTTTCATCAATCTTTTACTCTACYTTCATATTTAATTTTGAAATTTACTCCTATTTCCCTTCAATGGGTACTGCTAGTGTATCTGAGACTGTGCCACTAGCCATGTCGCATCTTATTGCAGCATGAATAGTTCTCAACCACAGCAAAGATTCCCTTCAATTTTGAACAACAGATTGTCTTGATTCATCTACCTATATTTCAATTGTCTTTAYGTAACCCCTTACAGAAAAAAATAGAAATTAATCTGAATGCAAGTTCTTAGTAAGTTCAGGTGTAAAGAAACCTTAAACAATTTTTTTCTTAGCAGTATTAAAATACTGAAAAAGTTAATTTACCAGTTACAGCCACRACTTGATTTTATTTTCTTTTCAGTTGTTAATTGGGAGTAAAGGGTTGCTCAGGTGTCCTTTACAGGATGTTTAATGCTACTGTCTCTGTGATTCCTCCTTTCCAGGCACTGCAGCCCAGCCCACTGCACCTGTATACCCAGGGATCGATTTTTCCATCRCATCCCAATGGGTGCACCTGCTGCTTTCCCATCTGCAAGTTCAGGCAACAGTGATGCTCAGTGTGAGACCAGGCACACACAGAGAACAGCAAGCAATGCAACCAGCTACTGAATGCTGCAGGCTGGGCACTCCCTTTTTAACAACATCCACATRTAACACTGCCAGGACTCACATAAACACATGGCCAAATCCCCTTCCTCCTTTCCAGCTGGTTAGGGGTGAAGYTCACCTTGGGAAAGCACATACTGCTTCACTCCCTAGATCCATAAGCACATTCTCAGACCTCCTGAACATCAGCAGGAACAATCTCTTCCTATTCAACACCCATGCCTGCACACTGACCTCCACCAGTCTCCACCTGCCAGCTACCCCAGCTTGATATTTGCTACTGAATAGACACAAGCACTTCACAGTTACAGGTCACTCAAGATACACCTACTCCAGATTAGATCCTCCTGCTCACCAGCTACTCCAACTTCTCATTTGTTACCAAATTACACACACACTTACCCCCACACACACTGGGATAGGAGAAAACCACAAACACACCAGCCCTCCATTAGCTGCCATCCAAACCTTACATCCCATAGTCCCACACTGGAGGCTGACRCTGGGGCCCCCACCTGCTCTGGCTGAGCAGGACAAGCCCAGATACAACTCATCCCAGTCTGACTCTACCTGCTGATCCCAAATCCACTTGTTTCCATCCCCCACAGAGCTTGCAGCCATTCACCACTCCCTGACAGGGTAGAGTGGTATTGCACAGAGATCAGAAAGGATTTAATAAAACAGRACAGACTGCAGTGACCAGCACAGGTCTGACAGGTGTAGGCACTAGAAACTGTTAATATGTTACCAGCCCTTTTAATGCCACCCTCCTATCTACTCCCTCCTTCTTTATTCCTCCCTGGTTCCTTTTCTTAAATTTTGCACAGACCTGCATCTCTCCCACACTCCTAAACAACCCAAATCCTCATATTCCTTGTCTCATAAATTACAAAATCCAGGCCAGGCTTCTCGACAGCTGTGCCTGCATTTCTTAATGGTTGTGTTTCTCATTGCTCTAATATCCCAGGTCCGAGTTCTACAGCGTGATTAGGCACCCACTTGAACTTAAGCTAGTGTTTATTCTAAAAGCACTTTTTCTTGTCTAGTTTCATTTTTGCTAGAAAAAAGCTATATGACACAGGTCAACTGCCTCACCTCTCCCTGTTGTCAAACTTTATACAGCTGAATTTACTTTCAGGCATGTTTCTTCTTAAGGGGAGGAACACTGCCTGCCTTAGATCTTACWCAAACTCGGTGCTTTTACTTATATATCTTGTTGGATTTCACAACACTGTGCTTGTTTTGGCTGGGATAGTTAATTTTCTTAACAGTAGCTAGCGTGGGGGTGTATTTTGGATTAGTGCTGGAAACAGTGTTGGTAATTCAGGGATATTTTCCTGATCGCTGAGCGGGGCTTACAGAGTTTTTTTCTGCTGCTTATGCCACCGGCAAGGAGACTAGGGATGCAGAAGAAGTGGGAAGAGGACACAGCCAGAACAGCAGATCCCAACTGACGGGGACATTCTACCCACTATGACATCATGCCCAGCATAYAAACCTGCTGTAAGAAGAAGGAGAGGGGAGACGTTCAGAATGAGGTGTCATGCCTGTTCATGGAAATGGTGAAAGAATTCCTTGTTTTGCTTTGCTTATTAAACTGTCTTTATCTCAACCCACAACTTTTCTTATTTTTACTCTTCCAATTCTCTCACATGTGCCACCGGGGGATGCTCTGCAGGCTGGAGATACACCATGACACATACTTGTTACAACCTACCCGGGAAGCTGAGGGAAACCTCCCTCAGCAACCCCCTCGCCCCCGCTGCTTTTGCAAATGGACGATTTGTTTGAGTCATCAACATTTAACATTTCACAATACTAACTGGTTATCAGTCTGCAGCCTCTTACTTTCCCTATCAGAAGTCATTTGCCTACTTATGGTAAAGGCAACACCCTCCCAAAATGACCATAGAATGGTGGAATACCTCAAGTTGGAAGGGACCCATAGGGATCATAGTATTTCATTCCGAACAACCACAGAATTTACATCTCTGAATCAGACGTGGCCACTACAGTCAACTGTATGAATTTTAAGGATTTCCAGAAATACTTAGCTCAGAAAGTGGCTTTGTTTTATTTTTAAAGAAGTCTCTATTAATAGAATCTGATTTCTCAGACCTTCAGAGTGTTAGTAGTAATAACCAAGAAATCTCAATAAATATTATTTTGTGGAAGAACACGATGTATTACAGGCAGGGACAGAAAAAGTTGATGCTATTGAAAATCCATCTCTGAAATACTATCTCTATCCAAACATTTTTATGTCAGGAAAGTGGAACAAAAGCAGAAGACAGTTCATTGCTTTTCTGTGGGGTTGGTCATCCCATGTTCTCCCCTCCCCTGCCCCTATCGCCCCCTTAAGGAATTTAATTCTCCCATATAGCAGCATTTTTGKGTTAAAATTCTAAAGTTCTCAATTAACCCATAAATAAGTCCATTTGTTACTCAAAATCCACAAAAATTCATTCGAAACTGAGTCTGCATTTATCTACTTATTGATGTTTCTTTAACTGTATGGGCTTTTGTTTCTTTTGGAGAGTGGGGAGGGCAAAAGAATTAATTTTGCAATACTTCACTATGCCAGTGTCATAGTGAAAAATCACCATTCCAAAACAGATGATATAATTTTTGTGACATTTCGGACTTCTTTGAAAGTCACAGGTAAGGACTGGCAAATAAATCTAACTTTGCAAATGTTAGTCAATAGCCCAAATGTTGTGCTTCTGTTTCATCTTTTTTAGAAAAGGATTTTTCAGAGAACATGTTGAGCCTCATTGCTTATGTCAATTTTACAGCACTGTTACTTTATTGATTTTCATGAAATTTAATTTTGCAAAGCTGTAAAAGCAGCATCACATCTGTGGTATTCCAGCAGAAGGGAATCTACCATGAGCCTTTCGTAATGGCTACATGTGAATCATGAGAAGCCACAACTAAGGGGAAAACAAATACTCATCTTTGAGGAGACAAAAAAAGAATTGAAGTATGTTCTTTCAGCTTTATTACAGTCTATAATTGCATTAGCACACAGTTTGGTTAGTGTCAGAAGATCCACAAAGCAAGTGTTCTTACTCCATGAAGGGAAGAAAACATTGAAGTACACTAGCCATTAAAAAAAATCCCAGCAACTGGACTTTTAATTAAGTGGTTGATTTGAGTAGCAGTTGCAATATTTTAATTGTAATCAATTTATTGTTAAGAGATTTTCAAGAGTCTAAATTCTCACATAATTTAGGTGGTTGAAAAAAAAACAGTGCTCAAACAGCATATTTTTTTCCTTAATTTCAAGAGTAGAATCAAGTATACAGGGCAAGATGCAGGCTGTAATGGGTCAAACTTCTTCCCACAAAGGGCAGTATAAAGGTTTCATCGATTCCAGTGTGACTTGTTTCCTTCGAAACAATTTTCAAGAAGGGGATATGAGGAGAATAAGCAACAAAAATGTGAAATACTAAACTTGATCTTTTGTTGTTTGCTTATCTGCTTGTTCTTGTTATGTAGCCTACAGACAGATTCCTCCAAAATATGCTACATTAAATAAAGTCAATTCATGACATATAAATCTGCCTTTAAAAAAAGTGAAATATCAGTAGCCACAGTGTATCTAACCTTGGCACCTGTCTGGCCCTGCACCTCTGTATGGACATAAGCATCTGTTGATACAGGATTCATTACCAAAGAAAGACTCTACATTGCAGGTAAGATTCCTTCATTAGTAATATACATTTTTTTATATATGAAAATCACATTCAAGCTTTCAAGAGATATATTTCAGGATTTTAATACCAAACATTAATGTTCTAGCAGGGCACCCAGTAGTAAAAAAGCTGTATTTATTTATTAGATCTTGGCCATGTTACAGGAAAAACAGAGCATCTAGTCCAGTATTATCTGAACACTCACAGGAAAATAATAGAAGCACTAGATCTTGGATCTGGTTGGATTTCAGACTAGATTTCAGACTAGGATAAGTTTCGGATTACATAAATCAGATTTAAAGAAGGCCTAATTACTAAACACAATACAGAGCTGGGTGACCATATTGTTAGCCACAATTCTTTATCTCTTTTCCTTATATTTCTTCATCTATTTTACTAAAGAACAGAATAAAGTAGTATTACATTCCACAGGTTTGTGGTATTTAGCTTCTGACATCCCCGTTAGCATTGACAGTTTAAAAAGATAAATTTAGCAAATAGRAAATGAATTGTTTCTAGTACAGGCAACAATGTGAGTAACAGAACACAGGAAATCACTAGCAATCTATTACCTGTCCTTAACCATACCTGAAATATGGAGGTCACCCAGGAATAAAGCCAGTTAGCGGTTCCATACAGTAAATAAACCTAGGGAATAAATGAATACAAGTTTCAATTAATTTACTATCTCTTGGTCTTACATGATCGAAATATCATTAAATCTGTCAAGACAGTATTYGATTCCCAAAGTGAACAGAATATAAAGTTATATGAGGGGTATAGGCTATATATGAAAATGTACTGCATTGTGTTCTGAATTCATTCCCGTCTACCAACCTTCTCTGTGGTTCCACTTCAATGTTTCATTGATTTTTGTACATCTGGTGTGGAAATGGGACAGGATTTTGTAATTCCACAGAATTTTGTAGGTAGGTGAGAAAAACAACAACAAGGCAAAATATTTAAATGTAACTCAAGCTTTAAAAAACTAGAAACTGTATGCCTGATCTAACAATAGTGTCATGTTTTAGTTTAGTTCTTGACAGAACATTATTTAAATTTGGCCCTGTATCTGCAACAATTCTCAAATCTTGAGCCTATTAGAGTCAAGTATGTTCAGCATTTGCTGATATGTACTCTTATGCCATCCACTCACACTAATATTCATACTGTGGATATGTCCTAAT
Source organism: Amblyornis subalaris (assembly GCA_018881555.1). Taxonomy (NCBI): domain Eukaryota; kingdom Metazoa; phylum Chordata; class Aves; order Passeriformes; family Ptilonorhynchidae; genus Amblyornis; species Amblyornis subalaris. Next base: position 32,867,470 of record JACAXG010000001.1, on the reverse strand, counting down.
GACGGTCCTTGACAGCGAAATTATTGTGACCAAGTATTTCTTCTCTGCTTTCTGACACTGAGTATTTTGTGCTTAGATCAGTTAAATATTTCTTAGTAGTTTAGGCTGATCATACTCACCCAATGAAATTGCAACTCTAGAGCAAAATATGACTTTTTTCTCAAAGCTATAAGCACACCCAGACTGATCTGTCCTGATATTTGTGCCTGGAAGATAACAGCACACTAGTGGAGCAATGTGTCATAGCTGCTGCTCCAACAATTATTCTGATTTGTGGAATAGGCACATGTGGTCAGATTTTCTTTCCCAGTGTAGAAACACCACATTCCCATTTCAGTCCTCTTAAGTTTTATTTCTGCAAACACAAAGTTGACCAAGTGATCTGTGTCAATTGTTTGACTTGTAGTGAACAGTAGCTGGGGAAGGACATATTAGGCAAGTGATGAAATGGAAGAAAACAGAGAGAGATGAGTTCAGGACTGTTTGCTTTATTGTCTATGCATCACAACAGCTCCTGAAAGCAAAGCATCCCTGTCTCACAAACACAGTGTTTTCCTCTAGTAAAGAAAACTACTAGGTCCCCATGGGAATGAAAAATACGTATTTAACCACATTGCCTCAAGGCCCTACTACTGAACTAGCATGGAATTTACCTCAATACAAGAAAACAAAGTTAGAAGGTATTGAGTGAGGTATTGAGTCACTGTAATCCTGTTTACAGGAAACCTAAACCGAGCTCTGTTTTCTTGAACAAAAGAAAAAGGGACAATACCTGTTCAGCTTCAAAATTTAGTTTTCTCTCCAAGTTTCTCTTCAAATGAACTCCTCCCTTTAGTTTCTTCTAGCAATTGCTTGCCTTTGTGTTTGCTTCTGCCACATTTGCATTGCAGTCAAGAGTCAAGAGCACAGCCCTTGCATTTTCAGTGTGTCGTGAAGGAAATTTCTCATGTACTGAACAAAAGCCTAACAGTGAAACTTACCCGTGCCTTGAGCACTGACTTTCATTCTTTTAACAGTTACTAAGAAGTAGTGCCCTTAATTGGTCTCTCATTTAAATACTAACACAGAAAATTWGCACTATTCAGTAAGATCTGCAATAGCCCACAGATTTAAAAGGCACTCCCTAGAAGATCCCAATGCTTAGTAGCACACACAAAAAAATATTAAGCTAAATTTCATTTCAACTACTATTTTCTATAATTGTAAAGGTATTGACTTGAAAGACAGGAGATTGGCAAGATTTATAAACATCTATTGTTGAATGAAAAGATTCTTTTATGTAAGCCTGAGAGTTTCCATGAAYAAAGCTTTCTTCAATAAATCAGCATTGCAGATCTGGGCTGTGTTCAGCTCTACAACATCAATAAAATAATAGAAACTAAAATGTCAACACAACATCACCACTCTACATATAACAATAGCTGGCAACACCCCATATAAATCTCTCTCTTCCATGTAGTTTTAATTCAATTCTTTGGAGAATATTTCATTTCTTGTAAAATTATCTCCAGAACCTTCTCACTGAGTATTACACCTTGCATATTTTCATTGTTATATTAAGATTATTTCAAAGTCAAAAAGATTCTGCAGATAACAATCCTGACATAAGGTTCATAAAAGTCTAAGACTGAGAACAAGAGCCTCGGGTCTGTTACCAGCTTAGTTAAAAGGTGTAAAGTGTCCAAGGCCACTGAATTTCTACGGTTCCCAGCTACAACCAAGAGTACATTCAGTGTCAGCGCTGCAGCAGGCAGTTCTAAGCCCTCAGGTCAGCTGTTGTCCTTTCCCCACTCTGCCCAAAAGGCTACATACACTTCAGCTATAATAGCTAATAAACTCTTTTTTCGTCCCTCATGCAACTGGACAAAACTTTAATGTCCTCATCCAGCCTTACATAAATATTTCTTTATTGCACTTGTAGCTCTAAAAACATCTATCCCCACTGTAGCCATATAATTGCAGGTAAGTTCTACATGAACTATAGTTCTCCTATAGAAATTACCCTAAAGACCTATTGTTTTGATCTGTAGTTAATTCTAAAAAGGCTGGATATAAAACTTGGCTTTCTTCTTTTTTCATTTTGAATATCACCTTAAAAATTCAAAGCAGAACAAAACAAAAAATCAAGATATAGTATTCACATACAAGAGATCTGAAAAACAACTGAAAGGTATCTGATTTCTGTTGCATTCTACTGAAAATAATTTCTTCAGCCTAGAAAGAAGAATTAAGAGTCTTTTGAAAGATGTAATGCTTATCACAAATGCATAATTTGCAGGGTTTTAAGGAGGGCAAGAGTGTGTTTTATTGAATAAATAGCTATCAGAAAAAAATTAGTCTTAGTCAAATACTATATGGTGTGTACTCCATGTGAGCAGAAGTACTATAAGTTAATTGTTTTACTATCATAAAAGGAAATCACACACACAATACAAAAATGAGCACTACAGGTATAAAAAAGGACACTTCTTGCATGATTTTCACAAGGCATGTTAGAAAGAATTTTCTTTGGAAGGCATTCATCCTGTGTAAGAGAGCAAAGTTCATTCTCCAAGTATAGCAGGCAGAATTCAACCCTTACAGCACAAAGGGCTGTAGCAAGCAACAGCCCAGCCATGTCTTTCCACTGCAGTACATCATCTTGAAGACCCAGAAAACACACTCAGTTGTACAGTTGAGCTGAAAATTGAGGAGATAGAAGGTCAAGGGAACAGATATTCAAAACTAACTTTGTCCAACACATTCTTCCTGCTCTCACTGGTGTAGGATGAGCCCTCATAACCTTCGATTTAATCTCTTAAAAGGGASCTGAGTGTTGAATATATTAAAAACACAACCACAAAGAAGAAATYATAGCCACCTGCACTTCATTATATTTGATCCTGCACTAATACACTAATAAAATACATGACTATTGAAATCCCTGTTCTTTTCTTGGTTTTTTTGCTATTTATTTTCCGGGGGCAGGGAATTAACCTTTTTTTTAAACTTCACTGCAGGCCATCAATAAAGGTAAATAAAAAACACATGCTAAAATTGTCTCTCAAAAATTAGCAGCTGCATTACAAGGTTTAGAGAGGGAAGGTGGGAATCGGACACCTCTCTACTGAAGTCCATCCCATCTGTATTTAAATATCATCTGTATGAAACCTAAATAGACTAGAATGAATGAACTGTGGTAACAYTGCCTTTCTGAAAAAACAAAACTGTAAATGTTTCAGAACCTAATCGGAAAACTGTGTCTCCAAAGTTTAACTGCAAATCAATTTCTTAAGTTAATTTCATTCTGACATACTTTTTCATTTATTTTTTTAAATCATGGAATCAAAGAATAACTTTGATCCTATGTTACTGATGTCAACAGGGTTTTTTCAACTCAACTGCCATTATGCAGCATCAAAATGTGTCAGGAATTTATGCTAGGATAATCCATTACAACAATGCCTCAAAAATTAGTACAGATAGATTAATGGAGACAAGAACAAAAAATTAGAAGGTTTTCATGTTGGGACTGGTATGGAAATTCTAATATTCTTCTTCTTGACTGGTCTGCAGCTACTCTTGGTCTGTGAACAAGAGGACTCAGCAACAGATTCCAAGAAAAAGCAGAAGGTATCACAGATATCTTGATGAGGGTCAAAGATCACTAGTATATGCTCTTTAATACTGGTTCCTATGACATCCAGGAAATTGACTAAAGAAAATCCTAAAAAATTAACTAAAGAAAACCATCAGTGAGAAAGAAAAATCAATTCCCATTTACAGAAACATTTTTATTCACATATGCACTGTCTCATTGAGCTGAACCAAATTTATGAGGTTTCTTTATGAGAACCTTTAATGACTTGAAATCTCGTGTATATTCAGAAAACATTACTCAGTTCAGAAGCAGCTCTAATTCAGCACTATTAAAAGCAAACACTCCACGAGGTAGGTTTTTCATTATTTCTGCTGTTCATTGTGGATGATTGAGCTCTGACCCTCATTTATATTTAAATTAAAGAGGAAAAAATTCTTAATATGTTCTAAGTGTTACTTTTTCTTTGAGAGAGAGTAAAGAATTGTAAAGAGGTCCCTGTTAGAGAGGAGAAAACACTTTCTAAACACAGAGAAGAAATGAAAGAACTATAACAGGTCTAGTCATCTGTCATTACTAGAAAAATCATCCCTGGACCAAAAATCAGAATACAATTCCCCTTGAAAATATTCACTTCTTCCTGACATTGTGCTTCCAGATTAACCTGTGATAAATAGCAAATTAGGCAACAACATTTCTAACAGTAATGTTCTTGTAATACTTAGAATCCTCAAGGTAAATTGTTTATGAAGAGATGAGATCTATGGAGTTATATATATTAGACTTTTTGGAACTGCAAATTTGGAGGCAAATTCCACTTATTTCCTGCTTCATTGTTTATGCTCTTTTCCAGATTAAGATCTTTCTTCTAATCATTAACAGTATCTATCTGAATAGAGAAAAATACTATTTTCAGATACGGTCTCTCTGTTTCATCGGAGTCTTTGTTACCTACTTACCACACAGCATCTCTTGCCAACATAAGGAAACACTTAAAATCCTTGTCTCTCTTGACCTATCACACATTATTTTCTTTCCATAATCAGCAATATTCATCAAGAATTACCTCTTAATGTAATATTAAGTGGCCAAATGGTTCATGTTCTACTTCTGAGACAGCCTCATTCAGTCCCTTTTGCTGGGTCATCAAATTAGTCAACTTTGTTCAGTAGCTTGAGGCAGATTTTTCAGCACCTACTGTTCTCCTCATCAGACCATGGCCAGAGCATGACTGATAATAGGTTCATCACCTAATTGTGCTTTGAGTGGAATTTAAAGATAATTTTTTCCTGTAATGAATAATTTCATTTATGACAGGCCTTTCTGAGTGCAGCAATTACAGCAATAGTTATAGTCAAACTTTAACTTCTTTGAACATTTAGTGCATTTCCACTGCTAAAGAGAAGTACTCGGTGTCTCAGATTTAAAATGCCTTAGATTCAAAACTTCCTCTGTAAGATGCACGTTATTTACACCAGACTTCCTCTATACAGAATGACAGGGATAGCAATACCACACTTCTTCTGCCCCCAAAGACTTATAAGCTGGAAGACTTATGGTCACTGTTCAGAAAATAAGAAATAAGAGCCAGAATTATAAACATATACTATTCTTCATACAAACTAAGTTTATGCTTACATAATAATTTATGAGCAAAGAAACAGTCTTMAATCTATTTATGATTCTATCCGAGTAGCTCAGCCTGTTCCACATCACACTTTGTCAGGCAATCCAGATTTCAAGTCTGACTGACTGTGCTGAGAAGTAAAAACAACTGACATGAAGAGACTTGTATGTAACATGACACTATTACATTTGGGGGAGGAGAGGGAAGCACATGCCCCTTGGCACTTGCTTACGTAATGGGTATCTGTAGAAACCCTACCTGTTCTTTGATATTAAGTAGCCTAAAAGAACCAATGATGCACAAAAAGGGAATTTGATGCAAACCTAGCCACTTACACAAACCCTATACTGTCCAGTTCTATTTTAAAAAAACAAGTTATACATTGGATAAATAAAGGATATCAATAATATATGTTATAATAATAAAACATAAGCAAAAATTTAGTGAAGAAATCAAAAAATGAGCTCTGGTGGGTTGGCTTTGGACAGCTGCCAACCTGGGTCCTATCTAAATCTTCCCTTTCCCTGACAGGAGAGGACAGGGGAGAAAATTAAGTAAAAATGCTCATGGGTCAAGATAAAAACAGTGATATCACTCATAAATTACTTTCAGAGGCAAAATAGATTCAACTTGAAGAAAATTTGGTTTACTGGCAACTACAATAGAGTTGGAAATGAGTMCTGAAGCCTTCTAGTCTCCATGACCAGGGAAGCAGACTTCTAGCAACTTTTCAGGGCTGTCAAATGTTCAAGAGCCAGTGTATGCCACAAGGTACGCAGACCACCTCGTTCTGCCAAATAGAAGTACAGCACTTCCCATACCTTGCCAATCAAATTTTCAAACCGGAAAAAAAAACATTAATGACTCAATTCAATACACAAAGATAATATTGAGGATATCAAGTGTAATTATTACAAGTGTATAAACAAACACCTCTGCATATGCAGTGGGACCACTAAAATCTGTCATTCATTATGCATGCCCCAAAGAAAACAGGTGAACAGTGAATTCAAACATGATTATCCAAAGCCTTTTTAGGAAAGAGTATTTCAGTACTCAAGAGGAAGTTTTCTCTTGCATGTAGTCTTTCTTCCTCAGTGCATCTGTCCATTCCTGACTGATGGCTTCAAACATGCTTTCAACTTCTGCAGGTTGAGATATGTCCAAAAGGGGAAAAAAAAGACAGAGAACAAGGCTAACAGACTTTGTGCAAAATTATGCTATCCGTTGTCAGACAGGCAACATGGAATAATAAAAGAAATAATGTGAAATAAATACAAAGCAATAGAGAAGATGCAAGAATATACCTTTAAAAGAGAAAAGGCAATTTAAAATTTAAAAAAAAAAAGTGAAAAATAGTGAAATACACAGTTTAAATACAGTGATGTTTAAGTAGATATAAAGAAGCAATCCATTGCTTACATACCTGGGCTAAATCCAAGGAAATTACATCCACTTAACACAAGAAGTGATTTGATCTGTGATCTTTAATTAGCCCAGCAGAAGTAATTTGCCTCATGCAAGTGCCACATGTTTTTATTCAACCCGACCTTTAAAGTCACAGGCTAAATGTAACTGCTATTTAACATCCCAAGCTGCTTGGGAAGAAGTGGCATATAGCCAAGACAAAGGAACAATTGAAAGTGACAGGCAGCAGAAAAAAGTCACCAAAATTCCTCATCATAAGATTATGTATGTCATTTGAGGTTGTCTAAAGGAACTGATCTTACTAAGAAGGGGAAGAGGAAAGAAATGGAGGATACGCACTGCTCACATGTACAACAATCCCTGGAGACAGCGGTATTCTACTTGTGAATCAAGGAYGGGTCATGGCCATGACTTTCCAACAGTGCAGAAGATGCTGTCAAATTATATCTGCTATAGCTTACTCCCTGCAGGCTATTCAAACCATCTTTTCTTGTCAGGCCCTTTGTGATGTCCTTTGGCTTTTACGAGGTGAAACAAGCTTCCAGCTTCCCTTCTGGGCACAGACACTRCCTTCATACACAGCCTTTTATATCACATTGCATGTCACTCACCAGGATATAAGCAAGTAGTTCAAAACCAGAATTTTAAGTACTATTTTAACTACTCGAACCAAATGTTTTATTGCTATTATTTGTGGAATCATAGGATGTCCTGGGTTGGAAAGGACGTCACCATCTAGTTCTGACCCCCTTGACATGACACCTTTCACTAGACTTAGAGCTCCATCCGAGCTGGTCCTGAATTCTTCCAGGGATGGARCATCCACAACTTCTCTGGGCAATCTGTTCGTGTGCGTCACCACACTCACAGTAAAGATTTTTTTCCTCATATCTGATCTAAACCTGCTGTCTTTCAGTTTGAAGCCGTTCCCCTTCTCTTTTCCAGGCTGAGCAAACACAATTCTCTCAGCCTTTCCTCGTAGGAGAGGTGTTCCATCCCTCTAAACATTTTCATGTCCCTCCTCTGGACTCACTCCAACAGGTTGATGTCCTTCCTGTGCTGGGGACCTCAGAGCTGGATGCAGCACTCCAGGTGGGGTTTCATCTGAGTGAAGTAGAGAGGGAAATTCACCTACCTCACCCTACTGGCCACCCTGCTGTTAAGATCCAATTATTGAGAGATGTCTCTGCCTGAAGTAAGGTGCAAATGAGACCACATGCCAAAGTCAATAATATAGATTTTATTTAACAGTAAAGATGAGGTGGACAGATAGAAAGAATAGAAAAGAAGTGGGGGATGAGAGAGAGAGAGAGAGAGAGAGAGAGAGAAATGAAGCAGAAGATAGCAGAAGATAGGCACCACCTGTGGATGCAGTGGTGTCCTGTTGGTCTTACTTCACCCTGGTCTTGGTGGTGAGGGTTCCAGAGTTGTTCTGTCTTCTCGGTGGTGAGGGTTCCAGAGTTGTTCTTCTGGGGGTACCACCTTTATACAGTCCAGGTCACAGGTATCCACAGGGCGCAGATGCTGTGCTGATAACTTGGGATGATACATGTGTGAGCAGTTGCTTCCTTTCCCACGGTTTACCACAGTGGGAGTTTTTGTCTGGATGTGTTAACCAGGATGTGCTAACTGGATTTCATCTCACCAGGCCGGGAATCAGCACCTTCCTGTCTTAATTTCTTATCTCAAGTTCCAGCTGTGGTGGCTTATCTCATGGCAAGTCCCTTCTGTGTCCTTGACATTGTTTTGATCCAGGCAACTCTGCTCTTTAAGTGCTTACAGCTACTTTTGATGCAGTTCAGAACACAGTTTCTGGGCCGCAAGTCGACATTGCCAGCTCAGCCTCTCATTCACCACCACTCCAAGTGCTTCTCAGCAGGGCTGCTCTCACTTTGTCCACCCCCTACCTGCACTGATACCAGAGGTTGCCCCAACTGAGGTGCAGCACCTTGAGCTTGATCTTATTAAACTTTGTGAGATTCCCCTGGGCCCACTTCCTGGGCCCACTTTTTTGAGCTTGTCCAGATCCCTCTGGATGACATCCCATTATTCAGGTGTTCCAACTGCACCACTCAGCATGATGTCATCTGCAAATTTGCTGAGGGTGCACTTGATCCTTTTTTTTATGTCATTAATGTAGATATTAAATAACACTGGTCCCCATATGGACCCTTGAGGGACACCACTTGTCACTAATGTCTATCGGGATTCTGAGCCATAGACCACGACCTTCTGGATGCGACTGTCCCATCACATTCTTGTCCACCTAGCAGTCCACTCATCAAATCCATCTCTCTCAAATTTAGAGAAAAGGATTTTGTGGAGGACCATGTCAAAGGCTTTACAGAAGTTCAGATAAATGACATCTCTAACCCTTCCCTCATCCACTGCTGTAGTCACTCTGTCATAGAAATCCACTAGGCTGGTCGGGCAGGATTTGACTTTGATGAAGCCATGCTGACTGTCCTGAATCCCCTACCTGTTCTCCATGTGCCATAGCCTAACTTGCAGGACGATCTGTTCCACGACCTTCCCAGGCACAGAGGTGAGACTGTCAGCTCAGTAGTTCTCATGGTCCTCCTTTCTACACTTTTTAAAGATGGGTACAGTATTTCTCTTTTTCCAGTTGCCTGGAACTTTACCAAACTGACATGACTTTTCAAAGATCATGGAGAATGGCTTGGCAACTACACCAGCCAAATCCCTCAGGACTCTGAGATGCATCTCATCAGGTCCCATCGACTTATGTACATTCAGGTTCCTCAGGTGGTCATGAACCTCATCTTTATTTACAATGTTCCCACAATCTCCATTCTGCTAGCCACCCACTCAAGAGGTGTGGGAAGAGAGGTTGCAGGTGAAGGCTGAGGCAAAAATGTTGTTGAGCATCTCAGCCTACTTCTCACCTGTAGTTACCAGTTTGCCATTGTTTATCAGAGGGGTTGCACCTTCTTTGGCCTTCCTTTTCTGGTTAACATACCTGAAGAAGCCCTTCCTGTTATTTTTTGCATCCCTTCCCAGTTTCAGTTCCAGCTTTCCCTTGGCCTTCCTCACCCCAACCCTACACAACTGGACTTCATCTCTATACTCTTCCCAGGTTATCTGTCCTTGTTTCCACTGTCTGGGTATTTGTTTCTTTCCCTTTAGTTTGACCAGCAGTTCCCTACTCCGCCATGCAAGTCCCTTGCCTTTCTTGCCCGGTTTCTTGCATCTCTTATGCTTTATTGAAGACTTCCTTAAACATCTGCCAGCTCTGTTCCACTCTCCTGTCCTGGAGAGCAGTATCCCAGGGAATCCCACTGACTATCTCCCCAAAGTGCTGTAAGTCTGCCTTCCTAAAGTTCAGGGGCCTAGTTTTACTCCTTACATCACCCATATCTCTCAGGGCTGCAAACTCCACCAGTGTATGGTCCATGCAGCCCAGGCTGCCTCCAATCCTCATGTTCCAAATCAGTTCATTGTGTTGGTGACCAACAGATCCAGTAACAAATCCTCTCTGGTAAGGTTGTCTATTGCAAAAAAAATTACCTTTCTTTTGAAAATGCTGGCTTCCATATTGCTAACAGCAAAAATCAGTATGTTGTAATAACAATATTAAAGAAAGTATTGAATAGCTTTATAATACCTAAGGGTTATGCAGCTGCATTCCATCAATTAATAAAATATACTCTATTGATTTCTAAATAAAAATTAAAAAATCAATAGGAATTAAGAAATCGTATGCTCAGACAATCTTACTTAGTCTAATACATGTTGGGTTTTTGCAGAAAATGCTCTGATGACAAAACAGGGTATCATTTGAAAATAGAGGTTATCACAAACAAAAAAATAGTTTAGCTATTTTAGGCCAAGCTTCCCAAACTATTTTTAAAGCCACATTTGCTTGCTTGTCATTAAATATATAAAGTGATATGAAATCTCTAAGCAACAAACAGAGAASTTGGACATTTTAAATTACTTTTCATTTCCAATTCAGAAACCTTGTTTTGTGAGCATTTTAAGACATTGAGAAGCAAACTGTATGGCATGAAATGCCTTTCTAAATAACAGAGGAATAAAGTCTCATCTCATCAAAGAGCATTTAGAAGGACCAGTCCTTGGAATTCAGTAAGCACACACAAGGTTACAATCCACTTGAGAGATCGTGGAAATGTCATAAGCCAGCAGAGAGCAGCTCAAGCAGCTTATGAATGACAAAAAAGCCAAGGGAGATGATTATAACCTTGCACTCATTCAGCAATCAAGCATCATCATTATCAAATATAGAGAAACTTAAAATACTTATGCATTTTAAGGTTGCTCAGGTCTGTCAACCCATTCAACAAAATGTCATATGAAAGTAAAGTGGGGATGGGGGCTGGCCTGGAGACTGTGGAGTTTGGTATTTCCCCAGTTACTCACATAATAGTTAAGAGAATTAAATAGATTATTTTTGTGAAGACTGGGTCTTACATGGAGAGTTTCACTTCTGACCACTTCAAAAACCAATGAGAAATACCTGTAAGCTTTTAGGCCTTCTTTTACCAGTTATCAATGGACTTTATTTAGCTGAATAGGTCAAATTGGGTTTTTATGTATTTAATAGTGCATTTGTGCATACCAAGTGCATACATACCCAAACGAACTACCTCTGCCTGAAGAGCAAATTTTTCAGTATTAAAACAAAAAACCTATTGTCAGCAGAACCATTCCAAATGGCTTATTCCTGTCTGTATCTCTAAAGAAGAAAAATTATCAAAAGCATCTTAAAAAAGAAAGCCATCTTAAAGAACATTGAACCATTAATTTAAATAGCAGCTATTACTTAAGGTGGGCTGTAAGACTATTTTAGTCAGAGATGATCATTCAGGTTTGGAAATCAACTGCACATTTTCTTTCCACTGAATAAATGTGCTTAGAACTTCAACCTTGCAACAGCGGGTTATAATTACAGTATTAAATTTTCACTGTTCTAACTTTGGGATTATTATATTTATTCAAATGTAGTTAAAATAAATAGGACAGAAGAATAAATAGGACCTCTACATGAAGGCATGATTGTTTCACTGCCTGTGAAGAAGAGGGGACATAGATAGAAAGGGGACAGCCATATCACATCCTTCACTTTTTCAAGGATTACTTGTACTGGTTACATCTTCTTAAAAAAACTTCTCTCTCTACTTCCTTCTCAAAGATGATGGAAGAGGGATCAAACTATTTATTTACAATGAAAATAGTAAATGAAAGAAGAAATCTTACAGTTAGCCTTTGAACAGTTACCCTTGAACATCTTCAACTTAGACAGCTAGCAAGCTTTCCATAACCTTAAAACATACTGAGTTCATAAATTGCTTTTTGTCGCGGTTATTTCCAAACCTAAATGTTTAAAAGGTGTGAGTCAAGCTCCAAATGAAAAAAAAAAAGAAAATTAAATATGCTTTAGGAAGTTTTGGGGGCTGAATTTTAAACACATGGGGTGGCTAAACTGAGAAACTTTGGGAAACATACTTAAAGATTGGCATTTGTATCTTCACATCTGAGTACTACCCACAGTCTGACAAATGTTGATGTATTGTCTCTTAGAGAAGAGATTCAAGCACATCATGTCCACAAAATACAGATAAAGTGAAACATATAGAAGACTTATTTATGTAATTTAATTCAGTTTAAGATAGTTTTTCCTGGGATAAAAAACACCCCTGTTAACTGTAGAAACAAATTACAGTTTCATATTTTCTCTGCAATCAAATATGTAATTATAGCTATAGCATAGGCATGAAGCTAAAATTGCAGAAGACTGATTTTATAAGAGAAATAACCGATTAGCTTCCTTCTAACCTAGTCAGCCTATCTGGAGCTACTACAGGGTTTCCTGTTTCTCCTCAGTCCCCAAGCTTGTATACCAACCCAGTGTCAAAACTGTGAAAAGCATCTGCTCAAAGCAGGATGAGTGCCAGCATCAGATCCATGGCAGTCTAAGCAAGACCTGGAAACTCTATGGGATTAAAAGATCCTGGTCCAGTGCTGCTCTATTTTCCCAATATAGCAGTTTAAACCAATATCTAATCCAAATCTTGAGCACACTGATGCCTTTCATTCTGTAAAACTAATTTATTTTAATAACAGTAGCAGCTTGGTTTCTCTACATCTCTAGGTGAAATGAGTGCTTGTGAGGAAAACTCTCAGGTCATCTGGATAAAATAGGAAAAAATCATCTCCTGTGCCCTCTCTTCTAGTAGGATTGGTCCTCTCCTGCTGAGTGTATTCGCAAGAATGTGGTTCAATGGCAGCAGATGCAGAATGAAGTGGTTGATGCTACTGAAGAGCCAGGAAATGCACAGTATGCATTTCAGGAAGTTTGCACTTATGATTGGGTCGAATCTGGTAACATGCAGTGAATATTCATGAGAAGGAGAAGAATATAAAGTTATTCTTGGAGCAAATCTTCTATCTTTGAGTCCTCAAAGGAATTTGGTTCAGAGAGTATGAGAAAGCTCCATAACCTGGGACAAATTTCAGTAAGTGGGGACCATCAGGAGGTTAACCTCAAAAGCACACTGATGATCTGAACTACAACTCATTACCAGCACTCTGCCTTTCAAATCCAGACACTCACAGTAGCTCTCAGACTGAATGCATTCTCTGCCCTCTGCTCTGGGGTGCTAGAAAGGACTGCTTTCTATCACATCCACAGCTGCAGTGTCACAAAGGACTTCAATTAATACCAACTGGAAAAAAAAAAGGCAAAGCCATCCTGACTTCTAACCCATCACCTGGAGTACACATAATACATAGTAAATAATTGTGCTATGATGATGGATGGCACATAGATCCTGACACCTTGGAGGATTTCTCTTGTCCAATTGAAAACTGTAGCATAATTAACTGTTCAGTACCCAGGCTGGTTATATTGGTTATAAGAGATATTTAATGTCATGTTCCTGTCTGGAGCCGTAAAAAGTAGGTACTAAAACCTAGCTGGGATGAGACTCATTCCTCTAAGAGGACAGATCCCGGAGGCGTTCTCAGATCAAGATAGATATTGGAAAACAATTAGTTCACTGCGGAGAATAGCAAATTTGCCCCCAGAGACCTTCTTCACAGAAATGACTTGCATTTTCAAGGTTTTTAAGACAGAGAAGCATCCAAGCCCTTTTATTCAGGATGATACGAATAACTAGTAGCCTAGAAAGGACATTACCCACAATATTGCAGAAGAGCAAGCACTGTTCTTTTAGAGAAGGGCTGCTCACCCACTAGGCAGGATTGGTGAGTGTTCAGAAAACATGCCAGCCTTGCCATTTCAAGTGTACTAGAAGCATTATTAAAACAGCCTCCTCGCAGCATAAGTACCAAGAAGAATTACCTGTAATGTCAGGGAAATATGTGTGGAGACAGTGATGCTACAGCTCCTTTTAAACTGTTTTCGACAGACAAGACACAAATATCAGACTCTTTCTACACATATATGCTCTGACAACACATTTCTGTGCACACACATAAAAATTGATTCAATAGTTAGAAAAGCCAGAGCTCACTAAATAAGGTACTTATACAGATATATACAGAGCAAACACTTTAAAATGCAGTCATATTCGAGGTTTCTTTTMATGTCTTCATCTTGGCTTGATCTAGCTTAGAATAAGCTTTTCTGGCTTTTAATTATTCCCCAAGTTCTTATTTTTAATTGAAAGTAAATGACGCAAACATCATTTTTCAAGGCTTTTTCCTCATCCTGTACCTATTCTCTTGTACTAATACCACTAACACCTTAAAAGTAAATATTCTCAAAATAAAGCTTTTTTGACAATATTATTTAGCAATCCTTCTGTAAAAAGTCCCCTTGATAAGTGCTCATTAAAAGAGAGAAACAGATCCCCTCGATCATTTTCTTCAGTTTGCAGTAAAACCCTCTGCTTCCTACTCATGCAAAGAATACAAGTGGTGGGGAGAGCAAAAAGTAATGGCTTCATTTAAATCAAAACCAGTGAAAATCCAAAATCTGTGTAAATCAATGACTCAGCTGACTTCCGTGGACAGATTTTGACCAGAAATTTTTACAACAGGTCAAAGTTAAAGGAAAAATCCTTTTGGTTTTTTTTCAGATATGAAGCCATATTCGTATGGCTGAAACTAATCAGATCTATGAACATTTGGAATATAAAAAACATATTTTCTGTTTTAAGTAAGTTTAGTAACTTTTTTCTTCCTAAGCAAGCAAATATCAATCTATTGCCTTCTGTGAGTTTGCCAGTTGTGGTTACAAACAGAGATGGCACACAGGTCTCCAGTACGTTTAGAAAACTGGAAGCAAACATTATCACTGTGCCTTAGCGTTTAAGTTTAAAGAATAAAAATACTAAGGGCAATGACAAAGTCTCAAATTTCCTCCTTATACTCTGATTTTATAAGGTTATCTGGGTCCAACAATTTTCCTACAATATGAAGTTCAAGTAAGAGCAGGATATTTCAGGACTGAAGCCCTAAGTCCAGATCTACATACTTATATATGTGCCATTTAAAACATTCTCAATATCTCTGAAGATAGAAGCCAAAAGTTTCAGGTGCATCCTGAGGAGAATTTGAAATAAATACCTGGAGAACTGCAGAAGCCCTAGCCCTGCTGTGTAAATAGTAAATGCCTATGTTCTTCCTGCAAATAACTAACTTCTCTACTTACCGTCCTTCACCTAGGATTCATGCTCAGAAAAGAAGTGTGAAAAACTGGAATCCTTCATGACACRATCATGATTGTTCTGTAGAAAAGTGTTTACACTCCTTCCTGTTAATGTCATGTAAAACACTTCATTTTTTCTATATTTTTCTTCAAGCCTCCCTATAATTGCAATTGCATTTCTAGTTCGGTGGCATGGTTTCCCATAAGATACATTTTTAACAAGTGAATGCATCAGAGCAGTGAAGGAACAGGATTTGGTCTGGAATGATCTTTCAGATCATTCAGATGAGGCTATTAAGCCACAAAGGCCATAACATATGCCAGCAGGGTTTAACTTTCATGATCAGCGGTGACTAGCATGCTTCGCAAGGGCAGTAAAAGCTGCTCTTATAGCCACTAAAGTACTGATGGCAATGAGGAAAAAAACATTTTCATATTCAAGTAATTCCTCTAAAAAGGAAAGTATTGAATGCTTTAAAAAGGCCCACCCTTTGCTTTTTTACTTAATTAAGGAAGGAAACTTCTTATAATATGGCATCATTATACAGCAAAAGTGAGGAATAATCTCTCAGGTTTTACATGCTAATATCCTTATCAGTAATCTATGAGGTCAAGAACTCAGTGGAAATTTTGAAGTCTGTAGAGGCTTCAAATTCACTGTGATTTTCTAGCCTTTTCTTAAATTAGTCCTACAATAGGTAAGGGGTTAGAACTGAGGTCAGAGTTGTTAAAATACACAGTCTCTCATTATAAACAAACCTATGACCATGATCCCAATGGACATGTGTACAGTTATCCTATTTAAAAGTGACCTGAAAATTAATATGACACATCTACAGTTATCATTTTCTGTTTCTGAAATGCAGAAATTGAACCCACACTGAAGTCTATCTAATACTAGCATGCCACCGGATGAGGAGTAAATTTCCATATAGTGAATACAAATTTTACAGAGCTTATTGCACACTTATCACTGGTCCTTCTATATTTTTGTACAGTTTTCATTTTCTTGTATGCCTAACTATTGGGTTTTCTTCCTGTCCTATTGAACTAGAGATTATTATTTACTTCATACTTATGGTCTGTAATTTATCATATGACTTTGTTCTTCTAAAGAAAAAAATATATATGTAGCTATAGATTAGGTATTCTATCAGGCTATTTTTGGTGGAGAAGAGGAATGTTAGAAATCAGAAAGGCAATTTTGGATTTCTCTCCTTGCTCTTCCCCATGTCCTTTTAAAGGATGTAAACCAGCACACAACCAGTTGGAAATCTCTAACTGTTTTATCTCAGACAAGTCCAAACCCAAACTTATTAATTTGGTCTTTATACCTTCTATAAGGTCTCCAGTCTCTGCCAGTACACAGTCTTCTGCTGGATCAGGACTCTGTGGTGTAAGACCTCTACCCACAGCCAATCATCTTTGTCATTTAGGGAGTCCTCTTCAATACAAAACAAATCACAACTAGAACTTCTTTAGTATTAATACAAAAGAAGAAACAAATTCTGAAGTATTCATGCGAAAAATAAAGCGGTTAATTCATGCGAAAAAAAAGACTGCCAAAGTACAGGAACTACTGAAAATAACCTGTTCAAAATCTTAAAGGAAAATAAATAATATTTCCAATTAATCATCATACAGATTGATGAACATATATGGCTTCTGGACTGCGATTCCTTGAACTTCAAATGATTAAAATGAAATTTATATTTTCAGTAAAATTCTTATAGCTAATTTCTTGTTATCACTATCACTAGCCTAGGTACAACTCTAGCATTCATGTTTGTAGATGCTAAAACCCTGCCCTCAGAAATTATATTGCTTTATTTTGGCTGTACTACAGTTCTGTGTTTGGTATCAAAAATTATCTAATGGTTTGGATTTCTTTCCTTTTTTTGTTTTGTTTCTTTGTTGTGGTGAGAAAAAGTTATTTAACACTCACTTTAAAACTATATTGTAGAAAAGTACCTCTTTTTTATCTCTACATCTCACCCACATAAATGAAGTATGACAAGTTAAAAACTGAGATGTAATTCCCCTCAAAATGATATGTGTATAAATGATTAAGTATATGGCAACATTATCAAAGCAGAGCAAATAACTCTGAACTGAAACAGTTGAATCCCCTCGATTTTTCTATCTAGAATTATTTCTCAGTGGCTTTTTGGAAAGTAAATAATGAAAACACTGTATAAGAAAGTGCATTGATGGAATGCGCAAGTTGTATCTATTGCAACATAATATTTACAGRAAGACAATTTTGAACTTGCAAATAGAACTTGCAAATTGAACTTGAACCTACCATTAAGAAGTCCATTAAAAGTTTGTTCAGGCTGTTCACATTTTTCTTAAGCATTTACCTTACTTGGTGAAGGTGAGAAAATAAAGAAAAAGAAAAGAAAAGTGATATTTCATGCATCTATAAGAGACAGTCATCCAAAAAAAAACCAGGAATAGCAATCCATCATACAACCACTGACAAATTCCCTTCCATTTCTCTATATACCAATGTCCAACAAGGAAATACTAAAAATTATGTCAAAGAACAATAATTAGTTAACTTAACATATAATTCTGATGACAGAATTTAAGAATACGTCAGCTGCAAGAAAAATTGCAAACAGAATATTGAGACAGAAGTTTCACCAAACAAGTTCCAGAGTAATTCATCTTGCTTGACATATCACCAACCCAATTCTAGACATAACAGCATAAACTGCTGTCACTCTGAACATGTTTGCTCTGTATCTATACAAATAAATCACTCTTCTAGACTGTATATAGAATAAGTGAAAGCATGAGCATAAGTTACTATATGGACCTGATACCACCTAGGTTCCCTGAAAGCAGGGCAGGAGGTAGATACTAGAAGCCCAAGCCTGATAAGATATTAATGAGTCAAAACAAAAAAAAAAAATCAAAAAAAAACCAAGCTGATCTAAAAGAATTCGCAGAAACCACGAGTTTGCTTTAAATGAACAAATCAAGAAGTCATCGGAGAAATTTAAAATCTACCCAAATTAACATAAGGTCTATGTTCAACGAATAAAAAAGATAACACTGGCACATTTGCAAATCCAGCCTGTAGAGTACAAGAGCCATAAATTCCCAGATAAATTCTCAATCATGTAGCGAATCTTTCTTGTAGATGAAACACACCCCACAGGATCAGACCCCTTCAGTAAAGCTCACAAGTAAAGTACAAGTTAAAATGAACCTTCACAGTTTTTCTATACTACAGTAGACAAAGCTTATTCACTGGATTTCTCATTTGAGACTTGAAGTGGAACAAAATTGGTAAACAATTCCTTATGTTCCTTCTCTCTCATTTTGTAGCTCTTCCAAATCTTAGATTCAAGCAATAAGTAGAAGTAATCTGCAACGCAATTACCTATAGCATTATTACTATTATTTGCCAATAAGTAGCAATTATATGCATTACAGTGTGATCTTAGGCAAGCAATCCTTTGGATATCATTTGACCTAGATTTGAATTCAATGAAGCATTTCTAACAATTTACATATTCAAAGATGGAGTTCAATGAATGAAAGCAAAACAGAAGTACAGAGTCAAACCAAACATCAACATGAGTCAAGTTGTGCCACACATGCTGACACTGAACCTGACCGCACAAGGTCTCCTAGTTTGCATTAGTGGAACAACTTTTTTTGAAATTATTATATTCCAAGAAACGCCCACAGAAAGGGATTCTATGCTGTTCAGTGCAATGCATAAGGAAGCAATCAAAATTACTTTTCGTTACTGTTGATCACTTACAAAAAGCTCTGGGCTTGCATCTCACCCAATACATGGCAATGCAGCCCTCTACCATCAGACAAGTACTAATCCCCATCACACACTCTTGTCCCTTGACCTCCTATCCAACTACAAGAAACAAGTTTCCTCGTTGTTCAGAGTGATGCCTCATTAAATTGTTTCACCTATAAGCTGATTCTCCAAGCACTTCACTAGAAACAAGCCAAGTTCTGCTGCTGCAAACAAGATTAAGCAGCCAGTATAAATCCCTCTTCTTAGAAGTGTTATACATTTTATTCTGTTTCCTACTGCTAGTAATTTGCAGTGGTAAATGTAGTACAAGGTTGCAGTGCATATTATCAACAAGGTATGTGGAAAGGTAGAATTAGAAGGGACAAGTAAAGTTAAATTATATTGCTTCAAAATATTCATTCGCATCTTTCTGCTTAAAAATAAGGAGCTTCTCTCCAATAACTAAACTACAGGGTATTGTTGTGCTAATGGCATCATATGTAAAGCATGAAAAATTGAACAAATGCCTATTGAAATTATACGAAATGATAAATAATTTAATGGTGAGCTTTATAAAATGTAAACATTCTCAAATTACTTTGCTATGAATTAGTAATCAAAAGCTAAATTATTTAAATTTCTGCCGCAAAGGAGAAACCTAATGAGATCATAAAGATTCCTGGTAAGAGAATTCCAGACTAGAAGTGTGTTTTCCAAGAAGGTAATTTACAGTCCAATAATTTATAGCTATAAAATACTGTTTCTGCAGTCAGGATGATTTATTTTCTGCACTTACCTTGATGAATGTTTGAAGTACAATGACAACCTCCTTTTGCAACTGTGCAATATCATAAACACTGAGAAGGTCTTTTCATATACTAGAATTACTTTCAGTCTAATTTTCTAGGAGCTACCTTCAGGTAATCAGTATGTGAGAATACAGTCATTACTGTATTTTAAAATATTTAAATTGTAATTAATCCTCAAGAGTGATACCCCTAAGATTGTCAGCACGAAAAGAGGAGAGTTAAATATATTAAGATGCAACTATCCAACAGCCTAGTCTGTATGAGAAGCTTTCGTAGTGAACAGACAATTGCCAACTTTTCAACTTAGTTTTTACTCTGAAATCCTGAACCACCAATCACTGAAAATTTCTTATTTTCTTATGGGAAGCATTCACATTTTCTTTCATTGTTTTTAGTTTCATTTAGGTTCTGAGCATGAGGAAAAGACACTAAACCGGATCAAACATTAAAAAAGTGATTGATAGATTCCTGTTAAATTTGCCAGTGATGGAGATACCTGTGACATGCTTCCTATAACTTAAGAAATATAGTAAAAAGAGATGGAGAGCCTTTCTCTCTATTCTTAATAGAACTAGAAGATTTTTATTTTCTTAATGAGTTATGACAATCATAAAGAGCTTATAAACTGCAGAAAGCAAATTCATCTTTACTATTTTTGTGCTGTGTTGAGATCCAGGCAATGGAAATTTAGAGGAGGACTACAGAGCGAACTTTGATGAAGTAATAATGACAGAATAACCATGCAAAAAAACAGCAGAGGCAGACAGTATTGTGCCATTAGGTTGTCACTCTCTGAAAATCAACGCCGAAAACATTGGCAAAGTAGACAATGAAAATATGATGGTCTTGGAAGTTCATATTTTGGAAAATATGCAATAGCAATTGTGTACATACTTCTGTAGAAGTACATAGGTATAAGCACAGGGTTCATATCAGAAGTAACAGCACCACTAGCTCAGAGTAATTCTTCACAGGGACAACAGACAACACTGCAGATGAAGATGAATGGGCTATTAGTTTGGAAGTACACTCAATATTTATTTTTGAGTTTACAGGCTTATCAGCTCCTGTCAATTACATTACCACAGAAAAGAAATCAACAAAACAATAAAACTTGCAGTGCTGATCTAATCTCTTAAACAAGTTCATGAAGTAAATATGATTCTGAAGCTGTCAAAAATACAATTTGTAATAGTACTGTGGAAAAAGTACTTTAAAAAGGTATTGGATTAAAACTGAGCCTGTGTTCTATTGCTTTCAAGAGGATGTAATTTTTTAAAAAGGCAAAGGGACAAAAACATCCCAAGGAGAAATTGAATAGTGGCTCTGTAAGAAGTGGAACTTCTTGACACAGTCAGAAGAAAGCTCAACTTGGCCATCTTGTTTCTGTGGGAAGAAAAAAAAATCAGTTAATTAATTCTTCGAGCAGAGTTCTAAAGGGCAGAAGTAAAAAAAAAAAATCTACATTTTCATATAAATATAAATACCTATATATCCATCTCTTCTATATAAATACCTATATATCCATCACCTAAAAGTGCATTTAGGTTGTGCATTCAGGCATCTAAGAAAATCCACAGAGGAAAAAACTGAAAGATACTAACCTCTGCAAGGACTATAGTCCAGTCGTATAAAAGAAAAATAAGAAAAGAATGAGCACAATAAGCTGCACTTGAAATGTTCACACACTGAACATGGCTCAAAAGGGTCATCATCTTTGTATCACCCTTCCCCATGATGGCATTTCACAGTCCTGAGGCTGTGAGAACGTAATTTAGCTGTCTTTCTCTAGGAAAAAAAGAAAAGAAAACAAAAACCAAACAAAACAAAAAACAAACCACAGAGCAGAGGATACCTGTTAAGGATGCTGTTCCAGAACGGAGTGAATTAAAACACAGCATTCCTCTGAGTTGAAACCATCAAATTTGAATATTGACTTCTTTTTTTGTTGTTGTTTTTTAGAGAGGAAAGATGTGATAGATTAAGGCCATATTTTGAATCTCCATTGTTCATGTAATACGGAGAGCTTCAGGCAACTCAATTCAAACTGACCTGCTCTGCTACTTCTAAAGGAGAAAGTAGCAGAACTCTTATACAAACATGAGAAGTTTTGGATTAAAAATAAATAGATTTGTTTCGTTAGCTGTTAAAGTCTAAGTTAAATTTATTTTGCAATTCTTGTAAATTACATTTTTTTAAATTTCTCTTCTAACTCATACATTTTAGAGTTATAATAAAAAATAATGCTGATGGTGAACAAGTGAACTGAGCTAGTGAACTAGGTCTACAGTGAAGGAAAACTAATGTCTCTAAACAACTCAAGATCCACAAGAACGAAATAGTTATATCAGAGCAACATGGAGTGACAGAGTACTTATACCTTCGGTCATTCCCAAACTGACAGTCCAGGAATCAATGAAAACTGCTCAGTCACACAGCACACTGGTTACTGCCAGGTACAGTCAGAGAGAGGTACTTTGAGTGCCTGTAGTTTACCACCCACTGGCTTTCCATTGTTTGCCTGCCCTATTACTCCTTTTATATTGTTATTCTTTCTCCTGTCACAACCCTTTGCTCTTAGACCTCTTTCAAAATATATTTTCTTTCATGTTCCCACTCTCCCATAAGATTCTTGTATCTTCTATCTTTTTGTACCTTTTCTTTTCTTCCTAGCCCTGAAAATCCCCTGATATCCATTCCTTGAATACACCTTCCTTTCCAATTCATCCATTATTCCTTGCAAAGTTCCCCTTTCAAATTCACCCCCTGATCCCTTATTCCCCTTTTCCATTTTCTGTTTCACCTAGACACCTCTTTGTCAATTTCTTTCCCATTATATATGTATTTCCCATGATAAATCTATTCTTTTTTCCTCTGGAATTCTGATTTTGTCTCCAAGCCTCTTTCTCCATGATTTGACACCCGCTATTATGTACCTCTCTTGAGCAAAATTCACTATGCTTCCTGTAAGTCATAGGTACTGCACATAGAATCAGAAAGCACATAATTGACATCTTCCTTATCCTGTCTCCTGCTTCATTTCCATGTTCATACAGCCCTAATCCTTTTTTTTACCCTCTGTTTCTGTAACCTCGGGTGTCCCATAAGGTTCAGACCTTCTCTCTCCTTCCTGCGGTAGCTACTCCTAAAACCCACGCCTTTTTCCCCTCCAGCCACCTCTTTTGGGTGACATACCTCCTTGCATAAGTCCCCAAACCTGAGTAAATCTTACTTACATCTTCTGCTTTTGTCACATGAAGTATTATTGTTCTCTTTTCCGATATAAACCGTTACATTGTCCACTTTGGACATATATCAAGCAAGATTCTCAAAAGAGATTTTCTTTCCAAAAATTCTGGTCATTAAAACATGATAAACTTTCGTACGGCTTTATCTAAAAGCTCTTTCACACATTTCCAATAATAGGTTAAGTAATAGGATTGTTCAAACTTCTTTTAAAACCAAATGAACCAGTTAGGCATCTATTGAAGGAAAATGAAGGTTCAGGTCAAGGGCAGCTTTATTCTGTTAATCTCTCAAGAGGACTTTGCCAATAATCCTGAGTTGATAAAAATCAGATTGTGAAGAGTAGGTTTCTTCTTGTGATGTAACCATTCTTTAAAGGGAAAGACACTTTTTGTCTTGACCTCCAAATGTAAGAGTGACAAATTAAAATCACATATATAAGAGCGAAACTTTAAAATCTGGACACATGCACAGACAGCTGCATGTAGAGCAACCTGATGCATAACTCAGAAAAGGAAATTGAGGTCTTTTGGTTAATTAACCTCACCAGGCATGGATCAGGCCTGAGGTGCACAAAAGCTGCCATTCAGGAAACTGACCCTTGCAAATGTCCAGTCTCTAGAGCACATCTCCAAATTTGAGGCATGCTTACACATGGGGATTTCATCAGCTTTTATCTCTGTCCTGGATTTGCTGCATAATTTGGGCTGAATTATTATTAGTAGCAGCATAGAAGAATGGAAGAATCTACTTTGCTGGAGGAAATAATATATGCCCACATTTGTGAAGTGGAAATTATTAAGGGACTAAGTATGAAATTCCACAGTGGCAATTTTTTACTGTAAAATGAAAGGAATGCTTAATGTTGGTAAGAGTATGGCTCTACTGAGACTTGAGACTTCACTGTGTGAGGTTGAAGAATATATCCAGACAGCACAGCAGCTTAAGGAAAAAAAGGTTTCTACCAGAAAAGAGACGATATTCTTGAGCACAACATATTTTTTTCTAAAAAAGAAATAGAATTCCTCATTGATTACATCATGTAATACACGAAAGGCATGGCGGAACATGGGAATTCTCTTGATTCATTTCATCGGTATTGACATTGTTTTGTCTGTGTTTAATTAACACACTGAGTTGAGGCACAACTGTAACCCCTTCTAGCTGCATTTGAGTAATAGATGTTGAATATTCTGTTTTCAAAGAAGAAAACATCACTTATAAAAATAACAACCATGAAAATGCTTGTGTGGAGGGAGAGAGGAGAAAGCATGTGCAGGGGGGTATGTACGAACTCAAAGGCAGCCGCAGTGCTGAGGAACACTTATCATTAGTGTAGCAACAGATTCCATGGAAATTATATTGTAGTTCTATGTTAAACCACTCCTGCTTTCTAGGTGAATCAAAATGTCTCTCACCTGGAAAAAGGTATTACTTATTTAACAGAAATGTGGGGTTTGGTGGAAGTAACACTCTTCCTTCATACACCTCCTTCCTTGCTACAATATAAACTACATTTTCTACTACATGGCTTCCTGAATCCTTTGCAGACAAGTCCATGGGGCCCTTGTAATTAACATCATATCACCATCTGCAGTTCCCTGCTGAGTGCTTCAACCTTCCCTCAGCTATTTGCCCACTTGGATTTTGCAGTAGCAAAAAGGTTTTGCTGTATGCTAAGCCTCAAGACTTTTACAAAAGGAAAGTAGCTACCAGACCTATTTTACCCTTCAGCAGTTTTTCTTAGAAATTTTTGTTTGTCCTTTTGACAGACACTCCTAGTGTAGGCTTGAAATTAATCGACCTGAACATAAAGTTAGATTTAAGTTTTTCTTCAAACATAAACCTAATGTAAGTTTTATTAATTGTGCAGAAAAAATGTTTTTTCCCCAACGTACCAAGATACACACTTACAAACTATGCTCAATCTGCTTTAAGAGAAAAAAGGGAATATTCCCTATACAATGGAAATCATCTCACTTACTGCCTCTGTCAGGCACATTTCTTTCTTTGAAGAATGTATTCTAAGTCCTTTCTGAATCCCATCAGCAAGAAACTTTTTTCCTAAGATAGTGCAGAGCTACTCCAGTAAAACCAGTGCATTAATATATTGCATAAGAGATGCTCATGCACACAAACCTCAATAGTTTTCTGCTTTTCTTTTTTTTAATTTTATTTAGCTGCTTTTTCTACAAGATGGCTCACTGAAAAAAACCCTTAATACTCAGAAATAATCATATATACTCAGACAAAGGCTGGGGATATGCCATCGTTTAATAACGATGCATACACTTGCCTGACCACTGCTGGGTTCTGCAGAGTTTTGTGTCACACTGTCCTCATCAAGCCCTGAGACTTACTTGGAAATGCCACTGTTCAGACACAGCATGAAGCAAACTTCTGGACTCTTTGGCCACCAATTGTTGATGTAATTTCCAAAAGCAAGCCATCAAAATATTAATTGTTGAAATATAAAGCTAAACCTCTGGTAATGGGACAAAGAAAATTCACTCTGTATGTGCACGGGACAGGTGAGTAATAGAGAGCACAATCTGTGAAATGGTTTGTGTTTTTACAGTGAGAGGAACCCAGCAGTGAGAATAAATCACAGAAGTGTAATAGTACACTCCAGATAAAATTGAAATTAACGAGATCTGTTTAATCAGTAAGAAAAACAAGAAAGCATGAAGAATCTATAATTGATAAGATGCTGGTGAGCCATTCTCATATTTTTCAAAACTAATTGGATTCCTCATAAGCAATAATATGATTGGTACCTGTTCGTTAAAAAAGGGTGTTCTTAGGAGTCTTCTGCATGCCCTGGAACAAACTCTAGCAAAACAATAGACCTTGTCAAAGAAAAGAAGTTGACATATTTGTATGGATGYTTACTGAAGACAACATTCTGCCAATACTTGCGGAAAAGTACTGAAGAAAACCTATAGTTTATAAAGCTTTCAGGCAAACTCTCCTCTCAAAGAGTCTGTGAACCTACCTACGTTAGAAGGTAAAAGAGAGCCATTCTAATCCCATGTAGCAGGCATAAAGAGGCAAAAAGGGGCAAAAAGTTGACACAACCAAATTAACATTTCCTCTACCATTAGTACTAAATATGTCAGTGTTGTTAGACTACAGATGTGCATGGGTAGGCTCCAAGGTACTCTTTCTGACTGAGACTATATTTTCAGATTTGGAAGAATGAAGTTGTTGCCACTATAAGCACATTAATCCCCTTCCCCAGTGAATAAGGTCTAAAAAGTCACAGAAAGAGCCATCTACTTTTAAAGCAGGGAAAACACAGGAAGAGAGTGTCTCTTTCCTCTGCTCTGTGAAGGTCATTGTCAGAGACAATACAAAGCATCTCACTCAGCCCTTCTGAAGCAAGGACAGCCTACTTACCATTGCAATTGGTAAGAAAACAAACTTGGAGAGCTAACTTGCAATGATCACAGCACCGCATGACACAGCATTTTCTAATAAATCTAAAGTTATGTGGGCTTGGATTTCCTTTATGTTTCTGCCAAAAATGAACCATTACCCAGCTGTTCCTGTGTACTAGACTATTCTTTTTTAGGACTTAATCTTCAAAAGATATTTGCTCTACCAATCTGTGTTAACTGTGAATATGGATAGAATTATTTCTTATTCATATGTAATATGGATTATTGTAAATAATTATGACAATGTAGAGGTAGATCAACATTACATGAGAAATAAGATGAACATACAGAAATGAAACATGTGACTAGCAAATCCACTATACACCAGTCTGTGACTCAAGGCAGAGGGTCAAACAATATATTCAACATAATTAAGAGAAAGTAGTGGCAACAAATGCAGGAATATTGGCATTTCAAGAGAGTARAATTGAGTATCTAAAGTGAAAGTGGAAGAATAAAAAAACAAAAAGTGGGAATTTGGGTTGATGAAATACAGTTAACATCTTTTCCTTTGAATTGATCAAGTAACATCCTGTCTGTGGGCTGGAGCTAAGATAGATCTCTGAAGTGAAACTTCTCAGCTGTCATTTTCATTTTGTGACAAAATTGAAAGAAACAGATAAAAATGTAAGTATTTCCATAACCTGCTTACAACAAAAAGCTCGTCTCATAAAAAGAAGTGTTTTTAAAAAATATTTCAATTTCTGAATCTTTAGACTATCTGCTTTTAAAAAAAAATACTCCTATTTTATGATGTCTGAATTATTATAATTCCATAGAGCAAACATATATTAATTTTCTTTTTGTATTTTTTATTTAAGGAAAAATTGTTGCTCAGCCTGGATGCTTTTTCAGCAGACTAAGGTCTGACATTTTTAGCATGTTAAAACTGTGCCACAAATCAAGTCAACACAGTTATCACTTGGTTTCTCTAACAGGAATTTAAAAAGCAGTAACAATGACAACAAAACCCACGAAAACCCCCCACAACCCACAGATTTTCAAAAACATTTGAAGACTTCACTTTCTAATTTTTTTTATACAATCCTAAAAAATGCAATTGCACTCATGTTTCAAAAGAAAAAAAGAAAAACCAACAAAAAAATCCACCAATCTTCTTTCACTTGTCAGAATAATGCTTTCACAGCAGATGGCTTTACCCACAACAAAAAGTGACTGATTTTGCCGTGAATAGGTAAACTGAATTGATTCAGCTTAGCAATTCTGTCTCTGATGTGTTCTTCCAAGTAGTTCAACAAGCAGCAGAAGTACAGTCTCCTTTTACTGTGGATTTGTGTCTCAGGACCAAGCTTCCATAAGGATTATCTGTTTTCTGTTAAATGGGTCTCTCTCAGATCCACAGCATTCATAGGATATCAACATCCATGACTCTTCTTGCAGTTCTGGTTGAAATTGATCAATAGTTTAAAAGGTTCCAGGTGAGAATGAACTTATGATGTGTGACTTAAGCCCCCTAGATTTTCATGGCACTCACTATGAAGAATTATGAGCTGTTAAAATGAAGCCGTTCCCAATGGAGACGAAATGAATTTGATGGGAAGAAACAACATCTCTTGAATGTAACAATGTCAAGATCTGAACAACAGTCACCACAAAGCAAACTAAATATAATCGACCACTAATCTTAACATAGTCATGATATGAAGGAAGCCCTTTCTGTTATGGACAGGGAAAATGAAATAAATATTTTCTCAAGCTCAAATAATCAACAGAAGTCGTGTGCCTTTTCAATTAGCTCAATTGGTGTTTCTCCT
This sequence comes from Amblyornis subalaris, assembly GCA_018881555.1. NCBI lineage: Eukaryota > Metazoa > Chordata > Aves > Passeriformes > Ptilonorhynchidae > Amblyornis > Amblyornis subalaris. Next base: position 32,839,140 of record JACAXG010000001.1, on the reverse strand, counting down.
ATATCAGTCGTTATCAACACTAGATTCAGATACTGCTTGCTCCAGTTAGAGCTGACAGCCTCTTCTTTAACGGACAAAAATAAAAGACATCTTATGGGACATTAAAAAGAGCATGGGACTAAGCACCAGCTTTTCTCTGATGAGACTCCACAATTCTTGTAAATCAGATACTAATAAAATAATACAAGAAAACACCAGTAATATAGATGTTCACATGCAAAAGTGACAGCAGCTTGAGAATTAAGAGAACTAGTCTTAACTACAAAGACAAAATTTATCACTTAACCATTAACCATTTTGTTAGAGGTATTAATTTTAGCACCTGTGCAATTGCCTTGGAAATAACCTTGATAATAAGTTTCATGACTTTTTAAAATTTAAAAGTTTAAGTCAGTTTGCAAGATAAATGCTGAGGAAGAAAAAACAAAACTACTAAGCTTAATGCATTGTGATTTTGTATGAAGATGAGGGACTCAGAGAAGAGTAAAGTGCATAGAAGAAACACRATATTGATCTTCTCTTTGTAATAAAATACATTATGAGTGTAAATGGGAATAAGGTCTCAAATTTTTAAGCCCTGAAGGTGAAAGTCAAAAATTGTTAACTTAGCAATATGCTGGCAAAGATGGAAGATTACTTAACAGAGACTTGAAATCTGTAATTAACACTGAAATTCACAAAATTACACTGCAGTTTTAACAGATCTTGTAGGTTACAAACAAAAATTAAAGCCTAAAAATACTTTAAACAAGCCACATATGAATTTGATAAGGGTGGTAATATTGAGTGGAGATTTTGTTAGTAGATGGTGTTGTTGGGCGATGATTTCTACCAAGTGAGATGGAGAAGATCTGACTGAATTATCTTCATTTTCCACCTTTTTTTTTGCCTTAAAAATCAATTAGTCTATGAGATTTGATAGTGAAAAAAGAGCCAACATCTCACGTGACAATGTCCCACTAGGTAGTCTATCAAATTATGAACAGTGGTGTTGTTCTGCAGCAGACCTAACCCTATGATTTCCTTTTCATCATGACATCTTGTTCTTCCTTTTCTGTGCAATTTTAACTTTGTCTACAGTTTTTCTGAGTGATTAAGAGTGGTGGATACAGGAACACTATGTACTTGAATAGTAAATGTCAATCTCCTTTTTAAATGGTTTTTTATTTAACAATAAAACTGAGATTTGCAAGCTGTTTGAACATCTCACCAAACAAATGGAATCAAAAAGAAGATGAGCAAACACCTTTTGTCTGAAGATGTCATTATCTACTAATTTGCACTTTTTTGTACATCTCTTGTGGGTTCATTTGGATGGTACCCCATGAGGGATGCTTCAGTCTGGTATCATAGGCTAGGTAACAGTGACTTAAGTTATGCTGAGAACAGCCGATTCAGATTTAGTCCTTGCGTCCTTTGAGGCCTAATGCTGATAAAAATTTCAAGGGTCACAGGACACACCTTTCTTTTACTTAACCTGAATTAGTTTTTCTGCTGATTACTCCAACCATGAGTGACTCCTGGTGCAGTTTTGGTGACACACCTCAAGGTGAGCTCACTGCAGGTGACAAACCCATTGCAAAGGGCTTTGGTTTGAAACTCTGCAAGCTGGAATGCATTGAGAGGGGAAGAGCACTCTAAATGCTCATCAAATCAGTACAATAATTTTCTCTCAGTCCTTGCAACATTTGTTCTTTGCATTCTGAGGCTGGAAGCATCTGTCATAATCTCAATTGCTGCAGAAGAAAAGATGTGCAGTGAGCATCCTCATGATCTATATATCAACTCCAGTCTTTTCAAGAACAGCCAGAGGACTTTGAAAGTCAGTGACTTGGAAACTTAAAATTTAGTCTAGTCATTGTGATTTCTCTTTACAATTATAATTTGGCCTTCAAAATTGCTGGTTAAACTCCTGGTGGCTATCTAGAACATCAAAAATGTCCTGATTCTTTTGGCTGTGTTTCCACTGCCATTCTCTGAGCTAATGTTTTCCATCTCAGTAATCTGACCATGGGTGGCACCCATATAAATGATTAAAACAAAATACTCAGGATCTTTTCAAAACATTTTGGCTGTCTTAGATTTCTTCATGATGACTGTGCCAGGTACCTCAGTTTCTGTGGCTTATACCAAAGTCAAGCCCATTTTGGATGCCCTACGTTCAATTAACAATTTACTTTTCATCATTGGTATATACTTCTTTGCTTATGAGATCTTGTAACTATCAGACGTCCACAGCTAAATAAAAAGGTGCTTTCTTAGGCACACATATGTGTCATACATTACATCTTTTGGATTTAAGCCATGTAACTCATATTTACTATAGCTATTTCTTCATCTTTTCCATGTTCCTTCTTTTTCATCCTTACCAGAGTGTGAAATCATCAAATCATCATTAGCATTTATGTCACTTATGTTCATGTTTGTGACTATCCAGATGCTTGTTCTTCTCATAGGCATTTTTCAGTATTTTCATTAACTCCTAAGGCATGTTGTGCATTCATTCTGTTCTATTTTCCTTCTCTAGGGTCAGGCCATCTACAGTTAATAGGTTTTCATCTGTCTCTGAGGTCTGATTCCATTAAAATTCTGTTTTAACTTATCATCTTCCTCCACAAATGCCCAGTTTTATGAGCACCAGATGAGGTTCCAATTCATCTTTGGTGTCTAGTGAGCCTTGAGTCCTCTCATGAAAGTTTTTAGTTTGAATGGGAATGCTTTCAGATGGCTCACACACTTCAAATAATTTGGAGACTTATGATCATCAAGAGTTCTTTGTCCATTGGATTCTTATTCTCCTTCTTTTTTGTCCTATGTATATTTCAAAGTATTTGACATTTTAAGTTGCTGACCATCTGTCTCCTTCAGGTCCTGCAGACACCAACATCATGCAGCTCCTTCCATCTGGCTATGCCTTCAGAAATGTTTCCATTTCAAAATCTCTTGGAGATATTTTTCTAACAACAACTTTAGCAGCCATCTGAGTTTTCCTTTGACACTTTGCCTTCTAAACAGAATAATTCTTTAACTTCCAAAAATTAAAAGACTCGCTTAATTCCCTGATGTGCTTTCTGTAATTTAGATTGTGTACACACACAGGAGATGGTAGGTCACTCTTTTGAACAGTATTTATGATAATTATAGCAGTACCTCCAGTCAAAGTAACTGCCTTGCTACGTTAGGCATCATGCAAACACAGTGCAATCACAGCCCTTACACCCAAATTGTTTCCATCTACATTCTCCTTTAGAGATCACGGAAATGGCACCTATCAATAGCAGTCTTGTCAACTATCAATAGAAGTCATGTCACCTATCAATAGAAATCAATACAGAAGCATCAGAAAGAGGAACGTTATACATGGAACTTTTTCCATTACAAAGAAGGTGACCAGATGATAGCACATTTGCATAGTTAATTTCCTATTTAACAGTCACATAATTAGCTGTCATTTCTAGCTGCAGTATAGTCTCTTTGTTTAAGCACAAAATAGCACCACTAAGCATTTATTTTTGCTGCACTCTTCCTGTTATTTCCAAGTCTAACATACTAGATAGACACCATGGTCGATTTAATTACTATGAATAGATAATATCCAGGTTTTTAATGACATCCACTGTATGTTTCTCTCATCAACAGATCAGAAAAGGAAAAAAGTAACTACTCTAATTTGTATTTTCTTTTGTCCCTCAAAATGTATTACCTGCCAACTTAAAATATATGGCAATGCCTTTGTGCTTCATCAAAGTTGAACATATTCAATAAAACACTGTGAGGGCATTCAATTTCCCATTTTCTCAACTTTTCTTTCATCTCTATTGTAAAACACTTTTTCTTATCCTTAGAACTGCTCCCCTGTTTTAAAAACACTGGAAATGAATCTCTTTTACTCTTTGCAGAATTGTTTCAATAAATTTAGGAGGAGCAAGTGGGAAGTTGAAATGAAAAACTAATTTCCATTTTATGATCTCATTAAAATAATCTACTGATAGAAAGAAAAATCACACATCAACAAATCACATTGTAATACCATAAATCTTCTCCACCTTATGAGTGTCAGTGTCACATCAACAGGTTGAAAGTCAACAAATGCCATAAAGCTCAGATTAGAAGTTAAGTAGGGGAAGGGAAGAAGAAAGCAGAGCAATCTCTCAAGTGTCCAAGTTTCTTTCACTCAAAAAAGCAGAAATTCCTGACACAGCAAATGGGCCAGGTGATTAAACACATGCTACTGAGGGAAAAGCACCTAAGATGGTACCCAAAGTCCAGCTCTAAAAATCTATTATTTTCTTTTCACTCTTTCTTTGCCTTCTGCTGTACATAGCTGCTTTATTCCTGGATACATGTCAAAATAAAACAACTTCAAAAACTTTAATGCTACTGTATTCACATATTGTATTATGTGAGTACATTTCTTTGCTTTCCATACAACTTCGCTCTGATTCTTTCAAAAGGAACCACACTGTCTCCCTAAAGGCTTAAGTTTTAGTAGTTTGGTGGAGAACAGTGAGAAATGAGGATTAGAGGGGAGGGAGAGAGGTAGGTCACATACAGTGTACCAGGTGACTTGTAGGAAAAAAAAAACATTTGAGGATAATCACAGCAGGTGTTATTCCGGAAATAATTTACTCTGGAAGACCATTAACCACTCTATATTTCACATAAAACTGAAGACAAGAGCCACTCTCAGTGGTGAAGGGAAAAGTTGCAACAGAAGTCCTTTCACATTAGCTAATTGAGTATGGAAGTCTTTCAGCATGTTCTGAGAATCTGAATGAAAAAGGGGCTCTCCAGTCTTGAAAAAGGAGAAAGATATTTCCTTGGAGTACAGCTGAACACCTGATGTCTCCTGGACACTAACTATGTCAACAAGGCACACCAAATGCTGGCAGAAGCATTTTCATTGACCAAAGAGGAAGAAATTATCACTTCCTCTTTGAGACTGGGAAGTACATTTCTGTTATTACATTCTCACACCTCTCTCATTGCAGTAAGTACTGTTAAGAGTAGGAAGAATAAATGAATTTAAGTCAACAACTGGAAAGAAATGAAATTAATAATTGCTGTCAAACCATTACTTATTGATGAGGTTGTACAATAAATATACCACAGCAGGGTGATATTTGCATTGAATAATGAGAAGCAACACGTAATGAACTGAGTATCAGAGGAGATTCTCAAATGTCAAAACCTTGACATACAGTTTAAAAATATACTTGTGATATTTGTCATACTGTTTGATTATTTGTCAGTCTAAATGTATGAATCTTACCTTTGTTAATCACAAAGTGATTTTTGCAACCAGATTGTGATCTCCCTGTACAAAGTAGCTATACAAATTTTTAACATGTTCTACTTTCTACATCTTCAGCTGACTGCACATACTGCAAAAGTTATAGCTATACTGAAAAACTAAATGTTCTCATTGATATGAAAAATGCTGAAAAACTGTCCCTCTGCATATGTTTAAACATGCCAGAAAATAAGGAAAGAAGTGTTGTTATACAGAGCCTTTTCCAGTTGGGAAAAAAAAAGCACTTGCTGATGTCCAAGTAACTTGCAGTTCCTATATGTCATTTCACTTCATTTTTATTATTTCATGCATGTGTAACTCTCTCCAGTTCTTCAGATTTACTCCTGTTTCACAGTCCTCTGAGCGAGCAGATGAGGCCCATCAGGTTAATACATTCTTATTATGTACTCATGTATTTTAGTGTTCTTGCTTTTCAGACATAAGACTTTATTTATTTAAATGTGGCATTCACCCTTTAGTGCATTTATTACAAGGCTGACATTTCACAATTTTTTTCCATCAGAATCAACCAGGAGCATTAACTTTTATTGAGGCCTTTATCAGCATTTATCTGAGTTAAAAGTTTTAAAGGCTACTTATCATTTAGATGTTATGTTGACTTGTATAATTTTATTTCATTCTCCTTTTGGAAGTCACAGGTTATTCAAGGTGCGACAGAAGAGTCCCAAACAATGGCACTGCTTTGTGACTTGGAAAAGGGAAAGGAAAAGAGTGCTTTGGGCAACTGGGGGGTGGGGCGTTGTTGGTGGGGTTTTTTAAGTTTTCTGAGCCAGGAAAGAAAATCCTGATTTCACTCAGAGTGAGAAGAAGACAGAAATCCTTCTTATCCCATACTAATCTGTGCAAGAAGACCTCTCTGTTCTGCCACTCCATGTAGTAAAAGACAAGTTGAAGAGAAGGAATTGGTTGCAGGAGTGGGGCAAGGAGTTAGAAAGGGATAAACTGGCTTTGTTTGTTTTTTAACTTGTCCAGTTATGTCTTTCCTGAGAGATGCTCTCAGGAGAAATGTTATAATCCATATGTTCCTTGAGTTGTTGATGCCACTATCTTTCCTGATACTTACACGGCATCATGTTATCCTAAAAGTTTTCTCCTTCTGGTTGGAGCTGTTACCTCCAATGAAATTAGTTTTGCTGTTACAAACTGTTCAGTCCATAATACGAAGCAGGAAAATTCTGAGCACCTACTTCCTAGTCTTCCAAAAGGAAAAAATAGTCAGACAGGTGACTTTGCATAACTAGTGATCTTGTTCCACTGGATGTTTTTGCACGTAGTAGCCACTTCAGCAGAGATGCCTAAGATTATATTTGTCTGTCATTGTTTCCCTGATTATGAACTCCTAAGTACTAGAGAAATTATTCATATTTAACAGGAAAGACCTTAAATACAGTTACAAAATTTGAAGCCATTAGGTAACCATTGTGTGATGAAACACGCTGTTGGAATTATACTGGAATTAAGAGTGCCAAAGAACATATGATTTGCTTATTTTTCAAATTACACAAACTCTCCAACTACCTTCTCAAAAGAGCCCCAAAGTTTTCTTCATAGCACAAACTGCTGACAAGTACCCCCAGGTGTACTTATCCACTCGACACAGTCAGGAGCACACCTCAGGCACAAAGTCCCCACCGACCAGACAAGACACAATACTCGGGAGGAGCACTGCAGCTGCCCTTTCTGGACGTGGGATAGCAGCTTGTTCTCTGGATGTTAGGGAACACCTTACCCCTGGCAATTCCCTCTGCCACTGCCTCCCCCTGAAGCACAGCTTTTTCCACCCAGATGAATCCTGGGGGTCTAGGGGGAGGGTGCCTGCAAGACTCTCCCTTGTTCCAAGTCACCTCAATAATTCCTGCTCTGCTCAGCATCCACAAGTGTTAAACAACGAGGAAGATTTTTAAAGTCATAAGGGACATATCTCAAAGTCTCTCTTGTGTGTCTTCTGTTTCAGGCTTTTTTTCTTTACTTCACTTTCCATTCTACATTACTTCCCAGTCCCTTTGCTACTGTCATGTTTGTTTAGCAGCCCCATCACAGCAAGGAATGTTTCATTTTAATATTGGCTTGTTCTTTTAATCATCTGATCACAAAGCACTTTATGAAAAGGTTAGTGTTATATTTCCCATCTGTTAAATACAAACAGAGGATCTGAACCTGGAATTCAAGTCCTTTGAAACACAGTTCAATGGGAATAGTGTATACTATTTCCCTGTTTAAGCATAAACATAGCATTCCCTATTCAGGCATGACTAAACACAAACACAAACAAAGCAGGTTTTTCTAGGCTTAATAGGATACTTCTCTTATGTATTTTAAATGTCAGACCAAGCATCATTTTAAAATATTTCTTTGAGCTACTTTCACAAAACAGACATTTGTGGAGATTCACTGTAAGAAAGACAATTGTCCTTTCTCCACCTCCAGTACATCCCTTCTGACCCTGGCCCTGTCAACAATTTTCTTGATTCAAATGGATCTTGGATGAAAGTAGAAAAAAATACAGTTTAAAAAAATAAAGTTTAAAAAAATCTCTGCGGTCACCCTATTATTTCTGTGGATGTGACAACAGTATTTGGGAGACATAAACTAAAGGATTTCTAAGGTGATTCTAATATATCCGCGTCTGTATATAGATTTATAGTTTCTCTCTATGGAAGTGCTAGATAGTGCTAAATTTAATTACTAAATTACTTTTACAGAAATTGCTAGCCTGGAAAGCAATCCTGCAACTGATATTAATCTTTTATGTTCAAGAACTACATTCTTGGAAAGTTCAGTTTGTAGAATAAAAGGAATTCTTCAATCTGTCATTGCCATTTTTTTTTTGCAATTTGAATTGATTCTGTATTAAACTCTTTCCACAACGAGGAAAAAAGGCTGTATGAACTTCTAATTTGAGACTAACAGAAAGATGATATAAAAATTACAAAACTCTGGCCTTCTATATATCAAGAAAACTTTGAAAATTCGTTTTTTTCTTTTTTATTTGTTCTCAACTTGGTTGTGGGGGAGTAGACTCTATTTTTCAGCTAAGGATTAATTCACAGTCTGCCAACAACTATGCTTCTACTTTAAACCTGAAGAAACACTGTAGCGCTTCAGATGTTCTATTTCACAATTTTCATAAAAACTAAAGCAAAATTTCTAGATTAATATCCTCAGCTCCACAGCTTGGAAAGCCTGGATGAGCTTATCCTTTCGAAAAGCAAAGGTTCTCAGCACAGTGTTATATTGTTTAGCTTCCTAATAGAGTGCTTACGGTATAGAGGTATATTGCAATTTTCTTTTATTGTGTGTTTGCATAGGCAGCAAAGAGAAATCAAGCTTGAATGCTGCATTATTTTTTTTTTATTAAACCTTGATTACCCAGTATGGTTTAACATCTTGCTAACATTTGCTATTAAAAATAATAACAATAAGGAAGAAAAAACAGTTACAGAGGAGGAATAACATAATGGCAAACCAAAGTCCATCCTCTCAGCAAATGGACATTGTAAAGGTTGTAGTTAGGACTGGACAGTGACAAGACTGAAATGGGAATACATTGCAAATGGAATACCTGAAATCTTCAGTGTTATAGAAGAGAAAATAATAAACCCATAATCAATTGAAGCCACTTTAAAATGACAAAATGCCAAAAAAATCCTTATGCCAATATAAATTAATAAAAAACATTCCAAGCAAAATACACACACAGAAAATTCAAGTAGTATAGACAACATTTCTGAACATTAGAACTTTGAATATTTCTAAAAATCCAGTATCCAAAGGGGGACTACAAGAAGGCTGGAGAAGGACTTTTGAAATGGGCTTGGAGTGATAGGACAAGGAGGAATGGCTTTAAAGCGAAATAGGCTAGATTTAGATTAGATGGTAGATATTCTTTACTGTGAAGATGGTGAGACAGTGGTGAGACACAGGTTGTTCAGAGAAGCTGTAAATATCCCATCCCTAGAGGGGTGTTCAAGGCCGCATTGGATGCGGCTTTGAGAAACTTGGTCAAGTGGAAGGTGTCACTGCCCATTTCAGAGGGGATTGGAACTAGATGATCTTCCAACACAAACCATTCTATGATTCTATGATTAATGGACATGATATATTGATTACAATTTAATTAATTTAACATCTGAAAACATAAAACAAACATTACACAAAAGCAATCAAAGAACATAACCTGGCCATCTTAGGAGAAAGGAATAGTTCTGCAAGCATCAGAGCAATGAAAACCATACTGTTTTGCTACAGGTTAGAGCTTTATAGTCGATTAGGATCTGTGACTGGCTTTTCTCCCTGGCATGMAGGGAGAAACGACCTCATTTACATGACCAAAAAATATCATTAAAATGAAACTGTAAAATTGAACCAAAATTACTTTAAAATCAAAAACTATCTGAATTTGTGACTAGCTGCCTTTACCAACTGGGACATATTTTTTAATTTCCAAAATACCCTGGTTACAGTTCAAAAACAATAAAACTCGTACAGCACTTCAGTTAGTTCAGAGATTGATAAAGACCTTCAGATTTTCTCGTCTCTTTTAGAACAAATGACTCAGACTTTCCATGACTACTGCACCTCATCCACATCGTGTGGGCATAACAACCTGATCGTGACCCAGCCACCCAAGGTGCTGACAACCCTATGTCCAAGTCTAAAATTGTTTTACATGAATGACATGTGAACATAGCTTTTAATGACAGAGAGAGGGCCTGCAACTTTGCTCACAGGACAGGAGCAGGCAGAAAGTTTTGCAACAGCATGACTTGAGCAAAGAGGGCCCATTTTGAAAAGAAATGTACTACAATAGTGTTAATCTGTGGAGAGGTTGACAAAGACACTCAAGGACAGAAAACTATGAATAATAAACCACTCTTGAAGACATTTAAAACTCACTGTCAGTCCTTCAAAGGATATTCAGCACATCAGTTTAGATGTGTGCCATGATAAAGAGAGCAAGTTGCACAATAAAGAGCAGCTCCTTATCAGAAAATAAAGCAGCTAAGACTTGAGCCCTACCAAAATAAAGGGATAAGGTATCAAGCAAGTCACTCACATGCCAGACTTCAAGGCAAAGACTAGAAAGCATCTGACAACCAGCTGTGAAAGAGAGAGACGCAGGCTCTTACATCCATCCAACAGTCCCTCAGGTGTGTCAGACAYCAGGGCTGAAGCCTTCACCTCCCTTCTAAGCACACTCAAACTCTTCCAGTGAGGTGAGTCTCAGGACAGCGATGCATACAAAAATAATGTATTCTTTAGTACCCAGGCACTGGAAAATGGAAATTCTCTCAAGAATATGCTGAGAGTAAGAATAACTATAGACCAAGTGTGACTGAAGGTAAATTAGATATTAGATAAGCAGTTGCAATACCAGCAGGAGACAGGACACGGTAAAGGCTGAACTCCAAGAAAACAAATGTTCTCCATCTTGCAAGTTCTCATTTCAATCTAGACTAATTAGCTCAATTAGCACTTTTTGGGAATGTGAGAGAAATACAGGCTTAGCTTCCTTCAGGTGAAAGTCATGTTTGAGCTGAGGTACCTCATTTCCTGCTCAAATGTTCTAGGATGTGTAGGAAAAGACCTATTAAAACCCACTGCTTCCTTTGTTTTGCAGTCATCTTGTTGCTTTTCAAAGAAGAATGTCAGATAAAAAGGACTGATTCTACAACTGGTTTGGAGTTTCTTTGCATTTATTTTGTATCTTCCTACCAACACAGACACCTGCTACAGCTCTGCAGGAACACTTAGCTTCTGAGTCCTGATTTAGGTAGTGGATTGAATTCAGCTGCTCAGAATAGGTGCAGATTCTTCCCTAGGCACCCAGGGAATTTTTGGGAACATCACAGAGAAGTCTGCAAGGTCAGAAGGATATGAGTGCAAGGTAAGTGCTGGACTGTGGTTTTGTATTATAGGCTTACCAATTCCACCTAGATAGTTCTTTACCATCAAAAGCTTATATTGACTTTGGTCTTTGAGTTCTTTATTTTAAGATATTTTGCAGAAGGTAGTTTTGTTCTAGTTTCCTTTAACCGACTTYAATAGAAACCTTTCAGTGTGCCACCAGTGGTTGTTACCTATCCTATGTGTACTACTGTGATGGCTTGAGCATAGCTAACAACTAGGTACTCACTCACTTGCTCACTTCCCCACAGTGGGCTCAGATAAAGATTTGGGAGGGTAAAAGTGAGGAAACTTGTGGCTTGAGATAAAGGCAGTCCAATAGGTAAAGCAAAAGCTGCACACACAAGCAAAGCAAAGCAAAAAATGCACTACTTCCCATTGCAGTATTGCAAAAAGCTCTCTCTAGTCACTTCCTGGAAAGGAGGGCTTCATCAYGTGTAACAGTCATTTGGGAAGACAAATGCTATAACCACACATGTTCCCCCATTCCTCCTCCTTTCCCTGGGCTTTTATGGCTGAGCATCACATGGCTGGAATGTCCCTCTGGTTAGTTCACATGACYTGTCACTGCTGTGTCCCCTCCCTACTTGTCCTCTGTCACCCTAATTGCTGTGGGGAAGAGTGAGGAAAAGAGAAAATGCTGTGGAACTAGTGTTCAGCAGTAGTTAAAACATCGACAAACTGCTTTAGTCTCAAATCCAAAACACAGTATCRTAGGAGCTGCTACGAAGAAAGTTAATATGATTCCAGCCAGACCCAGTACAATTATTTATGTGGGCTGATGACTGAGTTTCCATACTGTTTCAATATGAAAAAAATATATATTCCTGTTAAAGTGCTTTACTTGGTTGGCCCCATTCTGAAAAATATAAAGGTAAATTCATGCTTAGAACAAGGTAAGAGAGAGGCTAAAACACTGAATGTACACMGTTCTAAAAGAAATGCTCAAACCATGGGAAACAAAAACTCTCCTCAGTGTGGAGCATAACTACACTAGTTCTGAAACACCTGTAAGAATGAAAAATGCAGGAAAGGCAACTCTCCAATAGTTTGCTTAGGTGTCAGCAGATGCTTTTAGCCAGGCATAAATCTCACTGTTATTTTTTGTTCTGTATTCTCCTTGGAATTTACCTCTAGGACCTTAGCCAGACCTTAATTCAAAGGGAGGTTAATACGTGCTTCAGATTAAGAATGAAAATGTGTGCCTGCTTTAACCAGGTATGGACAATGCAAGGCTTTAGTTTTTAATCTTACAGGCAYTCACACGTTTTTACATTAGGAATATTTTCCAGTTCCATTTACACCATTGGAATTATGTGCTAAGTCACTGTAATTGATGAGTTCATTATTACTAAATACAGAAAACAAAGCAAGAGGAAAACAGACACAAGGCATTGGGTTATGGGCTCAGCATAAGGACTCCTGCTTCATGGACATTTAGAGAGAATCCCTGTGGAGTATTAGAGATCCTAACATGTTTGCATCTTATTCAAAGGAGAGGTAGGAGGAGAAGAAAGTGAGAGAATGCATTACGATATTTACTGTCCTATAAGAGCACTCAATTGACTGGTGCATTCTAAGGGATAGAATGAGGATTTTACATTCTACAACACTGCAGATTTTTACCACAATTCTGTGGAAAGAATTTACACTGCAAGAGGATACAAATAAGGGACAGTTTTTGTAGGATCTGAAAGACCCAAGGCTGAAGTAGTAGAAGGAGGAAAMTGTAACATTTCTTTGTTGCCTCTTTTTATTGTGACCTTGAGGTCCCCACAATTCTTTTCTAATAAAAGAAAATTAATCTATAAACAGATGGAGTTGTTTCATCTTTTCGTTCCTTCTGGGCATACCATAATGATAACACAGGGAATGTTTATCTCGGCTAGTCTTTATCACATTGCTTTAGTGGTAAAGTACACTTGACTTATTGGATTCTATACTTTTTGTTAAAACTTTATTTTACTGTTATCTGTTTTATCTGAACCACTAGAGGTGCAAAAGGACAKAAGCTTTCAATTAGAGGACCCTGGATAAAATAATTAACCATCAGTAAATTGCAAGCAATAATTGTATTTCTGGAAGTATCTACAATAAAATCTTTCTGCAGCTATTTGTAATGAGCTAAATACTTTCCAGAGGAGAAATAAAAAGAGAGTGAATTTTATTAAGACCTTAGTTTTCCATCCTGGTGACATTTTCATTTAAGTGAGTTAAATGTTCCAAAAGGCAGGAGGAYCAGAGCCTTGCCTCAGTAGCTCAAGAAATGAAAATCTAGACAGATCAAAGATGATGATGATAAATAAATAGCAGATCTTTGTAAATATGTGAGATCCCAAATCCAAACATTTTCCATTTCAACATGCAGAGGAAAAGCATAGTCACTTCTTCAGGGACATCATCCCAAACAAAATTAGAGCTTCACTCTGGCACTATAACTTAGGTCCTTGACATTAGCTCCCTAAAAGATGAAAGTGTTGAATCCACATATTTCCAGGTCTCCCGTGTTTCAGTCTGCTTGCGGTCTGCTGGCAGTCTGTGAGTTTCTGGAAAGTTCCTCTGCAAGGAGGGGGTTCTTTTTTACTTTTTACCTGTTTATACCACAAAGGTCACCTTTTAGTGAATATAGCCTTTTGAGTCACGCATAGTTAAAGAAAGCAGGAATGTAGTCCTGGAGGCAGGACACGAAAAGCCCTGTACCAGTGAGTAACAGAGTTTGAAACGTGTCTCTCTTGCTCTGACTCGCGTGAGTATGTGTGTCAGCTCCCTTATGCGTGAGCAGCAGACCACACTCCACAACAGGGACATCTCCTTCCTCCCACAGCAGCCACAACAGAGCAAGCTTTGCTTGCTTCTGCATGCTTGGAGAAGCATTTCTTGACTTCTTTCCCTTTACAAACATCCATACACTAACCCCAGGTAGACAGCAAAAGGTATATTTATTCCTTTATAACATTATTGTGAGCAGCTACTGTTCTAGAAGACGTCAAAAAGAAAACTTTGGAAGAAAGATTCCCTAGATCTTGCATAATACATGTTTGACTGTTCTCTCATTCACACACATTAAAAGATGTGCTACTGAACTTTGCCTTTAATCAAAGTTCACAGAGTTATAACTCGGAAATATGCTGGCCGAGATCACCTAAAAGCATATGAAAAACTGTAGTAGGAGAACCCATGGCCTTATCTATGTATGCACACATTGGGCTTTTTATTATTCTTATATCTCAAACAAATRGGTTAGATATAATTTTTATCTCCTTTATAGTTTTTAAAGTACTTCAATTCATATACAGCAAAACAATCACTCTAAATGGCAGGTCATATATCAGAAAATACTTTAGAAACACTGCCATGCACTATTCCAGTAAAAGATTTACAAATATTTCTTCTTTTTCATATTCATTTAAATGCAGAGGGGAGAAAACCACAGGTCCATGGGTTTCTAAGTTTTTTAAACAAACTGTTGATAAGTGCTTTTTCAGATGCTTAATACCTTAATCTGCTTCATAGACAGGTCTTTCAGTTTTACACTTGTACACTATTCTTCTAGGTGAGATTAGGGAAACTCTGTTGGTTTGATCCTCAAATTCCATCTGTAACCTCGTTTGATTCAGGCTGGCAATACGGTTAATAATGACTATATGTCACTCCCACCAGAAAGAAACCTGAAAGGTAGGGTACGTTCTCTTTGCCACCACAGCTTACCATGCGACTTTTTTTCCACACTGCCTATCAGTGATATCTCGCTYGAGTGTAATTTCGTAACACAGATTCCAGAAGTAAATAAATAAATTTGTCAATATTTTCAAATCCTTAATCTTATTAGCAGTTTAACCATATGTTCTTTTTTATTTTCATATACTCCTTATGCTAGAGATTTACAACACAGAGTTACAAGTCTGTCCTCCTCATCTATGTACTTTTAATATACAGTAATGATTAGCAAGGCAGAGGACATATTTCTACCCTAATTTGCTATGTCTTATGACAACTACTTTCTGGTGCTATACAGTTACTGTGGGCAGTAATATTCTTAGCTGCAAATACCACACCTGAAATCTTATGTTCAGGTCACAGAGCAGAATGACGGGAGCTCACATCAGTCAAATCCTGAAAGATCAGAAGACTCTGAAACTTGAAAAAAAAAGCAGGTTTTATGTGAATACGAACTAGAATAGTTAACTTCTTAAGCGGAAAAAGTTCAAAGTGACAGAAAGACTGAATAGATGTAAAAGATGGCTACACTGTTCCTTTTTTCACTGTCCTTGAAGGCATGGCTCCCACTCTTCATTTTAGTGACTTCAAACATTTTCTGAGCTGTAACAAACTCTGCTCCATCCCCCCAGTCCTCAGGCCATTCCCTSTACCAGGATCTCCTTGCACTCCCAAGATCAGCACTTGGCCTGTYGGTTTCTCTGCTGAGACTTTTACAGTAAGTCTCTCCCTCTGACCYCCGAGAAAAAAGCTACCTCTCCTTCCCCAGTGGTTCTCTGGACTCCCCCACTCTATTCAAACAAAAAGATGAAAAACAATGAAATCGAATATAGCAGGTGCCACCGGGAGGAAGTTACAGGTCACCAATGTGTGGCTCCCAGTAAAATCACGTTACCGAACTCTGAAGAGATGAGGCTGTATCTGCCCCAGTTCCCCCCCGTGGCACCAGGGACTTTSCCAGGGCCGCAGCTGATGGCTTCATGCTCTGCACCTTCTGCTGCTGCACAAACCTACAATAGACAGTGTTTCACTGGGAGGCCACACTCTGCTTTCCTTGGGCCACACTGCCGTGACAAAAGGCACGCGAGCTACCCTCTGCTCCATCACCGCAGGGCAGCCTCAATTAATGCACCTTCGCTGCATGCACAGACTKACAACTCAGATAATGCACATCTCTTAAATTAAAGGTAAATATTATGGTAATTCAAAATTACCTTAGTTACATTTTCATAAGCATCAACCGCAGAAGGCATCTCAAGTCAATGGGTAAATCCTTTTCTTTCCAGTGGTTTCTGGAATGCAAMCTTTACAAATTCTCCTGTAGTACAGCAAACCAGCTGCATGTGGGAGAGGAAGATACTGAACAGGACTCCTCTTCAGATGTCTGCATAGGTACAGGGTATTTACCTTCTAGGGCATTTYCACTGAGGGACTGTAGTGGAAAAACAGAACTGCCTGTGACAAAGTGACAACCCTGGGGGACACTGGAGGCAGAGGACTATGGAGACAGARTAAGGACACCCTCATTGAAGTTCCTGGAAAAGAGGCTTTCTTTGCACCTTTATTGATTCAGAAATGTTGGCCTGCATCCATTATGGAAATGTGCCTTTTACGATGAAAGAACTGACCCAATCCCATGGGCATTCAAATGGCTGACCAGAACTCAGATCTCACTGCAGGTGATCCGAGGAGTTCACCTTCAGTGCCTCAAGGCAACTTTGTTTTCTTACAGGAAACACAGCTCAGATCTGAAAGGMACCAACCTTAGTGCAGAACTGATTTTTTTTATATTTTATATGGATAGGTGAATAGAAAGAGTTAGCCATTCTTTTTGTTAATCCAGGACAACCTGAAATATTTATTTTAGGATTATGCAAATCTGTTCTCATTTGGTCTTGCCTTATTAAAAAAAAAAATGAATTAAGAGAGTAATCAGAAATCGTTAACCCATTTTACTATAAGGAATACAATCTGTTCAATAAGAATTAAACCATCAGAATTAATTTGATAATCTACAACCCTTCTTTTTCATTCCTGGAAGTATTAGTATCATTATTACAGAGATTATTTTCACCTTTTGCTGGGATCAGCCTTTTACTACAAAAATATTAATTTCTCATATGGGAAAGAAAGGTGTTTATTACACTGTCAGTTGACAGTGTAATAAGACTCAAGGCTGGAGATTCCTGTATGTCATGGTCTTGGAATATTTTGTGATTGGAGAGTAGGATCATCCATCAAAGGAGAACACAGAGAATCATAACTGCCAACCAAATAAACCTGAGGCATTTATATGCAACCATCAATACTGTCTCTGTAGCACTGTTGATGCCTGAACACAATTTTCTTAATTAAAAACAAACCAAAAACAGAACAACAGATGTTATTAAATCAAAACTTCAACATGCTTAGTTCCTCCAGATGCATGTCTGAGACACTTTCAAGAAAACTTTCCTACTGAGCTGTCTTGCTTAAGGCTGGATTCCTATCACAATACAGAGCAAAAGGCCACCCAAGCAGCTCTTGCTGATATTTGTAATGTTGGTGTGCTGGTGTGCTTACACACTCGGTGGCACTGTGCTAATATCCTCAGCTGGGAATATTAGGATGRGGATTTATGAGCAGTTTACGAAGAAGTGGAGCAGAGGAGCAGCCACTYTATCTGGCTTGCATGGAGTTCATGAAAGCCTAAATGTTGTCACCAAATGTAGATGAAGTTTCCATCAGCATAATATTCCAAAACAGCAACAGCAAGTGTGCACAAGTCAGTGAATACACTTAGGTTGGGAAAAGGACAAAAGAGGCTGGTCACAGATCTGAAATCTTATCTTTACCTTACACATGAATTTTTCACAAGACATGCCAAGTAGATTTTTCTCTTTCACTACGGATCACTAAGTAATTAGAACAAATGATTTAGCTATAAATGTGGTTAGACTTGACTAGAAAGCATTTCCCCCTCCCAAATCTTTTTTTTTTTTTCAATAAAATTTTTAAAGCAATATTTTATTCTGCACTATGTAAGAGACATAGCTAGACCTGGTAAGTAACTCCTCTACAAGAAGGGATTAAATATAAACTACATTTTCTGCAAGTGAAACTTCAGCATAAAGATACTTAAAGCATCTAGAATAAAATAAATATTTTCCTGCTTCATAAGTAAAACCAAAAATAACTGGTAGTCCAAGCAAARCYTAGAGTGGCATAGTTACTTGTCATGGGAGTTTCCCGTGTATGCAGCTATTTTCAAAGATAATTACTCATAGTCAATTGAAAGCAACAGGAATATTCTGGCCTAAAAATACTTTTTTTTCTTACATTTGTAAATAAATGCCTTGCTCGTGATGGTGCTGGTTGAGTAACAGAGCTGAAGAGAATGAACAGACCAAGCAGATCTTGGGAAGCTTTTCYACCACACTGTATTCCTRTCTGTCAACTTTTGTTAACTACTGGTCAATAAAGGCCTTTCAGCATTTAATTATTTAGAGAGAGGGTCCCAAAAGTCATCAGAGGTATGACAAATACAATTATTTTTTTGTGCTTTTTAGAAACCATTCTCAAATTATTAAATACCTTGAACACTTTTATCAGCAGAAATACTCAGAGACAGTATTGCACTAATTTGACTGTCATCTAGACACTCAGTGTCACCTATAAGGTATATCCTTATAGTGGTCTYTGTGGTAAAATTAGCAGATATGCATAGGTTTTACAGCTTTGGAGGTGCACTTTGTCATTTGGCTCTACCTGTTCTGCTTGGGAAACATTTATGTTAGTACCTGTCTGATCAGACAGACCTTGGACAAAAWGCAGACATCAAAAGACCCAAACTAATAAAGATTTAAATGGTATTCATGCACTCTGCATTCCAGGCACTATGCACTCTTCTTCCTAGCACTGACCACACCCAAATCCCTGCTTGAAATACTGCAAAACTTTTGTAATGCTCTACTTCAAGTCCARATTTGAGTTTTGCACCTGAAATCCAAGTCTACACTCTCAAAAGTTRTTTAACGAAGTGGTTTAATAGGACAAACCAAACACAGAATGCACTAGAGACACTAAAGTGCTTGTTACTTCCCCACTCCTCCACAAAATATTCCCTGTTTTTTCACCAAAGAACTATCTGCAAATTTCCCCAGAAACATTAGATATTGCAAGGGGCATTTTCCGTGCTACGGGCCTGTGAAAAATTTGCCAAATGGTTGTTCCTGTTCCCTGACTGACTGAATTTCTCATTAATATTTCCCAACATTCAAATATACCTGAAGAGCACAACAGGGAAAGAATGTCAAGTGATGTCAAGAGTTTTGTTTSCTAAACTGCTTCACAAGCTTTCTTTTTTTCTTTTTTTTTTTTTTTTACAATAGCTGTTGATTGGCTTTAACAAAAAAAAAAAAAAAAGGACCAGTTATCTATCTGTTAAAGCACATATCTCACTGACTCTTTCTTATAAAATATCAGCTCTTTTCTGCAATGTTAAGTATTGTTCCTGCTTACACAAAGAGCTCACAAAACTCTTCCGASCTGTAGTATTTCTTTAAAGAAATAAAAGGCCCACTTAAACTGTTAACTTTTATGTTTCACCAAGAGTTACAGCAGACATCAAAGTTAAAAGTACTTTATGTTATCCCTAGATTTCTAATGGGCCAAATTCAGTTTTATATAATTAAATTTAATACTGCAAAATGAAGCTTGTCAATCCACATTGCTATATTGAAATTTTTAATAGTCATTCTCCAAATAAAGAAACATACCACACCATAAAAACAAAAAATAAAATTTTCTTATAGCTATAATGGTGATAATAGTTTATGTTTTAGATCATATCATCAAAGAGGCTAGTAAAATTGGACAGCTCCTCCAATCTCGAACGACACAGCTTTTATGCTTTTTATTGATTTAAGGTTTAAATACAATAAAATGAAAGAAGCGTACTAAAAATTAATATAAGATAATGAAAACAGGGGYCAACACATTAATAAAAACTATATCTAAAAGACAGGTTGGACTTCTCAGAAATGATGGTGTTAAGAGCTACATTATTAGGAAAGTAAAAGGTATAATGCTGCTACGTAAATCCTGACAGAGCKGACAGATGTTCTAAAAAAACTTCTACGTTTAATCTCACAGATAAAACAAATTTTTACCAATGAATTATGGCCCTGGAGTTAACAATGCTCTCAGCCTCTGGAAACTCATAAGCTAAAGAGTCCTATGGAAACCTTTGGAAAAAGTTTGTCTTATGGAAAACCTTTCTTTGTTACATTTCAGATGTCCATTCTCCAAACCACTGCAGTGCATTCTCAAAAACTCACAAAAACAGACCCACACAAAGAAAAAACAGCACAAGGCAAAATCTCAAATCTTGTAAGTAATCCAGGTAAAGAGATTTTCTCTAGGCTGAGCAGGCACATACCTTCACCTCTGGGGATATAGAGAGTCTGGTTTGTAGTGAACAGCTTCTCCTACATCCACAAAAGAAAATAAATTCCAAAAACACTGTCAAAAAGCACTCAGAACATCATAGCTATTTCACCTGTACTGAGCATGCTATTCATCRCTAAAACATGAAGTTTAAATCTTATGCTTAGTCTAAGCTAATTTTCMAGGCACTTTCTGTAGGCAGTGGAAGAAAGAGACATCTCCACACAGCAATTTATGCTACTCTGCATAAACATCTATCAGCAGTGTGGAATTAACAGAGATTAGGGATAAATAAATTAGATTACACATCTAATTTATCAGATAGATAATGTGTAATGAATCCTACTGTGAACTGATTGCGGTGACACAGAACTTTTGACAACCTTGATTTAAAGCGATACATTGAGAAATGCAAAAATAACCCACAGCCACTAYAGAAGGTTCTTTTTTTTAAATTACACAATTCTATTGTTTTTTGAAAGTTGATAAGCTAGAAAAACACTGATTAAATACTTTCTACAGCGGTGGACTGAAAATCAGTGGAAGAATCCATCGCTTCAATTTTCCTTCTCCTGTGCTCTTCCCACTGAGAGCCCATTTAACACGTAACAACCCTGCTACTTATTCCTTGTTCCCCCACATTTTAAAATCAGAAAATAGTAGGAATAATTCCATCTATAGTACATCTTAAACTCTACAGGTAAGCAGGGTAAACAGGTTCCGCATCTATTTTTCTGGAATAGTTCCCTGTAAAGTCATTTAAAATGAAACTTTGAAAAGTTCTACTTTCCATTTAGAGCAAAGAGTGGCCTTTCCACTCAAGAAGCTAAAAGGAACATGAATAAACATACAGTAATAACCTCACTCTGCTAATGAAACAATTTGTGTTTCTTCCTTATTAAACCATCTAGTGCTGTTATGTCATTATGCTTTGAACAAATTTAAAAAAAAAAAAAATTAGTTTTTCACTGGAAAGTAATGTGGCTGTCCTGTCACTGTTGCTCTTGTTCCTGATAATAACCACTATTTATTTGTAAGCCCTTATGCTATTTCCTGAAGAGGTTTAATTAATTGCCTGAGTCTCTTCAGCAGAGAAGCCCTTCTTTCTTAATTTTTTTTTCTCTTTTAAGAGAATGACTTACAAATAACACTTTATTTCAATTGCAAATGAGTTCAGACTTACTGGACCTTTAAAGAATTCATAAATCTGAGTGCACATCAGTCAGGTTTAACTTGAATCCACGCACAGAAGAGAGCTTTGCTACATGATATCAGGGGATGTCAGGCCTTTTTTGCTGTACTGATGTTTTATGATGAACTGTACTCATAGTAGGTATCYTCTGCAGCCCCATGCCTTTTCTTTTGTGTGTTCTAACACAGGCTTAGCAGCTCTACAACTCCAGTATGCCCCTCAGAGAACTGRCTGACAATTAAACCACCAGGGACTTAATTACAACAATGCTACACTGAGATTCCCACTTCCTACATTAAAAAGAGGGATATGGTGTGCTGGTTTGGCTGTAAACCAGCAGGGGAAATTAACCCCACACCAAATACCTYRAGAGATTTTAGGTCAAGATTACAATTTTAATAAAAAAAGGTTAAAATAAATGCAGTAATACAGAAACACCGGCTTAAACAAACCSACAGAGTCACAGTACAACCTCATACCCTGTTGACCWGGGTGGTAGCTGTGCAGTCCAGTTAGGCACTGGTCCTGCAGGAAGGCCTGGTAGTCCAGTCCYGGTAGTGGAGTAGCTGAGTCCCGTTCCGAGGAGTGGAGTGGAGTAGCTAGCTGAATCCAGTTCCGGGGAGTGGAGTGGAGTCCTGAGAGCGGTGATACAGAAATATCTAAGATATTCCGGACCTCAYGGACAAAGACTCTCCAAACTAATTAAAGTTAGGAAGAGGTATGTTTAATGACAGCGCTGGGGCAGCTACGTGCTCAGAYGTAGTGCCGATTTCTAAAACAATACACAATCCATTTATCTACAACAGTYTTGAATATTCAAAATACAAATACATAGTCATAACATAAACACCTCCCATCTCCCGCTTCCTATGGTAATTAGTTAAATGTCATTAAGCATGCGTACTTCACTCCTTAARTGGGTCTGGGGTCTATTTTGAATTGAGGAATGGGCTATTTGATGAAGTCAGACCGTAGTCTTCGTCTCTGACCTTTCTACTTTTGCACYTTTACAATTGATTTGACCCTGAGATCGCCATGTTCCGCCCTCCCCRTTACTCATGAGCAGATTCCTCAAATAGAGTAATTAATACAWGTCTCTTCTCCTTCTGATCTCTCTAATTCAGTTTCTCTATTTCTCATGTGGGTACAGCTGAACAAACTTCTAATGACACACAATCAGTCAGAGGCCTTCTCCTAGTTTCTTTCTCAGCTAATTATTAACTTCTTAATTAACTCCATCTGAGTTTATCTRCTACTTGGCTAAAATTATCTCCTTTTAACTTAAAACTAAATTCTTACAGAATTTGTGTTTCAGCGGAGTCCCGTCCAGTCGAGGGTATTTTCTCCCATCATAAACCYTTGTTTTATGCTGTGTTTCTTGGCTGGCACCTCCCCCAGGGGCGGGGACTTCCACAATGGAAGAGGATCTTCCCCATGTTCTATTGGTTGCTTGGTAATGAGCTTGGATGACCCCAAGGGTCCTCCGAGATGCTCCCGTGGGTTCTCAGAGATGATCTGGGGTCCTCCGATGGCTAGTTCGGGCTAATTAGTCAGGCTGGGTGGTGCTAATGGGCCATTACCTGAGATCRGATAACCAGGGTGGGTGGTGCTTCCTGTCAGCTGGAATGCTTATCTCRGTTGAGATAAGGAGTCCCAGGTGTGTAATTATGAAATTTGTCCAGCTTTTGTGAGTGGTAATAGAATATATAACTAACCCAGGACATATGGTTACACTTATGCAATCAGTTGTGTATCAAACTGTTTATGTACAAACAAAATGTACTGGGGTTGTGTTAAAATCTTCTATTTGTTCACTGTAAGCAGATACTATACACACAGGTTTATGGTTCAACTAGTTGATTTCCCATAACTGAAGCTTTTGAAATATTTCATAAATGTCTTTTTGTTAAAAGAGAACCTTAAACTGGGAAAAAAATTGCATGAGGAATATTATACGAATGCCCAAAAGTGTRCATGGTATAGTGCTGACAAAGCTAAAAAAATCCCAACCTGCTTTTGTTCAGAGACTATTTTTTTCTCTCTCATAGCAAACACATATCTGTTATGAATTCCAGTCACATCTGACTAAAAGCAGAGACCTTTCCCAGCTGCTCCTAAACCAAGGTCCTAAGCTACTGCAGTGGATGCTCCTAGTGGAGAAATCAGCATATCTTTCAAATTCTTGAAGGGTGGTGTGGAAAAAGGGAAACTTAAGTAAGAAAGGGTACAAGTAGTTTGAAAGAGAAAGATTTTTTACTATTATATTTTTATTTCCTTTGTTGCAATAGTCCCAATACAATGGGAATATAAACAGCTTTTAAGATGGAGAGCTGTTTAAATTTAATTTAAAACTCTGTCAATTTATTGTGGTAAATATTGCTGTGTATTCTCTTAACAATGTAAGATGATAAAACTTAACTTAGCCTATAGTGAAAACTACAACACAGGAAATAAAGACTACTTAGTATAACTGATAGATTGGMTATGAATAAGTGAAATGTACTCATGTTTATTTTTTGTCATTGATATAATTTGGATGGGAAAGAAACATGTAAAGAATTGCATCTTTGAGCATCTCTGTCATAAACCATCTTAATGATATGTCCCACCCTGTGTTAGAAAAAKGACTGAAAGAAAACAAATCATGAAGCAGGTGTCTGTCAGGGTCCTGAACAGTTCTCTTATCATGAAATGTTGTTTTTCAGACTTCCCCAGAAAGTTGTAAGTCCTTGCTGAGTTCCTCCTTTATTTTACATACATTCTTCACAGAAGCATACTACTTAGTTAAGATTTAAGTTAGCAACATAACCCTTCTAGGGAACATGTGAAAGTTTGAGAACACACTTAYTTTAAAATAAGTACCAGGTACTGTCAGCCTCTCCTGCAGAGTTCTTGGTGCTCTCCGCTCCCTGGGGGGCTGACAGGCGAGGAGCTATTACTGGCAAGTCACTCAGCAGGCTTCAATGTCACACCACAGCACCTGCACAGCAGCTGTTAATGCTCCTGTTTTCTTCCTTAGATGCTGTGTGCTTGCAGATATAAATTGAGAGATTTATTCCATGTTGAAATTTGTACTTGAATATAGAGTATATGAAACCAACTGAAATATATAACTTTATAAATTGGGAATTTATTTATGCTGACAAATTTTACCAGAATATCTTTACCAAAAATTAATCTTATTCTGAAATCCCATAGGTCTATCATCAGGACATATTTTTCAGCAGAATTACTTTCCAGTACAATTCCAACCAGACTAACAAATATCCTACCCGTCCAYGTGCTTGTCAGATTCATCAACTCTCCCAGACAGGGTGAAGTAACTGGGGTGGGACTTCTTGCAAGATTTCCTTTCTTTTTAATGCTGACATCATGACAATTTAGYCGTAAATACTACATCATATATCACACGGAAATCATATAGCCACATCAAATCTCTCCTTATTCAATAGAGTGCACAGAGTATAGCTGAAAACTTTTGACCTAAAAGTATAAGGAGTTTATGCTGTGGTCTTGAAGCAGTTATCATTTGGATCATGGATGAATTATGGGGGTTTTTTTTAGTGGGCTGGCTATCTCTAGTTGAGAACCCACTGATTGTTCTCAATATTTTACTCTATCTATGTTATTTAATAGAAACTTACTTTTTGTGCTTGTCTATCGTTGTAATTCTTGTCTTTTGAATTGTAYAAGAATTATGAATTCCATTAATAAAGCTTCTAAGCTCTTTTACAATATCAGCAGGCAAGTGCTATCTATCATCTCTCTATGTACTTTGTGAATGGAGAGTGAAGGAATATCAGCATCTGTGGAAYGTAGTTGAAATGCAAAGAACTGCTGGTTTGTAAAGCTTAGGTGAGTCTCTGCATGTGATGTATAGCTACATGTATAGATCTCAGACAAGGTCAATTTTCATTTTCGTTTTGGTTTCAGATCATTTGCACTGGGGAGGATATAATTTACTGTCCTGTAGATCTATAATTTTCCTCTTCATTTCTTCTCCCTTTCTTGATTCACTTTCCTGGTAACTTTTGACAATTTCTTTCCCAGAGATGACAGTGCAGATCTGTAGCTGTTGCAAATATTTGGTAGCAATTTATATCAGCCTAGTATCTAGTCCAAAATAGCAAAAACAATAGAACTTCAAATACTCTAATTAGTGGTGCAAAACAGAGCAATTTTGGTCACAATATTAATGGTTTCCATTTTGTTTTGGTTAAAAACTCCAGTATTTCTTGGGATTTTTTTTGTTTTGTTTTGTTGAGGTTGTGTTTGGTTTTGGTTTTGGTTTTGGTTTTGTCCAAAGCTTTTTTATTTTTTTCATTAGAAATATCATACTTAATTTTATCACGTTCCACTGAGGGGGACACTGCATATATGTGGGAGAGACACATGGAAAATGCACTTTGTTCAGAATTCCTCAGTAGGCTATGAAGACTAAACATGCAGATCTTTTGAAATTCTCAGTCAAAATCTACTCAATATCCAGTTTTAGATCAAAACCGGCCATTTGAGAACTCCCATCTCAGATAAAAGAGTACATTTGATTTATACCAATGAATATTCAATCAAATATTCTTCTTAACTTCCAATCTTCTGAAATTTATTTATTTATGCTTTGTGGTAGGTGAATTTGATATTCTTTCTCTCATATTTTTAAAGAAACATTTGAGTAATGGTACATTCTGAATTAATTTATTCTATTAAGAAACTTTGAGTGTATTCTCTCTACAGCAACTTGTAAAATTTTGTTTACCATATGTCTCAGCCTTGATCAGCTGTCTAAGAGACATCATTATTGGTTTTTATCTGTCTTAATTGTGGAAGTCAAATGGAATAATTTTGTGTCATTACCACAAAAAAAAACCCCTGATGCAAACAAGAAAACAGGTTGTTGCCTTACTGCATAGTCCATTCTTCTTTATTTGTGCTTCATTTTCTTGTCACCAAATAGAAAGGAAAATATTCCTGTAAATTAATTTTTCAAATAGTCCTATATCTCAGGTATGCATACAAACCACCTAAAATAAACCCTGTCACTTTTATGCAGAAGTCATCTTGCCTATGTCTACACTTACCGACAGAACCAGAGGGAGTGCTCTAAGCAATAGGGGACAATTGGCAGGTTGTTCTTTATTCCCAAGCTCGTTTACTTCTTTATTTATAACTTTTAAAATACAGTCTCTAATTTGAAACTCCTCATAATATTTTTTTCCTTCCAGAGAAGGAAGTAATCTCAAAAATTTCACCCATTTCTGGGTGGTTTGGTATTTTTGGTTGTTGTTGTTATTATTATCATCATCATCATTTTCTTGCTCTTGTCTCCCAACCTGAGACTCTGACTCTACTCCACCAATATGCACACTGAAGGATCTCAGGAAAATAAATCTTATATAGCAGTCAGCAAAAAGGAACAAAGGTTTCTAAACCATCCTTTACACAGACTTTTGCCTCAGTGGCAAAGTGAACAGTCACTGATGTCCCTGACTTTCAAAGGTGTAGTGTCTCCACTTGCTTCACTTGAAGGTTACTAAATGTACTTCCCATCATCCAGGAGCAAAAACCACTTCATGCATCATCACGTCTGCTATCTCCTACAGTTTTTCACAAAAGTGAGATGTAGCAGAGATACCAAGAATTTACACTGCTTGGGTCTGCATACGAGGCATAACTGGTTTATTTTCAATTGCATATGCTTGTGCCATATCTGTCAGCTTTCATATCTCTAAAAACCCTCAGCCTAGCAGGCAGCTCTTCTCATGCTCCTCCAAAGCCTGGCTTTCTGACTACTGCTATCTGACACAAACAAGCCTTGAGTGAAATACGTTGGAGGTGTGTTTCTATAAACTAGGTATGACATATGCTCCTGCCAGAAAGATAACACAAGTATAAGCAGATCATTTATTCTCCTGCATTCACATAAAACTAGCTACTCCATCCCAAGTGTATCATTCTGCCACCAGGCAAGGCATTCATTTTAGAGACATTCACCTCAAATATTTTGGAATTCTCTGCTCATGGCTTCTCAGTTTTTTTGCAAGGGTGCTCAATCTGTGTGCAAGGTGTACAGCATGAAACAATAACTTATTGATTAAAAAAAAAAAAAAAAAATGATGCTCCTGTGATCCCAGAAACAGCAGAATTAACAATATGGGTAGGAAGCTGGTCAGGATTCATGCTGGGGACTCCAACGACTGACACTGAACTGACCACTGTAAGAATATCTGTGAGGTAAAAGATTTATTTGTAAAGTACAGATGCCAGTGAAAAGAGTAAGGTTGTGGTATTATCAGGGAGGGAGAGATGCAAGATTAAAAAACTTTTCTAAAATATGTATTTTCTTTAAAATTCTCTCAGAATAATATTAGTTTTAATGTTTAAAATTCAATTTCAAAATACCTAATAACTCAGACTAAGTCAAAAGCTGAACACCTTTATTTGATTTTCCTTCCTCCTCTTATTCCTCTCTGAACCTCTGTGCTTGAATAAAAATGAAGACAAGATCCCATTCATCCCTCATTTTGTTTTTGCAAAACCTTACCTGAACTGATAGGGCTTTGCAAAGTACAAACCTAGCCTTCTGCATCGAGCTGCAGCAATTTCACTTCGCTTAAAACGGATGGAGTGAAAAAGTTTCACAGCTCAGTTATTTGAAAGCATCTGGATTGCAACGAGCCTTTACACCAGGTGTTAATTAAGCCTGCGTGTGACGGAATAGGTGCCCTATTACTGCAGGAGCAGGAGCAGGAGCAGGAGCAGGAGCAGGAGCAGGAGCAGGAGCAGGAGCAGGAGCAGGAGCCRGATGCTGCATGGCAGGCATTTTGCAAAAGCAGCAGCACAACACCACTTGAATTCCTCCCACAAGGCCGGGGGTTTGGTCAGACCAGCCTGTCACAATGTGCTGGTGAAGGGTGCTCTCAAGGGGCTACTTGAGGCCGTTGTTGAACTTGAAGAGAAAAAAAGAGCTGTGTGTGGTTTAAGGGTGGTACTGAGATAAATAAGGAACTCAGAATAATCTTTTTAACAAAATCCTCACAGCAGAAGCCAGACTGACTTATGTCCTATCATTAATGGGCTCAATTTATTTCAAGCATTCTTACAAACTGCCATGAATATTAAATGACAACGAACATTTACCATTAGACCTGCAGAAACTAGTGTTTATTTTAAAACCAGAAATGTTAACCACCATCATACTAATGTGGTCTTTTTGACCTACTAGGTGACTTTGTATTTTCTTTGGAAACAAAATAACACATTTTGCTTGCAATCTCCTAAACCTGACCACCTTTGCATGTATTTTTGTACTAATTATAGACATTTTCAACGTTAAACAAATCATTAGATTAAAAATTAACTGTTCCTGGGGAAAGTAAGGGAACCAAAACAAATTGATGATAATGGATATTTTCATTCTTTCCAACTCCAGAAGCAATAAAAAAGGAATTAATATTGGCGGGTTCTGGTTTTCTCACTTTGCTTTATATTAACTCATTTCAACTTCATTAATGGAAGATAAAACTTCAAGCTTTGTTTACACATGACCAAACAGTAATTCTGAACTTCATATCAGAAAAGACAATATGATTGTGAATGACATCCCCTCACAAATTGAAGCTATCAAGATATGTGAGAGCTGGAGGCACAACTTTCTTATGGAGTAATAAACTCCTCCATCTGAAAAGAATACATTTAAGGCAATGCAAACCTAAACCATAACTATTAGTCCCAAGACTAACAGTCATCAAGAAAGATTCAAAAACACATTTCAATGACCAAAACATTTAAATGTCCCTTTGTATGGATCTATGCATCTGTATATACAGTTACACATAAACACACACACAAAGAGATTTTTTAATTTTTCACAGAGAAAGACATATCTATAATGCACATATACATGTGCATATATGAGGATGAAACATTAAAAAAATTATTCAGCTTGCTGCAGAATCATCAGATTTTAAAGTGTTTGTCAATATGTTACTGCTTTGCAGGCAGTACATACACTAATTCTATCACTGAAAACAATAAATGTGTTCCTGTAGCTAAAGTTGCTTAGTATTGTGGTTTGTGGACAGATTGCATTATTCACTTCCCTTGATGCTGCACTTATCTGGCTCATACAATAGTCACATAGGCTAAACACTAAAATCCTGGAGATCCCAAATGAGATAGCTAAGTTAATTTGTGTGCCTTCAAAGTCCCAGTTTAGTCATTCAGTTTCCACACTTTTCCCAGAGGTTAGGTGCGCATGGTTAGCTTCCTTTCAAACATTTCCTTTCCACATTTTTGTGAAGAAAAAAGACTTCCTAAGTTATTAACACTACTAATGCTACAACAATAAAAGGAGTAATTCCTACTTTCTAGATCTTAAACATCTCACAGTGTATGTCCCATGATTAGTGGTTCACCTCATGGTGACTTCTTTGCCAACATGGGTGCCTCTAGGGTAGGAACCTCTACCCACCCAACTCACAGCTCTCTTTCTTTGTAATTTTGTTGTCATTAAAGTGAATTACCTTCTAAGTCAACATTCACAGTTCAATTGGAGTTTCCTGCCTTTTGCCCATATATGATCCTGGGAGCCATATACAGAATCCAGAAAATATCTCCACTASACAACAGAACAGAGAAAACTTCTGGATACTGAAACTGACCAGAGGATTTATAGTTATATTTTGTGTATGCTTCATTTTAAGTACATTATATGAATTTACTTAATACTTTCTTATAAATGCAGGGAGACAGGATGTGATAAGGAAAGTTTAGCTATGCTATAACTTAATTAAATGTCATCTGTCAGCTGTGACAATACCTCATTCCATGCAGAAGGAATTCTATYCCTTCTTGTATTTTCACATTTTTAAAGCTACTATCATACACATAAACACACACACAAACTCCTTCTCAATTTTTGCAAATATCATTTAATCTAGTGTCATTATATTCCATATATGGAAAATAAGAGCAAATGACCTACAGAAAAAGAACTGACTTAGGCTACAAACCCCAAGAATAAATACAGGACAAAGACATGTGGTTTTTACCTAAAATTTAATTCAGTGTCCTCCATCTTTTCCAAATAGGATCATTAAACCACCTTTGTGTGATATATTAGAAAATGGCATGGGAGACCATTAGCTAGACAGATATCATGAAGAACAGATGTTTTCCACATGTACTATTTTAATACCGTAAACTTAAAATAAAAAAAAAAATTAAAAAAAAAGGAAAAGTGTAAGTGGAAGAAAGTACACAAGACAATCTAGGCATGAAAAAGTCACTATAAGTTAAAGCACAAAGACATCCAGCAAGGCAGGTGTATCAAGAGAGCAACAGTGAAAAACTGAAAATAGCCAGGATGTATCTCCTTCTGATCATTACCCTTTTGCCTCTCCTCTTTCCCAGCCTTCAATACTCCATTTGCAGTGAATCAAGGAGAAACTAGGTGTAGTATATCTAGGCAGGAAAAGAGAGAAAAGTTATTCAGTGCTCAGAGAACAGAATAAATGCGAGAGACCTGGATGGCCGGACCTCCAACTGTTAACCCCAAGAACTGCCTTCCCAGGGAAATATGTCAAAACAACTGAGAAGGCATACAGAAAAAAAAAAAGGCACTAAAATTGTTTTATTTGTAACCTTTTGTTTTCAACCCTTTATCTTCATGTAAGCAAAACAATCCGTATGTTTCACTGTTCAAGCTGCCCCTTGCCAGAGGATGTGGTGAAATCAGCAAATTTTGGGTGTGCTGTCCCCTTGGCAGCAGGAGATGAGCACAAAGTGCTATGGGCAAACAGACTGAGCTGTGCTCCAGGACGAGCTAAGGGGTGCACCCTGCTAGGCTGTAAGGAGGAAGTGTTGGTCCTTGTGTTTCTTAGGAGTACCYTCAGTAATGCAGGAATATGTAGTTCTTGCCTAAGAGACGAAGACACCAAAGGTCTGGGTAAGCAGTTGCACTGAGATCTTAAAATGGCATTGAAAGTCAGCTGTGAGCCGGTGCAGAAAACAATCCTGATTGCATCAGGACAGGTTGGCAGGAGTGGGTGTAGGTTTTTCCGGAAAGTTGCACTGCACTTATATAGGTATGCATTCTTAATGACTTCTGGAATTCATCTTTTGGGGACTAGCTCAATATTTGCAGTTTATCTTGATTCTCCACAGTATTTCCTGATATAGGATCAGTAAAATGCTAATCTTTTAATCCATTCTGAGGAGAGAAACAAGGGAAATAAATCCTCCCCTGTAAAGTCTCTACAAGTCTACACATATAGAAAACCCTAGGTACATTTTACATGTTTCCTTGGCACCAAATTTTATGCTTTAATGTATTCATTAGGATCTGACTTTGTAGTGAAGTTTATGTAATTATTGAAGACGACAGAGAGATCTCTTGATTGGTCTGGGTGATTCCATTTCATGCCATCTCAAGGAGAAAATTCCACTCAGGATTTCTTGCCAGTGAGAAAAAATTCAATTCAGCTTTTCACAAAATATCATCAATAGCATATTATCAGCCTGTGAGGATGCAAGTAGCTGGCTCTGCTTTGACACAATAAGCTTGCACTTCCATTTGGAAAATGATGCAATGAAATAACTGAATAAATATCATAATATGTCCCTTTTTATGACTATTTTAATGTCATCTGTTTGTGTATGGGTTGTTCAGTTAACAAAGGTAAGAAATAAGGCTAAGTGGTAGGATAATTTTTAAGCCTTTTAGAGAACAAGCAGCCTTGCTCTATAGGCACCTGCACCCTGCACAGCTGGACTTACTTCAGTTGAGGCTTTTCTTGTGTCCAGTGCAGTACACTATACAAATCTAATGAAACTTTTACAAAATAATTGAAGGAGAACACAAGTAATTATCCTTGTAGGTCACATATTCAATTGTTTTTATAAGGGTTAATTAAAAAGATGACTTCATACAATTTGAAATCTAGACTCACATAAATATCTAAATGCCTTGGATGGAGAAGGAGGCACATCTCCCCTCCCTCTGCCTTGCTTCTCTGCAGTTTTGTCACAGATCTGGAGAAAAGGATGCCATCCTTGGCTGCCAGGAGGATACTGAGCTGTCAATCTGCAGSAGCCTTCTATTGAGCAAACAGAAAATGAGAAGGCGTGGTAGCTACCATAACAAAGCCAGCATGCAAAATTCACATAGTAATCAAGTGTAAAAGAGGCTGAATACATGTTTATAGGTGTATACATGCACAATACTGAAGATTTTTATCAGGTGCTGTTAYTCAGCTCTTTCTTCCCATATCTGATTTGGTAGCTGAGTCCTGGGAGAAAAGTACATCCCCCACCCCATGGCATGGTTTACCTCATTGCAGAGCTGTGTGCAGCCCTCGCTCCCAAATCAGCTTGGGAACGCACACAGCATCTGGAACTGCTCTCAGCCAGCTCAGGCCTCCGAGCAACGAGGAGTCAGGAGCACCACCGTGTGGCACCTGGGAAATAGGGAACAAAAAGCAGCTGCACCGCGAACAGCACCTGCAGGGACTCAGATAACGCTGGTGAGGCAAAGTTACTATGAAAAGGCCCAAAACTTTTTTAAGGTAATTGCACCTATTTGCCTTTTACAGTTTAAAAAAAAAAAAAAAATCTAATAATGCAGGTAGCCAGCTAGCAGATGATGTAGGGCATAGCATGTGTAGGGGTGGAACCAAGGAGAGAAGATGTTGTATAGGTTTTTTGGTCTCTCTTAAAACAAAGATTTTGTTATCATCTGGAGATGAAGATTTAGTTGCTATAGTTACATTTTATAAAATATTGATCGCAATAGTGCTAAATTTGGCTTCTGGAGCTGCCATGAGACAATATGTTTGTCATAAGAGCACCGCATATTGTCATCTGGAGGTAACTGTTCATCCCTGGGGCATGCTGAATAAGGTACCAATGCCAGATGAGCCCTGTGTGTACAGGTGCCTAAGGAAAGCTATGCCATAAACCACTGTTTTTCGACTTGCAAGAATAAGCACATCTTTACAAAGAGAATGATATTTAATTTTGGTAAAGAGAAAAAAAAAAAAATAGAAAGCTGAGCCAAAGCTAAACTTTTGTGCCAGAGAAGACAACACTGGAATGATACAAAAGATGCTGTGCTGCTACAAAACAGTTGTTTTCCATAAAACACAGTCAAGGGAGCCCTAGAAAGTGCAGGAGACAAATTGTGAGCATTAAGCTTACTTAGCTAGATACACCAGAGCTGTGTAACAACAACTTTCCTTACAATTTCTGCTGCTTCACCACTACCTTCTCCACCTCTGTCCCCTCCAATATTGTAAAGATGAAACAGTATGTTTCTTTTGCTGATTTGTTTTTACTGCCTTTTTTCTATATTTCTACTTCTCCTTTGGGCAGAAAGGCATTTCGCATGTTCTACAGATGTTTGTTATAAACCGACACAATTTAAACAACATCTGGAGGCTGCAGAAGGAAAGAGTATAGCAACTGGTCCTTTGGATAACAAGTTTCTCCCATTTTGCATCATAAAAAATGAATAGCATGGCTGGGCAGTACTGAATTCCTGCCAGGCCCCATTGAACTCTCCTTCAATTTTAAAACAATCACCTTTGTGCTCCATCCCTTTTCCCTTTCTAGCACCTCAGAAACATCTGCAACCTGTTKTATTGCTGTTTTCCAAATCTCCTTAGAGCACTGCCTTTCCCGATGTCTGTATAACACAATAACCACAYGTCTGCTGTGCTGAGGGTCCTGACTATCATCTCAACTAACAGGATCACATGCATTTCCCATCTGCCTGCATCTGGCAGTTGTGCCTGACACTTAAATGCGATCTCAGAGTGATGCCCATTTTCTATTATTTGTTTTAGTTGTACGTAGGCAGAMATATAATGCAAGCAATTAGTTTCAAAGATGTAGAGCTAACAGAAGTTTTGTAGAGCTAGAAAAAGTTTTGTATCTCTAAAATAATGCTTTATAATAGTAATAAGAAATATTCAGTCTCCCTATATTTTCTAAACTTAAGGAAAACAAAACAAGCAACATAACTAAATACAGTGTTTTAACCAACTACCAAACTCCYGTATTTAACAAACCAAACTTTGCAYTATGACTRTGCTACTCAAATGCTGAATTCTACCCTTCATTCAGGCTACTAGTAAATTTTACTGGAATCTGGCCCAGGTCCCCGCCATACGACATACTCCTGTGGGATCTTGTATCTCCTACCTTTCKCCCACGTTCCTGAGATGTTAAGACAGGCTTTGTTAAGGAAACCAGGCCCCAATGCTGTGAGACAGCTGTGACATATCATTGCTGGTCCCAGCATTAATAGACCAAGGCCTTTTCCTTCCCTGTGGTCAGCCAGACTGTCACCAACAGGCAGGCAGGCTGACCTCCTTCTGCAGGAGACTAACTTCTCCAAGCCCGAGTCTATCTTCCAGCAAGTACAAGCAATCTTGTTCTCAGGTGAAAACACACATCTCGGTTTGCAACAACAACAAAATGCCTTAGGCACTTTTCACACGGTAAATATTACAGAATTAATGCAAAAATTTCTGACGGTTGGAAAAAAAAAAGAGTAGAAAGCCTACAACTAAAGCTGCAAGGAAAGAGTTCCAATGGAAGTAAAATGCATTCTCGTGTAGTACAGAATTGCTGCGTAGGCGTGCTTATATGCATGTTTTACTACACTAGAAACTACATGTAAAAAGTTGACTGGTTTTCAAGATAGYATCTTAAAAGACATAGATTTTGATAAAATTTAAGTAAGTCTATCTAGTTTTGCACTTTCACGATGTGCGAAATAGAAGTACTGTGTCCGAAGTACCAGGATCTGGTCTGAATATAGCAGTGTAAGCCAAAAAGGAACCCAGACCGAGTCAAAAACTCAAAATAGGAATCCTAGATTGTCTCCAGAAATAAGCATCTCCATGGTTATTGTTTACAATAGTTAAATACCCGAGTAATTATTTAAATTCTGGCTGAACTGAGACATCAGTTTAGATCTTGACTACTTTCTACCACGCATTCATAAAAATACACACTCAGAATCAGTCACTGGTCCAAAAAGAAAAAAAAAGAGCAGCAATGAAGTGGCTGCTGGAGGTGCACCAGGACTRCCAGATGCTGTGGAGTTGAGAGTCAACCCCAGGACAGCCAAGGTTCTGGCTAAAGTGGCTGCTGCTGCAGTCTGACACCTCAGCTTTGTACCACTACAGCTTTCTACTTATAACTGGAAATTGCAGAAAAACAGAATTTCTCAAGAGATTTCTGGCATTCCAGCTGGAAATAAGACTTCRTGAGTTTTTTCTTCTCATTTTTTAAGTATTCATAGAATCATAAAACGGTTTGGGTTGGAATGGACCTTAATGATCATCTACTTCCAAACCCCCTTATTTTGATATTTTTTCTTTCAAGACCAGCTTGCTATTGGAAGTACACAGGTTTGCAGCAATAACAAACAACCAGAAGAATATCAGCTAACAGAGCATTTCTGACCCTTCAGAATTCTTTGACTCGGGTGCTTAATGCAAGGCACAGTGGAAACGCTCCTGCTTGTACACACATGACAAGCACCTTGATCACAGCTCAAAACGTTTTCCTGCATGGCTGTATTGCCATCAGTAAACTGATCTCACCAGAGTCCTGAAGGCTCTCCTATCATCCAAACACTTAGCTCTTGCTCTTAACCCTTTCCACAATGTTGCAAGAGACAGGAAGTGAAAGGTTGGATAGAACCCTAAAATATAACCTACTGTATATATTTTAATGCCTTCAGGGAAATATCTCTTCAGTGCACACGTGGAAGAGGGTGGCAGTTTCTCCTCCCATATGGAAGTTCCTTTCTACTCTATCTTTCCCCCTCAAAGGTAAATCTTGGCAATACCAACAATTACAAAGGTAATATGAACATACGGAATTTTCTAATTGCTGCCCTGCTGCACCTTATAAAAATAATAATATACTTTATTTATGTAGCATCTGTCTGTGAAAGCACCCCCGGCACTTTAAATACAGAGCAGAGCTCATGATAAAAATAAGTATGCACAAGAGGAAAACAGAAATCATTAAACATGATTCAAAATACTAAATACAACCACTGTGCTTTAAAAGCTGCATTGTGATTAAAATAATCCTATGAAGCTAACACCTTAAAAGAGCTTTTTTCACGGAACTTCTCAGTCCCAGGAGAAAATGTCATCCAACACACCAAAGCCACAAGAACAAAGATACAGATGCTCTTGTCAGATTTTGCAGTGTTAAAGCAAGACATTTTTAGGCTCCTAGAGGAAAAGACCCTGTGATCGTTATTTACATTACCTTAGTGCCCTGGAGGTGAGAGCAGCCAGGATCAGATCTCCATTAAAGCCAGCACTGTGTGCACGTAACACGTGGTGAGAGCCACAGCACAAACCCCATGTCGGGAGGGGAGCCATTCCCACCACACCCCACAAGCCTTTCACCTGAGCCGTGGCATCTCACACCGTCACATCCAGAGGTCCTTCCCCGGGGGAACCTCCTGCGCCAGTCAGAAATGGCCACTGCAAAGAGTAAAGAGCCATGTCAGGTAACTTGCAAAGCATAACATTAACAGGGGAGGGGAAGGGAAACCAAAGACAGAAGGTTAGTTTAATAATTTCAGTCTCCAAGGCAGTGCCAAAGGCGGAAATAAAACTGAGATCTCCTGTGTCTAAGCCTAAATCTCTGTTACTTGTACTGGACAAGAGTCATGACAACTGACTGTAACTATGAAAGCACAACCTGAGAATCAAGCTGCTACTAAACCGCTTGACCCACATGGAAGACCTAATGTGATGAATAAYTGTACCAATAGTGAGAGAATTGAATCCAGCAGTGAATCCAGAGCAGTCTCATATTCCCTTCTCAGGCTGCATAATTATAACTCCATGATTCCATGAATCTATTCTATAATAATTGCTGCCTTTTGGACAAGCTGGCCAAATAAGTAGTACAACAAAATCATGTTGTTACAGTTGGGCCCTTAGCTCAAGCTAGTGAGCATCCAATGAATATATAATATGGTAAGTGAGGGCCAAGCAGTCTTTCTGAGAGGGGAAACTCCAGACAAAGACATTTAAACTCACTGAGGTTCAATCTTGGCCCTTTTTGAAAATATCAGGGTTTTTTTTYCTCCATGTTCTTCATACCATGGTCTCCTACTCAATAAATAGCCTGGATTTCTCCTGTAGACTGGATAGTTCATGTTCATGTACTAGTAGATGTGCAGAAAGTAGATGTGCAGAAATCACTTGAAGGCCAGTGGCTGGTCAGGGAGGTGCCTGCTTTGCTCAGCTCCATTTCCAAGCCAGGCAGGTGTGCAACAGCCATGTTCAACAAAATGAATTTTACCCTTTTAAAATTCCCTTAAAATATAACTGGGTGCATTAAATGTTGATGCATTAAATACAGATGGGTTTCTGAATACACTGTCACACACAAAGCAAAAGAATTTCTATTTACGTTATATGTCAATTTTGTGCCTCTGTGTATGTTACTGCCCYATACAGAGAATCATACCAAAAATTAATTCCTTAACATTCCCTCCACAGCCTTGCTACTGGCCAGACCTGTCACCTCTAAGTGACCTCGATTTTGACAACACAAGTGAACAGACCTGTARCATGTCACTCTTGTTCCTGTTGCAAAGAGAATGAGAGGAACATCGCTGCCTATTATCAGCTGCATCAGGAACCAAATTTTAGTAAGACATCTTTAAATGGCAACACTGAGGAAAAAATTCAGTGCATCAAGGATATCAATGACCCCAAGATGTCTGTCCATAACCAGAGCAGGGCCCCACAAGAGCTCTCTGATTGATTTAGGCATCTCTAACCTGCTCCGATGAGAAACACTCCAGAAGATCCAAGCTGACAGAAGAACCACCCAGATGAGGCAGTGCTGGCTGGCGACCCACTGCACCAGAGGCTATTGTTACCTGATAATACTGACAAGGGTCCCTCTGGTCCTCTGTGATAAGAAARTCATTACTGAGTGACAAGAAGAGTCTACAGCATGACTGAAGCTGGCTGAAATTCTTGGTATAAATCAATACTCCTCATATACAAACACAAATCTGGAAACATAGCAAGACACCGCTATTTCACCAGTTTTGTAGCTTTCAAATCAGTGTCCCTGACTGAAATAAAGTCTATAAAAATGAATTAAATGATCAATATCTATATATTATATCTCCACCGGCCTTTGATTTTTCAAAACCACAACTTTTCAGGAATAATGGTAACAATTTGGTAATATTTTGGAGGCAAGATTTCCTTTATACTATTTATAGTACCATAGCAATTATTAGACATGAGGCAGCTCATATTCTCAGAGAACTATGAGAAGATGGGTGAAGAGCCAAAAAAATAGAAATAAATATTTTTTTCACCCACGCGGAGTATATCTCTCTCCAGTTATGCTCTGYTGCGGTGTGTGCTCGGCTAGGTGGAAAGGAGCCACAGCCTTCCTGAGAGCAGTCCAGCATCCAGCGGTGCCTCGGCGAGGTGTGCGGTGACCGGTGAGATAGGTATGCCGCCTTCACCTCGAGTGTGTCCGGGTTAGCAGCTGACACCCTATCCCACCAGCGCAGGTGGACGCGCAGGTACTCACGCACTCACGCCTTAAGCCGGCGGCAAAGCGTTGGAGGCGACTCTCCTTACRGTGTTCCACAGAATAGCTTTAYTCCCGTGAAGGGGTCAGGGAAGGAGAGCCCAAAGTGCAGGAGTACACAGGGTTTTATACTGACAGAATCAGGGGTGGAGAGAACACAAGGGACAAATAACAGGAGGGTAAGAGGGAGGAGAGAAGGTGGGATCACAGTACCTAAACCAATGAGGGTAGATGAGGGGAGGAGCAGGGGAACAGGGCCAGTGGGGCGTCGAGTGAGGGAGAACTTGCCAGAACATAACCATATAGGGAATATAGATTGACAATGTAACTGTCCAACCAAACAGGGGAAATATTACATAGCAGTGCCTGGATGGGAGAGACCTTCCTCATTACTTCAACCTAGGGGGAGACTTTAAACTTCGACCTAGAAGCCTTTTCTCAATATATTACCTGGGCCCTCTGGCCCACAGCACTTGGGCCCTTCAGCCCCACTGGCTCCTTGGTCACTTCTGTGGCTGGCCCTACCTTCGCAGCCTCTCCTGCTGCAGGCTCAGCCACCACCACAATCCTCAGCGTCCTTATAGCACGTTTGCAGAGGTGGTCACRTCATTCAATCCGAGGCATGTAACACCGGGGCCTCGCACAGAAATACAGTTGCCCAGGGAATCACTTGCAAGAAGAATGCTCTAGCAGAACACTCAGATTGAGGACAGCATTGTAATTAGGTCAAATTCTTGAATTTTATTCATCAACTCAATCCATCTTCTTTAAATTCACCCCAAATCACAGTGCATCYAAGAGGCAAAGACTGTTCAAAGATAAAGTAACAACAAGGTTAAAACTTCATCTGCTTTATTAACTTTGTCAGCAATGGGTGAACCCAGGTCAGAATGACCATTTCCCCACATTTCCCTGAACTGGGGCAGAAAGCACAACACAGAGTAGTCATGGGGAATGTGACCTTGCCCCAGAAGAGCTGAACTGGAGGCAGCTCTTTAATCCTTCTAACATTATCACTGTGACAGAGGTGAGAGACTCTGTCTCCTGTCTCACTTATCTTGAGAACAAGACATTATAGCAGTGGTAGCTTTTAGTCAGTTCCTTGCAAGACTCCTTTCCGTCATTTGAAGGTGATGGCATATATCTGCCCTGTACTGATGAGACAAAGATATGTGCAGCACATTCTCCAAATTTGAGGGTGCAATTGCATGAGTCATTTGGTTTTGTGCTGGGGTAGGGT
Organism: Amblyornis subalaris; assembly: GCA_018881555.1. Taxonomy (NCBI): domain Eukaryota; kingdom Metazoa; phylum Chordata; class Aves; order Passeriformes; family Ptilonorhynchidae; genus Amblyornis; species Amblyornis subalaris. The sequence continues at coordinate 32,798,739 of JACAXG010000001.1, read as the reverse complement.
TAATTTTCTTCCCAGTAGCTGGTAGGGGGTACGTTTTACATTTGTGCTGGAAGTGCTGTTGATAATTCAAAGATGTTTTCCTTGCTGCTAGGCAGAGCTTACACAGAGTCAAGACCTTTTCTGTCTCTCACTCCACCCCACCAGCAAGGAGGCTGAGGTGGTACAAGAGAGTGGGAGGGGACACAACAGGGATAGATCACCCCAAATGACCCAAGGGACATTCCGTACCATATAGGATCATGATCAGCATGTTCCAGTGCAAATAGACCTATGCAGCACAGACATGAAAATAATGCTGTCATCCAGGAAAAAGTGAAGGAAAAAACCCCAGCCTCAAAGCAACCAAAACTTCTCTTATGTGTAGACTTCCAGAACTTCCCAAATTTGTATTTGGGATTTGTAGACCAAATTCCCAAAGGAAAGCAGAGAAGCCACTGCATGACAGCCTTATGATCACAAAGCAACACAACGTGCTGTAAATTTACAACAGTTAATTGTTGAAAGCAGCAGAAAAATTGTGGACACTCATTTCTATACATAATTTATCATTATAAGGTAAAATAAAGACCTACTGCTGTTTTATCCCCAAGGAAGAATGCCAGTAAAAGAAAACAGGACTCCTCCTGAACACATTTGAAATTCAGCAATCTAGGGGCTGAGGTCAGTGCGAACATTTTATGCAGAGACAGGACAACAGTTAGAAAGAGATAAAACATAGAAAGAGATAAAAAATAAGAGAATAAAACACCTTAGAGCCAATATATATACTTGTATTCTTCCCCAAAGCTACACAAGTCGGCCAGGACCTGTTCTAGCTCATGATCCAGAGAATCACAAAGGATTCCTATGCTTCCACTGCTAACACATTCACCTTTCAATTCATCCTTTGATGCATCCAACCATAGGTTGAGACTTGAGGTGCATCAGGCCGTGGAGCTTCACTAGCATAACTCCCTTACAGAGGAAGGACCTCAGAACCCTTCAGACTCCGATGCTTTCTGCCCTTTCTCCTCATTTCTTACAGGTGTCATTTCTGTGCGTGCTATATTCATGGTAACTTGTAAAATTATATCACAAATAATGCAGATAACATACTGGTATGTCTTACTTTCTCTCACATAATCTTGGGAATAAAATAAAGCAATCATAAATGCTCCTTTGCTTAGCCAAAATGGCACAAAGTACTCATAGCCTATCAGAGKATCTAGCTCACTGCATGTGCAGATAATTCTGTAAGAGCTACCAGCTAATCTACTTTCTACAAATGAAAGACTCTGTGACCAGTGTCCCTTCTTCAAATYCTAAAAGAAAGAAATCACTCTAGAAAGGCTTCCAGCCCTGCATTCAAATTCTAACATGGCAGAAAGTGCTCAACAATTASCATTCTCCAGCTCCAGGAAATGGAGAGACGCACATCAGATAACAAAAAATATTCTGTCTCCCATTTCAAAGATTCTCATCTAAGATTTTATCTTAACTTACACTAATTACTTCATTAGATTAATCTCCACTTGTAAAATGACTATAAAGTAATCTCCTCCTCTGGTATGGACAGCAACAAATAACACCAAGAATGGTCATATTTTATTTTCTCATCAGAGCTTGAAAGAAACTATTATAAAGATCAATGGCAGAGAGGCTCCGAGGAATTAGCACGGATGCAATATGAATTCTCTTTTTAATCTTCCATTTCATCTGTAAATACAAGCACATAATCTAGGTGTGCATCTCATATTTTGCAGCTCAGTGCTAATAAAAATATGCCAGAGAGCGATGTAATGATAACAAATTCCTTTCGAAAGGTGCAAAATGACACAGAAGAATCATAACGAGCTCTTGCACTGCAGAGTCTTTCTTCAATTACTAGGGAGATAAGGATGATTTGAGGACTTTGTCATTCAATTGCAAATTAAAGCATCACTTCACATGCAGCAGGATCAGGCACTGAAATCACTTGTCAAGAGTCTGACACTTTTAAGAGCTTCAGTGTCTGGAACTCATCCTATCTTTTCCTGCAGACTCGTGTGCCTGGATGAGGCTGCTCYCTACATTCAGCCATTAGTGTCTCAGTAAAGCTGTTTGTCCAGCCCAAAATGTTCTGAATAAAATGGAGGGAGGAGGAAAAGGAAAAGAGGGGGCATAGTTTCATCCCTATCTCCTAGCTTGGGATCCAGAATTTTGCACTAAACCAAAATTAGTTAAAGAATTGTGTTTCTTTATGGCTATCATCTCTGCTTATTAGCAAAATATTTTATGTATGCATAGAGTATTTTTAACATCAAAGACTCCAGTTAAGACAAGTGTCACCACTCAAGATATGCAAACCAGTCCGATTGGTGTGAGTTGTGCTTTGGGATAATGCCCTAGTGGCTAAAGCAATTTCCACAGTTCTGAGTTACTTTTAAGTCTTTCTCTTACATGATGGGTTATTTCTCCAACATTCAAGCCCAGTCATGTGGCTGCAGACAGTTCTGGAGATCGAGATGCATTCCTCTATCTCACCAGTTGCCTTCTCTGTGTCTTCTATAAAAAGATTTAAAATTACCTGAAACAGAGAACAGAAACCAAGGTCTTCTTCATTATTGAATRAGCATCTCACATACCCTTACTACCAAAGTACCCATTCTATTTTCACTCTGAAAATAAAGATGTAATTTTTTTCATGTGACCTGCAATGGTTTCAGTAACAGAGSCTGAGAGAATGCCACCCATGAAATACCATATAACCTGGAATTAAGGGCACTACAGTGAAAAACATGGCCCAATCTTTATGTCCCCTCAAGTACCTGTGGCATTTCATGATTCGTCCCCTGTATTCCAGGTTACTTCTTTAGTCATGGAAGAATGAATCAAGGACATTCCACCCCTCCTTTTGTTTCAGGCCCAATAGATAAAATAGGTGGGGAAATTCACAGCCATCTCACAACTCTTAGTGCAAGTGCTGAGTTATTCTGAAGAGACAGACATTACTGCTTTGTTGGGTTTTTTTAGCCTTGACATTTACATCCAAACACTAAGAGATCAGGCAGTTTTGAAGTTTATGTTTTAAGGTCTGATATCTGATTCACTGCGTGTATCTTTCACTTTTGATGGCTTCTGGAATTGAGACAAAAATTACAGAGCCACATTTAAAAACTGTGGAATATGGCCACGCATTGGAGCATAAATAGGAACAGAGAAATCATAGCCTGTATCAGAATTATGACTACAATAACATCTTTTCAATGTCAGTATTAAAAGAAAGATTTTACTATTAGATCTGAAGGCCCTGGCAGAAAAATACATTACACTGAAATAATACAAACTGCTTACAGATTAGTTAGGGAAAGAGTAAATAGTACTACACCAAAGGTGTGATGGTATCTACTTCTCATTCCAGAGATCCTAGGGGCTGCCAACTGCAATCATGAAATGCAAGAAATACAGGGTCTCATTTTTAACAAAAATGTGTAGTAAATTCCCTGCACATCTAGGCCACTGACAAGTGACTTGAAGCACAGTCCATCATTAAACTGGCAACACCCCCAACTGGAAGAATGGCAAGAAGAAATATTTTTCAGAAAACAATTTTTTTTTTAATCCATTATGCTTTATTTATTAAGAGGAAGTTCTTCTTYATGCGAATTATGAAGAATTCTTCTCCACCCCAAAGCCCTAAATACCTATGGCTGCAGCAGTCCGGTTGTTCCATTACAGTGGACTCTGGCTCAGGGAAGCAAGGAATTGCAAAGAGAGTAAAGCAACAAGGCATTGCCGCCAGCCTCTTCCCATCATCCCTCGAAAACAAGATGAATACATCTGCCTTTGACCAGATGTCTCAGTACATTCCCTACCRAACATCTTATGACAGCCACAAGTCATTTCAAAAATGTAAGTTCTTATTGAGAAAGAAAAAAATCTGTTCAAAGAAGCATTCAGTTTCTTAATGTGTCAATTGACTTCATCAAAATATTTTCTGTCTGGCACTTTATGAGGTTTGACATTTTACAAAAAGCTGAATTTTATCCAAAAATGGCACAAACCCAGTCTCTTGGCACAAGTCTTCATATCTTTAAATTCTCAGAGGCCTCTGATTTGCAGTACCCTTCAGGCATGGAAGCAAAGCTCAAAAATTCACTGTACCACTCACACAGGTCAGACTTGTAGTAAGTGGGATCTTTTATCAGCAAAGACTTTTGCAACCACTGTGCCTGAAGTTTTGACAGTTGTCATAAATTATGAGAATTCTTGCTTCCAGACAAGACTTTTTTTTTTCCCAGAGCTACACTAACCATTTAACTGTCCATTGAGGCTGAGTAAGGGACAAGAAAGGGAGGAGTTGCACACCACAGTGTGAGCAATGAGGAAAAAAGAACTGAAGAACACACAGGGCAAGGAAACTCTTAATATCAAGYGAGTAAAAATTCATGAGACAGATTCAGAATTTTGCTAGAAGGAAGGAAGACCTTCTTTTTTTATTCCTCTTATGATGTTTGCATTTATGAGCCTTTCTCAGAGAAGCAGCCAGTAGTAGTCCTAACAGTGCATTACTTTTGGGAAAAGCAATTACCTGCTTTAGAATGTAGTCYCAGCCACTGAGACATCCAGCCCAGAACTGTGAGAAAGAGGCTACAATTGTGATCCAGCATGGTAATTTTTTTTACTATTTATTCTTGTACTTCCTTTGCCCTTACAGAACACACTGTACCAAGCAGGATTCTTCTAGAGAATGATATTTAATCACAGTAAATATATTCACTCATCCACAGGAAAAAATCTTTCCTCCACGTGATTTTAAGAGGCCKTCAGAGATGAAAGGAAACACCTGATTCTCTTCACAGGTTCTCCTTGAGTGTGTAAGAAGAAGGTAGAGAAAAATAAGCAAATGTGCCTATCATTCATGGGAAAAAATCAAAGAAATGAAAGAAAATGGAGGCATAATCAAGAAGGCTGACACTTGTTCCTAAATCTCAGTGCCTGATTGAAGGTGTTGCCTGACAAAATTGCCATACTCTTCCCAAACACTTTTCTGCTGTGGTGCTTTACARAGGATTCTTGCCTTGTGTCCAACCAACCAGAGGAACAAATCAAGAAAAAAATCAATTTGAAGGTAGTTTTGAATTTCAAGAGAGAAATCAGAAACATGAAACAAATGCAGACATCAGGTATCATCAGTTTTTTTCAGGAAATAGTCTAGATATTGTTCCAAAATRTCATTTTGGAACACCTGACAACCTGTTTAGGATGAGAAGGCTCAATCAGAAATCCAGKGAGAATTTCAAATAAGAGAGGCCAAAAATTGTAAATTAGGCACAGGAGAAAGTACATATGACTGGTTAAGTTTCACAATAGCCCACATCACAGACAAAGCTATAATTATTCTGCTTCTTTAAAAATAAAAATATGCAATTTTGAGAGCTGTGTGGGATACAAAATCAATACTATTATTATCATTTATGAAAAAACCCCCCACATTTTATTGTAACTTGGGTTTTTTTAATTTTCTTACTCTTAGGTAATACCTGTGAAACATTTGAAAGCATGAAAGCTGAATTTATGTCTTTATATATTCTGTATGTGAAGGTTTTTTCATTTATGTAGATTCCCAGATTATCTTGTTGCAAAAACTGCCCAGACTTCTCTATTTGTGTTGGAATTTAGGTCTCTTTAAAAATAACAATTTCCCATTATACATAGCGGAACTTCTATTACATTATTAAAAGGACCTCCTTTTCAAATGAAAAATCCACTGCTAGGCAAAGGGCTAACACAGCCCGAGGATTTTTGAGGAAAGCAGCTAATTGTAGTCAGTGGTGGCTGTCACTGCCTGTTTTGCAGTGGCCCAGAGAGAACGATGGGAGGTTTGTTGGCAAAGGCAGTTGGAGGCAGAAGGCAAAACCAGCAGCCAGAGCTGCAGGTAGGTTGCAGGGGAGAGAGCAGGCACCAAAATATCTTGTTGCATTTGGTACYGTGTGTGAATAAAATTTTATACACAAAATGTAATTAAGAAGCAAGATAACACATGAAAATTTTTACCTCCAAAACTCTTTAGATAGTCTATAAAAAAATACTTTAATTGCATAATTGATCATGCAAACTCCAAGAAAGATGGATTTGCATAATTCTTTCTGCATCTGTTTAACTGAAAATAAACATGCTTCCAGACTTGCATGGCACTGCAGAGTTTAGGATCAATTAGCAAATATCTCCTTAGTATCCAAACCCTTAGTCTTGTTTTGTGATATGTTTCTTGATCAGATGACTGACTCGGTGTTTTGTCTCTTTTCTCTTTACCAGTAATTTCACTCAATTTTTGCCCCCTTTCATGCATGCAGCATGAATAAACAGAATCTTTCTGAATTTGCTGTTTGGATATGCATGTATATGAAAGGTCACAAATATAGCAGAAAGGTTTGTGGAGACTGAACTATTTTTAATATGATTTTAAACATCTTTAGACATAGATTTCAGTTTGATARTGCTGCTATGAGCTCTGTCCTAAAGACATAAAATAAAAWAGGTGCAAAAACGTAAAATAAAACTAAGAGAAATACCCATTGGGACAGAAATTAGTCATGGAAATAAGAAAAAATAGAAAAAACACCTTGTTCAAAAATAAACTRCCTTTWTAATAACAAGTTATATTTGCTARAGAATTTAAGGGAAAGGAATACCTGTAAGCGTTGATAATAGCATGAACATTGTCAGGATGGAAGCATATCTATCYCCTTGCAACAAGGTAAATAGTGCCTTTATACAAATACATCCCTGCAAGTATTTGACAGAAATATTTCAGCCTAGCCATTAGTAAAGAAAAGGCCTGACCTATTGACATCAGCACTTCCCTCYCCATCTTGCCCAGCCCTCAGAGCACTGGACTATAAAGCTGTTTGAATTAACATATCTGATACTAGTTGTTCTAATAGAGCCTCAAAGGACTTAGCGAAATGTAATAGCATCCAAGTGAGTACAACAAATTTTTTTTCTACCTAGTTCTTGTCTGATCAGATTTGGCTACAATCAAGCACACAGGCAACCATTTTGATTCAGAGCCATTTTACCGGCCTTGGCAGTAAAGCAGATGTCAAAGGTGACACACCCTGGCCTGTCCGCTTTTCACTTCTTTCAACCTTCACAGCATAATAGAATCACAAAATGGTTTAGGCTGGAAGATCAGCTGATTCCACCACCAGTGGGCAGTGACACCTTCCACCTCATATAATGGTATTGGAGAAAGTGAACATTCATCCTTCCAGGCACCTGACAAATTCTTCCCATACACCAGCAGTCAAGTACCGTTAAGAAACATCGAATCTAGCTCAACATTATAGGACTAGATTTAATTAACCTTTTTAGATTTTCCTTAGAGATTCCTTTGAGTTTACTTTTGATTTGGCCTTTTGTCCATTTTTATTGAGTTGCTGTTTTTCCATATACTTGGGGGAAAAAAAAACAGTAATAAAGAAAAGCGGTTCATTTTTTCTGTCATGGGTCTTTGCCACTCAGTCACATGAAGTTGGATTTGTTCAAAGACAGTTTAACCACAGATACTACGTAGATACTTACATTCTAGAGCAATTACTTCAGCAATTCTTTAGCCCCTAAGACAGCCACCTGGTTTTTACCTTTTCTCTCACAAGGGCACAGTTAAAACATTATCAAGAACTGATGGATATTTTGGTCAGTAGTATATAAGTTACAAAAGTACAGCCTAATCTTTATCCTACAAATCATTGATTATTCACTGGACACCAAATGACAGTCAGCGAAAGAGCTACAAAATATAAAGCAAAACAAGAAAAATCTAAGAAAAAAGTATTCAAATTTACCCTTCTCTCTATTGTGTTAGTTTGTCCTCAGGCTTTTTTCTTCTCTTTTACAGAAAGGTTAGGAAATCTTTCAGTTCTACATAGCTTGGAAACCGTGCCTGAGGTATATATGCCAGTTTTTATCATTCCAAATAAATTCTGCAATAGACCCAAGTAAAGCTATTCAAACCAGCACTGATTTCCCCATGCTATGCTATAGCTCCCCCACAGGGGCCCAAAATGAAGCCAAGGGAAGTACAAGTGATGGAAGAATGTGCAAAGGTCTGATTAAAGTGCTACTCCTGCTTTTACCCTAAGAGGCATATGTCAAATTCCTACAAACTCCACAACAAGTTTTACTAAAGTTTTGTAGCAGACTGAATTACACAGAGTATGCTCTGGCCATGAAAAGAGACTATAAAAGGTCTTGTTTTAGTTGCCTTGCCTTCAAGAAAAAAACAGAGGAAAAATCAAAACAAAATCCAAGCAAAAAATAAAMTGTGCCTCACTAGACTTCAATATCTAGATATAGCTTTAGAAATGTATTCATATGTATCATGCTTAAAGATAGAAGTCATTGAAATTCTGCCTCAACAAGAGCAATCCTATCCTAACATAAGAAAGGAATATAAAGTCTAATTTTTCATCAAACATCAATAACAAAAGTATTGCATTTCCTGCACACTGACTCAATGTACCAGGTTGACTGTTGAAAATACAGACTTCTGCATGAAGAAGGTAGGGCCATTGAATTAAATATTCCTCTTGGTATTGTAKGTACACATTGGGAGCTAGTACATTGCTGCAGTTACCAGTGCTAAATAATTACTTTGACTCCAGGTGTCTGGGAATTGTGATTTAAATGGCAAGCASTCTATTGAAATTCTTGAATATTTCTGGGCAAGAGTTAAATATATGGAGATACACAGGATTTGAAGCACTTTTCTTTGAGAATGACTGTTGGTGACAGACAGCTCTATGTGCTAACATATACTGCCTGAAATAAAATTAGATCTACATCTGAAATTTATTGTCATTATCAAGGAACTAACCTGGCATAAATCACCAATAATACAGATTTCTTGAAAGATGGCAAAATCATTTGTTGCCAAAAAGAGAATATCTTATTTCATTTCAAACACCATATGAGTTGTAATTTAGGGTTCATGTAATTAAAATAAATATGTCAATGAAAGTAGGAAGCAAAACCTCAAAACAGACTCAACTATTTACCAATCCTGATCGGTATTTTCCACAAGAGAATTGTGGCTTTTAACTAACTTATTGTGCAACAGGCAACATATACATTGCATTTTGACTTCTAGAGTTAGAATTTCACTTTAGCACTAGAGTTATTCAAAACAATAAATGTTTCAAATACTGGTGTATGGAAAGATTTCATTTGAATTCTTTCATGGAAGTCCCAATACTAAATATGAAYTAATCAAGCCTAGAACTAGTGCCTCCAATGTTTAAAAATTCACTCACAGCTTTCACTTGCATCTTATCCAAACTAAAAAGAAATCTCTTGTTTCTATTCCTGCTCTCTTTTTTTTTTTCCTCCTGCATGTATTTTTTTTCATGAGAATGCAAAGGTTACATGTATTATAAGTTTTGAGGGGTTTTAGTTGGTTAGGTTTTTTTTAAGGAAATGTGAGCAACGCGAAGGTTTTCTTTCTTTTTTGTTCAGGACTTTGTTTCACCAAAGTGAAATATGTCAAGCAAAGTGAGTTCTTTCTTCAATAGCATTATCTTGGTTATTAGTCATTTTCTGTTGTCAAACTGTGAAGAAAAATACATATGCCTTCTATATTTGTTCACAGTATTTTTAGGAGATTTCATGAAACACATAATCTGTAAATGCATTACTTGCATGTTCTCATGAAAACTTTCTAAGGGCAGAATTATAGTTGCCCATGAACTTCATTGCAAAATAAATTACCCAGTAACAGGATTATAATGAATAAAAATGTTCTTATACTTTAAAAAAAAAAAAACAGCCCCAAAATTAAGGTGATAGAAGTGAATRTTGCTAAGGCCACTGTAGTCTCCTACAGTCTTGCTCAAAGCTAAGAATTGCACTTACTTGCAGCTAACTGCAGCTACTTTGGAAATTGAAGCCATCCAGCCTTAATGACTCCAGAAGAAAGCAACATTACTGTTCGTTCTTTTTCCACAGCTGTTACACATCAGTTTTCTACTCTGGTGTATTTGAAGGAAAATAACTACTGGACCCTTGGCAATAGATCCTACATGTCCCGGGTTAGCTATATATTCTATTACCACCCACAAAAGCTGGATAAATTTCATAATTACACACCTGGGACTCCTTATCTCAACTGAGATAAACACTCCAGCCGACAGGAAGCACTACCCACCCTGGTTATCTGATCTCAGGTAATGGCCCATTAGCACCACCCAGCCTGACTAATTAGCCTGARCCCCATCGGAGGACCCCGGATCATCTCTGAGAACCCACGGGAGCATCTCGGAGGACCCTAGGGCTCATCCAAACTCATTACCGAAGCAGCCAATAGAACATCGGGAAGATYCTCTTCCATTGTGAGAGTCCCCGCCCCTGGGGGAGGTGCCAGCCAAGAAACACATCATAAAACAAGGGTTTTGGATGGGAGAAGATATCCCTGACTCGATGGGACTCCACTCTTGGCGGGATTCTCGACTCGACTCGACTCGACTCGACTCGACTCCTTGGAACAGGACTCAGCTATTCCACTACCGGGACTGGACTACCAGGCCTTTCTGCAGGACCAGTGCCTAACTGGACTGCACAGCTACCACCCTGGTYGACAGGGTATCAAGTTGTAGCGTGACTCTGTCAGTTTGTTTAAGCCGGTGTTTCTGTATTACTGCATTTATTTTAAMCTTTTTTATTAAAATTGTAATTTTGACCTGAAATCTCTCGAGGTATTCGGTGTGGGATTAATTTCCCCTGCTGGTTTACAGCTAAACCAGCACACTACATTTCCTTATTTCAGTGAGGAAACTAAAGTTGTGTCAAACAGATAGGGCGCTCTCTGCTTCACACGTGGTGGTGCAYGCAATATCCCGAGCACCAGGGTAGTCTGGTAAGGGAGGCACCCAACTCCCTAAGCTCTTCTAACACATTCAGTTTAAAATCTTCCACAGCATAATTGTCTGGCTTTTTCCACTTAATAGATCTTGCTTCCTTATTAGAATTGGAAAATCAGTAAATAGAGCTCTCAGCGTGGATTTACAGCAGTGTTTTCGTTTTGCCCTGGAGCAGTACTTCCCTCAAGGTAGGAGCTACCTTCAGTTCTCATTAAATAGCACTATGAGCTGGGACTGTATGGCATTCTGCATATGGCAAATGTGAGCAACAGCCAGACTGCCATTTACTTTTTTTTTTATTTATTACAATTTCACAGTAGACTGTAAGAATACTAAGAAACACACAGAAAACCCATATTTCTCTTGAGACAACAGTGGAGAGCATCCAAACAGAGAAATTAAAGTGTGTGAGGCTTTTGCAGAGACAGAAGTAATTACATCTGAGCTTGGAATGTTTTGATATCTAAGAAGGACTTAACCATAAAAAAGTATTGTGGATGGAAATACTTTTAAAAACATCCTTGAAAGTTGGTTTGGGGTTTGTTTTCATTTTTTTGGTTTTATTTTGCTTTATTTTTTTTCCAAAAGATAAAAACACTARGGGTGTTTGATTAAAAGTGCGTTTAGCCATGACCTTATGCAGTCCTTACAGTCTGCATGCACAGAAAACAAGCAGGGATACATCATTTTGAGCAATGARTGTTTCATAATGTGTGTCTCCTGTAAGTATAAATATTTCTATCGAAGTGGAATAGTTGATGCACAGACCATCTTGTCCATCAAGACCCAGTTCAACAAAGCCCGCCAAAGCCTTTCCATGAAACTCTACTGGAAAGTCTACTGGAACCAGTAGCAGTGGCAAAAAGAGTCACACTCATCCAGGCAAGCCCTCTTCACCCCCTTCAATTAAGAGAACCCTCTGCTGAACCTAGGAGTAAAACAGAAGGCATATACTGGTTATTTGCCAGGACTTTCTAGCTCATGTGTTGTTTTATTGAGTTAAATATTATGTTGTATGACTGAATTATCCTGTTTCAGCCAGTGCTTTTTTGGGGTTGTGAGAAAAATATATGCACAAATGGCAAGTATACAGAAGCTTTCTATATCTCTGAAATCAATAGGTCATGCAAATACATAGGCAGTCTAGGATTTCAGTAACCAAAGGCTATAGTGACATTTATGAAGTGGCTCTCCTGAGCCAAATGTAGTTGCTATGTTTAATATGTAACCGTATCAATTTATAGGACATTTCAGTGATTAACAGCATTTTCTTTGTTTTATTATATAAAGCACTGWAGGTTATCAAAAATAGAATGCTTGAGTTAATTCACAGTTAATGAATTTTTGAGATATTGAAATGCAGAATGTGAACAGTTTTCTAAATCGAGCAAAGTTACTGACACTCAACCCCTTCCAGTGCTTTGAAAATGTTTTACTTTACCATGTAGTGAGTTCTGGCTCCTAGAATTCAACACAGAAAGAGGACCAGACCATGGTCAGGACTGGAGACCTTTTGAATGTTGCACGTGGCTTTTGTTGAAACCTCCACGTGAAAGGCTGGGTTGTTCTTTTCCTCCCTAGGACCTAGGTGACTAAAATATTGATTCATATGCTGAAAGATAGCATTTTTGAGTATGAGATCTAAGACGTTAACCATTTAACAAGCTAAAATTCARGTCTGGACTCGACCACATGATCACTTTGAAAATTATAACCTAATACTCAGATAACACCCAGATTTAAAACTTCTAGTTTTAGCAGAGCMAACAGAATATTATTTCTCTCAAAAAAGCTCAGGAACAAACCATTGCAACTGCTTTTCAGAGCTGCAAATTAAATGATAAAATATCTTAAAATWTATTATGAGTTCGTATGTACAGTGGTAGTTGCATATGTAACTGGAGGTAAATCRTGATTAACAGTGTAAATTAATTTTCAAGTAAAAATAGTTATACAGTAATAATCATAATAGCATAATCTGGAGAAGGCCAAAATCCTTATCGATTTTACAACTTCTAAGAAAAAATCRCTTCTCTAGAAATTTTTATTCTAGTAATATTTGCATATATAAACATATTACACATACTTGACTTCAAAGCTATCTGATCAGTTGAACAAATTTACAAGACTTAATTTTCATGCCAATATCACCCCAGAAATACATTTCAAAAAGCCTGCAGCATTAAGTGCGTTCTTGCTACCCTTCACCTTCTTACTCAATTTCAATGGGAAGAAAAAGAATACTCCTTTTATCATAATTCAAATCTTCCATGAAGATTTCCCATTAGACTGAAAGAAAATTGGTAAGTATGTAGGAAATGATAGGTTTCCTCAGAGCTGGAGGCGACCAGACAATATGAGCTGCCTCTCCCAAAGGACAGTGCTGATAGGTGCTCCACTGATGGAAACAAAGGGTTGAAGAAGGTGTAGGAAGGGCAAGATGTGTCTGAAGGAGGCAAAGATCATACTTTTCTGTGTACTTTTAGGGTCTCCTATTCTCACTTTGAGATCYCCAAGACCTCCTCTAGGTTTTTTAGCTTTCCTCATTGCTCTTCCTTCAACCTCGCAGTGACTGACACTGACCTAAAGATAACTCAAAAATAAACACGATTTTGATAAGCTGATTTTCAAATAAATCCTTAACTATCAGGCTTTTCTGAGCTAAAGACCATATTTGGAGGATGATCCATATCCTGCAGTTGCCAAAAGTTGTGTGCAAAAGCAGATAATGAACAAGACACAATAGGTAGAACATTTTCTCTTTGCCTTTCTGTTCCATGCTAGAACTCAGTAGACTTTTGCACCCATAGCAAATACACACAATTCAGGGAAAAAAAGATGTGGTAATGTGGTACCTGCCTTTATAAATGAGAGACCATCAGACTGTGGATCTTCTTTGTACCCATGCTGTACTGAACTGATCATGCTGCTCTCCATTCCTCAAACTGGTTCTTGGTTTACTGTAAACATCAGGAGACACAGCCTCATCCAGGGTGATGAGGAGTTTGATGAAAGTTAACGGCACTAAGGAGCAGACTCAAGCTCCCCTTGCATGTTCCCTTTTTTCTCATTTGCCTTTTCCTTCCCTTTCCTGACTACTACTGCATTGACTGTGTCTTACTTCTTCTGTTGTTTGCTAAAATATCACAATAAACATGAAAAACCCCCTTTACAGTGCTAGTATTTTGCCAGTTTCCTGGATGCTCTTAGCCTCTGTCCATGCTCAACATGCATTTGTTTAGGAAAGTTGCCAAACAGAAAAAATCCACCTCTTTCCTATTCCCCAATACTAGAACTTCACCATCTTTAAGAGATTTCTTTACTAGAGGAACCATTATAATGTGATGTGGGAGGCACAGGGCTAACCAACTTGCTCTTATTCTCCATCAGTCATAGACTGGAAAAGGATAGACAGATGAAAACTATGATGCCCTGAGGGCAGAACCGTTATGTGGGCTCTGACACAGCCTAAATTTACTGCAGTTCAGGAAAAATGTTATGGAGTTATTTGTGTCAAGATCTTTTCTGTTCCATTTCTCTCAGGAAGATAATAACCATAGCAGAACATGAGGGTTTAACCTCCTCTTTATTTTCTAACTCCTGCAAAGCAGCTCAGCTATTCTGACTGGTACCTAAAAAGATTTTGTTACATAAGAAAAAGTCTACTAGTTGTTAATTATTACTGTGTTTGAACCCGAGACACTTTATGAGAATGTGACAGAAAACAGCTTTGCTTTTCTGTTGACCCCTGTCTACCTGGATTTGTGCAAAGGCGGAGAGGCCCTGCAGAGAGACCTCGACAAATTAGAGGACTGAGCAGTCAACAACCCAATGAAGGTTAACAAGGGATTCTGCACCTGGGATGAGGCAACCCTGTATGAACGTTCAGACTGGGGAATGAGATGTTGAAAAGCAGTGCCACAGAAAGGAACCTGGGTGTCCTGGTTGATGACAAGTTGAACATGAGTCAGCAGTGCCCTGGCAGTCAGGAGGGCCAACTTTGCCCTGGGGTGCATCAGGCACAGCATCGCCAGCCAGGAAAAGGAGGGGATTGTTCTGCTCTGCTCSGCACTGGGACGGCTTCACCTCAAATCCTGTGTGCACTCACTGGAGTGAGTCCAGAGGGCTGGAGCACGTCACCTTTGCAGACAGACTGAGGTAGCTGGGGTTGTTCAGCCTGGAGAAGAGAAGGCTCCGGGGGGACCTTGAAGCACCTTCCAATAACTAGAAGGGGCCTAGTTATTGGAAGGGGCAAGAGAACTGGAGAGGAACTTTTTACAAGGACATGTAGTGATAGGATATGGGGTAATGGCTTTAAACTGAAAGAGGCTGGATTTACATTAGATATTAGGAGAAAATTCTTTACTGTGAGGGTAATGAGAGACTGGAGCAGGTTGTCCAGAGAAACTGTGTATGCCACTGTGATGGGTCGACTGGGAGGCAAACTCTAGATCTCCACGCTTAGTTCTTTAGAGGAGAAGAGACAGTAAAAACAGGCTATAAACTTGAAAAATTATTAAATTATTTATTTTTTAACTCTACTAAGAATAGAAAGAATAAAAAAAATAATGAAAATATTAAGGCATAACATACAAATATCATTCTCTCCCCATACATTTTAATCCTCACTGATCACATAAAAAACATAAACATGACATTCTGATTTTATGATTAAGAGTTCTTATTGTTACTTCATAGGATAAAGAGAGTTCTTTCTGTAGCGTAGTGAKATCCATCCCATGGAAGACAGTTTCCTTAAAGAAGTATCTTCAGTGTGGTTCCAAACCTAGTAGGAAACACCACAGCCCGCCCAAGTTTTTTGCAGTGGTGTATCTTCTCTCCCACAAACATTTTTCAGTTTGTGGGTCACAAGAAAACTCTGTTGGGGTTAAACATTTTAAGAGTAAGTCATTCCAGCTTAAAAGCACCAAAGGCAACAGGCTCCTGCTTGCTTTACTCATAATCTCCAAAGGCTGCAAAGGATAGCTGCAAAAGCTGCAAATTTCACCTGTACATAACATAAAAAATGTTCTTATTTAGGCTGTCAAAATTCTCACTCCCCCATGGCTCATCTGTGATTTAAAGAGAGAAACTTAGTTTGGTATTACTCCAGATCACACAGTACAGCTCACAGAAAAAGATAGATCTCAAGGTGTTGGTAAACATGGCTTCTTTGATATTTCCTGCCACTCCTTGTCTTCTCTTCCGTTTGGAGTACTGGACTCCATGTTTAGTCTTTCACGTGACTGCTTTCCTTTCTCTCTAGCTTAGAGAAGAGGTTAATATTTGCAGAAAATGTCTACAAAAGTATTTATAACAGTTACATATTCCCAACTAAGATAGCGTAGTAGGGATTTGTTTCCCCAAGACTCCTTCTCCTCCGTATCCTCTTCATTGGCAGCCATCCAAATTTTAGTAAGTCTTTCTGGCTGCTATTAACTCTTATCAAAAACTAACAAGGTCACTCTTCGATCTCACCAACTCGACTCCTTCTGCGTAGTTCGGCTCGGCTTAGCTTCTCTCMGTTTTTCCTCGGCTTTCTCGGCTCGGCTTAGTTTMGTTATTTCTCTGTTTGGCCTTGGTCCAGATAGTGATAGACCAGGCTCCTCTCAGGTTCAAACGACACAGGACCAGTGGGGGGTGAGGACGGCTACCGGCCCCCGGCCYCCTGGGCCGTGAGACCCTGGCCCAGGGGCCGGGAAGAGAGTCACTCCCTTGCTAGTGGTTAGCAGGGAGTCGGGGAACAAGAGAACAAGAAAGGAAGTGAGCGAGTCTTGCATCACTTCCTAGGGTTTTTTTATAACATTCCTTTCACAGAAATGTCACAGGAACACTAAATAGTTCATAGACTTGTATTTTACTTGTTTTTAACCAATCAAATTGTTTCACACCAGGTCAAACCATAACAGCCACGTCCCTCAAAGTGTTCAAGGATAGGTTGGAAGGGGCCCTGAGCAACCTTGTATAGTGTAAAGTGTCCCTGCCCATGGAAGGGGGATTGGAACTTTATGATCTTTAAGGTCCCTTCCAACAAAAACCATTCTCTTATTCTATGATAATGTTTGGACTATTTTCTGTAAAATAAGTTAAAATGCCCAAACAACACAGAAATAATAATTCTCCTGGAAATACTGATTTTTAATCGATACTAAGGCTTATTATTCACAAAAATACAGCTCAGCTAAATACCTTCCGTAGTCAAAGCTTGTTTATTTCATTTCTTTCTATTGCTCATCTGCTTTTGGTTCTTCTCTGTGACTGAGCACCATGGGTGACTGTCTATCAAGAAGCTGTTGAGTGGCAAAGGCTTTCAGCAGAGAGGAGCACAGAGATCTAATGACTTCTCACACAGCTGAACTCCGGTCAAGCAACAAATCTGGAAGCACYGTGAACAGAATTTTGTTTAGAACAGATTAAAAAAAAAACACAGGAAAAAAAAAAAAAGCTAAAATTCCTTTCTGTTTTAGAAGTTATTTAAGAGTGCACTCGCTTAAATGTATCAATCCACAACCAAAATAAAGTTGAGATCCATCACCCCCTGCGTCTGCTTAAAGATCCACACTTATCACTGGGGAGCAGTGAAGCCCTCGGTCTGATCTTGGCATAAAGTGGGTGCAGAAAGCAGAGGGAAGGGATATGTTTTCAGCAATGATAATACCTCTGTCAGCATGCCTGCCAATTCAGCCGTGATGCTTGAAGGAGCTCAGCTTGAATAGCTTCCATGCAGATTATTTACACCCACTAGAAGACAGCAGAGGTGTATATTACCTCTATATAGAAGAAACCTTACAGTTGTAGTCCAAATCCTGTCCTTGGACTCATCTGAGTATAAACCAGGTACAGCCAGAAACGAATCCTTTTTTCTTTTTAATTATGTATTTAGATAAAGATATTGCTAGTTTATTATAATTAAATAGAAAAAGAAAAATCAAACATATTTGAATAGCAGGAATTTCCAGTGCATGACTTAAGCAATTATTCCCTTTGCTGATTAATATGTTTTTTCCATGCTGTTTCTCTAGTCAAAACTAACACATTTTTACAGCCTGCAATGCTAGCACTCCTTATCTTAATCCCTAATGCAATTGCAAAAGAAAAGACTGCAAAGTGTCACCTTTATTTTTCCCAGAGAGAGGACAGTGCCCAGATAATTTGAAGCCTTTTTGTAGGATTTGGTACCCATTTGAAAATTGATATTGATTTTAGATGCAATGCATTTTTAATACTTCAAAACAGGGGGAAAAAAAATGCAGTGCAAAGGAATAGCACTGGAAACATTACGTCTGACAATTTTTTCTATCAATTAAAACTGGAAGAAAACAAATCAAAAAAGAGTATGCCAAATTAACAACAAATATTGCAACATAGATGTTTCAGTAGAAACTTTTTATTCTGGTAAGCTTATTGAAGTCATATTTTGGAAAAAAAAGGCAGTTAATTTTGAAAGTATCTGTTTAGGATTACTCTTCTCATTTTTTGAAACACAGATCTGTTGAGCAAATCTATGCATTTATAGTTCAGTTTTCTGGGTATGTTTATATGGTATGTTTGAATTGTGCCCAAGCACAAAGAGCTGGCTCAGGCAACGATTTCACCCCCACTGCTGTATCCAGATTAGAAAGTACACTAAAACAGGTATTGCAGCCAAATGGCTTGCTGAGGCAGCTGCAGTTTCTTGCCTGACAGCAGCCTGGACTATGTGAAAACTACTTTACTGCTCCAGTCTGCAGGAAAACAGACTTGGCTTTCACTTAATTGTCTTAGGGAATGAATACYCAGATTCCTCTGACTACCTATGGGCACTAAGCTACACCAAAGTGTGGTGTTTGTGACCTCCTGGCTGAGATTACTGATGCACTTCTTTTCAGTTTCAAGCTAATCAGACCACAGGGGTCTTAAGCTGACTTGTCTTCCTGTGTACTGGACACGTGGACAAGAGCTGCTTTCCCAGACAAGCACAAGTTGCATCTGTGACCTATCAGCATCACACTTGAAGCTCATGTTTTTCCCCTGTGTCTGCCTCTGCACACACTTGCTGGAGGGAGCTGATGCTCCCAAAGAAGTCTCGCTCTTCTCTAAACTTCTCTTTCAGTCATGATCGAAAAGGTATAGAGAAATGGGCACCAGCAAACTCTTGAAAATTTCTTAAAACAATCTGCTAGTTAGGGTTAACAATCTGGTGTGAAAGGAGAACCAACAATAATAAACATTTGCCTGCACGTGTATACACTTGTGTTGTGTGGTGGCTGGCCTCATAGTGCCATTTACTCCAGAGGGTCAGAAATCTACCTGGAATGTTTCCATAYGAATTTTCAGAGAGCACAGTGTAGTTCTTGATGCACAAATCCTTCTGAACTTCGACTAGGAAATAAGCAAACCAATCCAAACTCCTCCAAAAAATTCCAGCMTTTTTTTTCCCCAGATCAGATATTTGTTTGGAGTGTTTACACACTGACATCTTATAATTGCACATTCTTTTCTCAATTACACCAATATAAATCAGGAGCAMGTTTACTGAAATATTTAAAAATTAAATATAAATAAAGTATAAAATTTATACAGAGATATCATGTAAGCCAGAATGAATGGTTACATGCAAAGACAGCACTATGGTGGCTCAGAGAGCACTGTATTAGCTCTTAGATATAACACTTCTTTAATACCCATCAAATAGTACAAGGATACTTTCAAAACTGAAATAAGATAGCTGGAAAACAACCAGCAAGTTAGAAGCATAACCCAAAAAGACAATTAAAATAATTCAAGACAGCCAGCAAAAAAAGGAAAACTAAAGAAAAACACAGCCAAAAATATATAGGCAGCCCAAACCAGTGAAAAGCAGCGGGYATCCAGAACTAGCGGAAAACACACCAAGTGACCAATGTCAGGCAGCCATAGTAGAAGTGTTGCATCTTTCATTTTCAAATTGGAGACTTCTTTTTTGTTTGCACAAACATTAGGAGAATGATCATTTCTGCTGTCACAATTCTGATTTACATGTAACAAGGCTACTTATGCAYAATCAGGTGTATACATTATTTAGAATCCACTGTGAGCCGGGCACCACTTGCCAGTGATTAGTCTGCTGTTGGAGAGGCTTCTGCTGACAATAAATTTATTGACATGGAAATTAGGTAACCAAGCACAGAGGACAATTAAGAAAGAGCAAATAATCTACATAAGTCAACCCACAGCTAAACTGTACAATCAAAATTGGTCTTGATTTTTTTAGTACTCACATCTACAAAAATARGAAACCCATATAAAGGTGAACTGACTGACCTTCCTAGATAAGTTGTCTTACAAACAAAGAATTCGATTATCCTCCAAACTTCATAACAACTGCCTGTAAAAACAGAAATTGTCTCTTAGTTCAGCCAGGACAGACTTGAACAATCACCCACAACACCATTTAGTTCTTACATGGGTGGTTCCTTGTGGGAGGATGCTTTCTTAAGAGCTGTGGCTCAATGTTCTTATAACAAGCTTCACAGAAGTGGGTTTACATTTGAACTGAATTGTTTGGCTTTATTGAAAAGTACCTGGTAAAGGAAGGTAATATCCAAACAAGCAAATGGACCCTTAGCARTACAGACAAAGAACAACTCTGGTATCTAAATATGAATGTTGAGTGACATTGAATATATCCCAAGGCCTTCAAGACACCCACACAGAGTTTTCAGTCATCATACAGAACCTACAAGAGACCTGTACCCTTTGGGAAAAACATGTGTAGGTAACAAGAGCTATGTCAGGCCATTTGAAATGATGCTGGAAGCCTGTACTAAGGCATCCAAAATTGCACTTTGATGTGCTATTTTAGAGAGAGACGAATGTCATATGCTGAAGTATGCCATGCATAGACTGTGCTCCCTTAGAAATAAGAAGCTGTAAAATAGAGGCAACAAGAGAGAAACTCCAGTTTCTGTTTCCTGCCCCACTACAGCTCCTCTCTGATCTCACAGGGCGTGTGTGCCAACACACACACAACACAGCATCTAGCAGGTGCACTGTGCCCCACARGTGGGTGTCTCCTCCTGCAAAGGATAATTATGAAATAAGACCCAAGGCGCTCCAGGGCTTTGGCATCCTTCCAAGCGCCTGCTGTGAGCAATGCCTTCCAGTGGCACTACAGCTGTCTGCGGCAGGAGGCCTGACCAGGGCTGTGCTTCATCCGCTGCCTCCATTCCCACGGGAGAGCTGCAGCTTAGTGCAGGAGGTTAGGGCCGACCAGGGAATTAAAAGAGCAGGAGGTAGTTATGTTTGCTAACTGCTCAGTCTAAATCTAGCTGAAATTACCCACTGAGTATTGTATCTTGGAGGTATTCTACATGCCAACAGATCTGGGTAGTGACAGAAAAGCTGGATTTCACTTCTGTTGCTGCTTCTGGTTGCTTCTRTTTCAGACCCTGTATGAAAGAAGTCACTGTACGGCATCTGGTCTGTTGCTCCATTAATATGCACTTGTCTARTACATACAGAAAGTACAGAAAGTACATACAGAAAGTTCTGTACATACTACAGAAAGTAATATTTCTGCTTCAACCTCTTTTCTTCTTATTCTCACGGAGCTGCCTGTGAGAATACCTACAACATAAAATATCTGCCATTCCAGGTGGCAAAAGAGCCAASTCCACAACACAGAGTTTGTAAAGGCTGTTACTATGGTCAGTCAATGCAGGTAGAGAGTGAGTAGAAACCCAAGTGCAGAGTCTTATCTGTTTCTGAGTTTTCAAGTGAACAAAAAGCAATACAAAGAACCAGGACCCTCAATACTATTTTGTTTCTGCTTCTGGCCTCCCTGGTAACCTCCTCTTCTCTGTGCTCCACTTTGGGAAAAACAACCCTGATCTCCTTTATACAACACTGTCAGATCTATTGATGAAAGCCACCAGCCATGACTTTCCTGATTCTACAGAAAAACCTCAATTTATTATATTCTCACAGAAACCAGATTGCAGAAAATATTTCCTGAATCAAAACTTCAGAC
Organism: Amblyornis subalaris; assembly: GCA_018881555.1. Classification (NCBI taxonomy): domain Eukaryota; kingdom Metazoa; phylum Chordata; class Aves; order Passeriformes; family Ptilonorhynchidae; genus Amblyornis; species Amblyornis subalaris. The sequence continues at coordinate 32,776,872 of JACAXG010000001.1, read as the reverse complement.
TTTCTGAGTACCTGCACCAAAAGACAGGCAGAGGGAGAACAAACAAGTCCCCAAACCTTCCTATTGTAAATGCAAAAATGTAGGTATGTTTTCTAAGGTAAAAGAGCACTCTTGTATCAGTTTGGGGCTGTTTACTTGAAGATGGGAGGCTGCTTTAATAAGAATGTTATATTTTACATCTTTCACTATAAAGCACTGCAATTTTGCTTTATGTTCTTAAGCCACATATACACAATTAAAATTAAAGGTGTTGCCCTGACATCCTCGGTATAATTGTCTGACAAAAGACGTGAATGAATTGCCACCAGCCAAAATCAGAAATTCACGTTACTTTGATTAGGTGAGCCATTAAGATAATGTATCTATTAACATCCATGTGAAGAAACTGATGAAATTGAACTGAAGAGTTTTAGTTTTGTTGATTCTTTTTATCTACACATCACTATGAAAATAAGTGTCTGGATTTTTTAAAACACACCTTCCAATTTGGGGATGGGGCAAGGAAAGACCAACCAGCCTTTAAGCAAATTTATAACCCAATTAGACTSTTCTTTTATAGTTTTATTGTTTGTTTCTTTGTAATTCTGCTTTCTTTAATTGGATGTCATCCAATTTAGAAATATCTATGAAACAAGGACATATTTTAAAGGGACTTGAGTTTATTTAGAACTCAAGGGAAGGTATCATCTACTACTATTTATCTTTATAAATGTATAAAATACTCCTTTTTTAACATCTGTAGACTTAAGGGGGCATTTTCAAGACTGCTTAATTAACTACTATTCAATTTTAAAAAGATGAAATAAATTAAGAGTAGTGAAAATCATGCATCTGTAATATGTATCAATTTTACAACTTAAGTTTGTAGAGGGCTATCATTTATATAAATAAAAATTTTATTTATACACTTATTAATAAAAATCAGAAATTATTTTTATAATTAGCGATAATTAATGAGATTCTTAGTGCAATAGAATTTACATAGTCATTAAATATATGCACCTTTTCCATCTTAAATTCCTGCGGTTTTTTGCTCTCCTCTATCTGTTTGCCAACAGAAATTGTGCATTAGATGATACTTATAAGACTGCCTGGAAATTTTAACTTATGAATTTTCTGTTATTTCTTTTTCCTCTTTTGCAGTTCTCCTTATCTTTTTTCCTTGTGTTCTTTTCCCTCTCGGTGTAAAATTGAGAATTAGAACACTTATCTTCCACACTGTTTTAAGCTTTCATATATATAGCACTACAAAGCAAAGGTGATGATTTACCTTTAGACACAGAATAGGTAGTGGGAGTCAGAGGAGCTAGAAAAAAAAGTTTGTAGGAGGAATCAATGAGAAGAAGAGGAGAATGAAGAGATCACCTGGCTCAGTCATATCTCATGCATTAGAAAATCAGTGATCCTTGCAGACGTACTAATACGATATGAGTTCCTCGTGTCTCCTCAAGGCTGATTTTGAACCATGGCTATTCTGTCCTCTCAGCGTATTTGATCTCTCTACATTACGAACTTTTTATTTTCCAGAAACACTAAACCTAGGCTGGACAAAGAGTCCCATGAGCTAATTCCTCATACATCACCAGAGAAAAACAAACACTTAATCTACTTTCAGATTTCTTCCAGCTTATGAGGAATGGCAACAGTGAAATAAAAACCCGCAGCAAGCACCTTGTATCTATGAGACTAAGAACTATTCTGAGCAAGATGCATGTGCTGAAATGTATTACATGATCCACTCAGGARCATCAGATCAGAGTTTGCAGATTCACTCAGTGACACTTACAAAACCACTGGAGAAAAATATTCTGTATATCCTTTAGTCATGCTAGAGGGAGAATGCTGGTCTTTCTCAATATAACAGCCTGCTGACATTTTAAAATTTTCAGAGGGGACGTTATTGATACAGTAAAAGCACACAACATTACCGGGAAGATCATGCCAACTAGAAAGCTGCAAAATGAATGTGTCTGTTTAGAAAAAACTGTGCATTTGCCTCCTTGCCTCTAAGATAAGAGGACATGTCTCATTATGGAGGTAGAGATGATTCAAACTGCAAATATACCTTTAGTGAACCATTTTTTGTTGATTTGACTATAGAGGTGGAATGATCAGACATCCACTCCTGCTGCATTGGGAAGTCTTAGGAGGAGGCAGRACAAAAAGAAGAAAAGGATGGAACTCAATTACATCTGTGCTTCTTGCAACATGAGATAATACAATCTAAAAAAGCTTTCATTCCTTTCATACCRGAGGTTTATAATTGCGAAACATAAGATGCAGATTGACTGAAAGAATATTTCAAGCACAAAAAGTGGGCATGAAAAGCACTAAATACCTTAGGAGAAAACATAATGAAAATTAAAAACTTTCATAACTAAACACAAAAAATAGTTCAAGAAGCTATACTATAAAGCRAAGCAATGTATTTCCACATTCACTCCAGGACTCCTTGGACCCCCTACTGCCCCCATAAAACTTTGTGACCACCAGGCATGTCAGACAAATTACGTATACCCCATTTCCAAAAGCAGAAATAACACACTGCTCAGATAGGGTTTTGTTACTTAATTCTCATTTTAGCTTCTATTTCCTAACCTTTTAAGGTGGTGGAGAACRTGTTGATAGCTATGGAGAACAGACACAGTGGTAAACTGCAATGAAGGAACCTGGTGTCTCCAAAACAAAGCTTCTCACACATTACACCATGTGACTGTACCTCCTGGWCATTTGAGGGGAAGACAGGGAAAGGTGGTATGTAAGCTATCCTCTGCTCTTGTTCTCTTTTCACTTTTGGATAGACAAGTAGAGCCCCACAGAGGTTCCTCATCTTTGCTTTGTGGATAGAAGTAAAGGAACCTCTTCCAAGGAGAGAATACATCAATTGTGAGTTATATTAATACCAGAAACTAYTACAGATCTTTTCCAAAGCTTGGATTACAATGACTGCATTTCTTACAGTTATCTCTAACTTATACTAGCATATCAAATATCCCTAACTTACATTAACATATCAAACATTTTCATTTCTGAATAGGAGACATTGTAATTTTTCCTTATTCTCTAGTGCCCCATGCTCTCTACCGACTTCACACTCTTSGCCTTGTTTTTTCACTTAAGGTAGCCCCTTATTGCAAAGAGATATTCTGCCAGTCTTCTAAAGAGATTTGTGCCCTAGGAAATCCACTTTTTACTCATGTCAAGAAATTATATTGATTAATCACATTTTGTATACTAGCCAAACCTACTATTTGGCAGAATGGTCAAGTTATAGTTGGTGCTGTTTAAAAAAAATWAAAATTAAGCATTAATATTCACAGACTATAGCAATTTAGATACTCTGAAGATAAAAGAATCTACTAGACTTCTACTCAAAAACGTATATGACATATTTTTTCCCTAAGAATCTCTGCTTTTAGCAAACTTAGAGGAGCCAGAATCTTGCTTGATGGCATTTGCAAACAATTATCCGGTGCTGGTTTCTAATGAACTATTTTTATTTGTCCAAAAGCAGATGGCCCAAGCAAATAACTGCATTGCATTCTTCTGCCAGGTGTGCATTTGGCAAATTTTAGAGCTCTTTACTGGCTTCATTTTCCATGCATTTTCACTGCTGCCTCTCAACAGGAGAGAGGCAACTGTTATTTCTATCCAACCTTGTGCCAGCAGAGAAATGCCTGCTCTGGTTTATGCACGCAGCCCTTTTAACAGACAGCTGCCTAATTTTGCATTTCTCTCAGTATTCTTTCTATCTGCTGCTTAGTATAGCTCAGAAAGGAAGAGCTCCAAGGAATACTGATTTTCCTTGGCTTTTAATTTCTGAACTGGGTTGTCTCTTGAAATTCCTGAAGCCATTTCTCTTCTACTTACTTGCAGGTCAGTCATTCTTGGTCATCTCCTCTCTGGAAAAACATTTCTCTCTGTCTTTCAGGAAATAGAGTTATGCTGGGATTCTTGAGGTTAGAAAGACACACAGCCTTCAGTTTACAAGGACAGCCATTTACCTGCTCCTAAATAATATTTTATTAAAGGGATTAATTCAGATCTGACACTCCAGAATTATGCCATTGATAAACAGTGACTGGAATCTTGTCCAAGCTCTCGTGACAGAAAGTCAAAATACCTAAGATTGTATATCAAGGCCAGGCAGACATTTAAAAAGGAAAACTGTCACCAAGTAATTTCACAAAACCATTTCTTTATAAAAGATAGGGGAAAGAAAGGAGGTGAGAATGGACATTAAGCTGACAATTGAACTGTTAAAAGCTGAACATGCATTCAAACATGATTAAGTGGCAGCATATGCAGAATCACTGATCAAATGTGTGATTCAGTTTGCAAATTTGCTCTGGATTAATATTTAATAATAGATTAATATTTAAGCAAAACACCTCGGGCAACAGGTAGTGTGACCAACAGAACCACGTCCATTTAAAAAAAAAAATTATCATGGAAGCAGGGCTCTTTCTCTAATCTTGCAGATGAGTTCCTGAGTCCCTCTACCATTTTGTGTGTGTTGGAATACAAATACAGGGTAAAGTCATAAATAATGAAGTAGCATTTCTGTCCTACTTGAGCTCAGTAAAAAGTTGATTATAGTCTTATGTGCCGGTAATACTTTTAACAAAGCTTTTGGGTTTTTTCTTTTAGTTTTTGACAAACTCACGAACAGAGAACATGTGTGGATGGAATGCCATCAGGTTTCACTAAATATCTACTGCAATTTAGTCTTTTATATTGTCTTTGCATTTTTGCATCTCATCGCAGAAAAGGTTACCCATTTACTCAGTATGCATGCAATTTTCAAATCAAACTGCCTAGACTTAAATGAATTTTTGGACACTCCACATAAAATGTGATTTTCAAAGATAATCCATTCCTAGGTGATACCCTCACTGTGCTGCTTACAAATATTACACTGGTAGAACTATCCCATAACCAAGGCCAACACACAAAGAAGCAGCAAGGAATTATTAATTTGGGAAAACAGCTTAGGTCAGTATGGTCATACCAGATTTAATGTGCTATCAAATAAGAATGGAAGCACAGAAGCAGTATTTTATCATCAGTAGTATTGAATGTAGGTGAGTGGAAAAAGGCTTTCCTTGTCTCTTTATCCAAACTTCAACAGGTATAATGGTGAGGCTGTACCTTAAACGCTGTGTTAAGGTTTAGTTCCCCCACTACAAGAAAGACATTGAGGTGCTGGAGTGTGTCCAAAGAGCAACAAAGCTGGTGAAGGGTCTACAGAAAAAGTTGGAGTGGTTGAGGGAACTGGGGCTCTTTAGTTTGGAGGAAAGGAGTCTGAGGGGTAACCTTGTCTACAACAACCTGAAAGGAACCTTGTAGTAAGGTGAGGGTCAGTCTGTTTTCCCAAGAAATAAGCAAGAGCAACAGAACAAGAGGAAAAAGCCTCAAGTTGCACCAGGGGAGGTTTAGATTGGCTATTACAAAAAATTTCTTCATGGAAAGGGTAGTCAGGCATCAGAAGAGGCTGCCCAGGGAAATGGTTAAATTACCACCCTTGTAGGTATTTAAGAGACCTGTAGCAGTGGCACTGAGGGACATGGCCTAGTGGTGGGCTTGGCAGGGTTAGATTAATGATTGTACTCAATTATCTTACKGGTGTTTTCCAACCTACATGATTTTATTATTTTAAAGGATTCTTATGATCACTTTGAACATAATTTCCTTGTTCAGATGTTGGAACCATTCATGAAGGGTAGTGTCTTGATCCCAGTGCAGCCATCTATTGACTTCAGGGGGTCAATATTCCATAATCATCTTTCCGCTAGGAGTCAGCTACGGGATCTGGAACCTCCTTTTAAGGAAGCCCTAAGAAAGAGCTGGTTTTACATTCTCTAGATAATCTTTTATATTACCAACATATTCCTCTACACAGAAGACTGAAATTTTGAGAATGAACTTCCACTGCATTTTCTTGTGGCAGGGCTTAGCAAGACTCCACTCCTCCACCTGACTGAGTCCTTAAGTGTTCATAAGAAATAATTTGCTCCAGGACTGTTGCCTCCCTCTCCTGCAAGTGTAGGACAGGCCAAGAGTTCCCAAGGTTAGCTGAGGCTGGGATACTCAAATGACTATATGCAGTGGGTAAGCAATCAGGTTACAAACCAAGAGACAAGGTGTATAAATTCAAACCTTATATGAATGTTTCTGTCATTCTTTTCCTTTTTAATACTCTGCTGCTTTGTACGAGTAGTTTATCTCTTCTAAGCATTTTTATTTTATTCAGAAGCTACATAGCTTTACAGCTATGAGCCCACACATGAGCTTTACAGAAGACTGGAATAGATAAGACTCCTTCAGAAACATTCACTTATCAAGTAATTTTGAATCTAGGTTTTTGTAAGTAATATAAAATGGAATAAAATCCATCATTCTGTAGTTCTGCCTTAAGAGGAGGGATATACTGTGTAAAGAAAGAGAGCTTAGTGAATAGTGAAATTCATCAAATATCAAGAAATCTGACTTCAGRAGCCTTTCACCTAAAACTGCTTCTATTACCCCTAGCATTTACATTTTGTAAGAATGCCACTTGATCTACGCCATGTCTCAATTTTCTATAAGCGAGTAGGAAATACTTCCTTGCCTCTCATGCACGTCTTAGTTACAGTTCATCCACAATTGCAAGACAATCCACTATCGCAGCAGTGAGAGCAAAATAGGTAGAACTATCCAGTTATTCATTCCAGCACTGTAAGACATTCAAGGACATTTAGGCAAAAATCATGATGCTATTGTGGATGGGAAAGAGAATATAATTTCTTTTAACCAGTTGTTAGCATTTCTGCAGCTGTTGTACTATTTAGGTATCAAAGTCCTTAAACCACCTTTTCAGAGAAACACCTTCTAAAAAATCTCCAACTTGCAAAACTCTTGGTATTGTACCAAAAAGTGCTATAGCATGATATTTGTCCATCGAAAAATGTTTTTACATCAAAATTATAAGACAGGAAAAGTGCACAGGAAAACTATTTTTTTGGAAAACACATTCTTGCCCTATTGATCAGACAACCTGACACTGAACGGCCTAAATCCCTTGTCCCTGTTTGTTTCAAGCCGGTAAAGTATCCTTACACATTCACAAGAAAACCAACCAAAACCATCATATTAAAATAAATATTGTGGTGATATTTGTATTCGCTGACTGCCATCTCATATCTGGCTCTCAGCGGCCCAGAAAATTAAAACCACCTGTCAAGTCTTACATTACCAAATTAATTTGATAGCTGGAAGCTAGGAACAGGGAGTAGTAGAAGAAGCTATAATGTATGTGAAAGGATGCTCATGAGCACATTAATTACCATCTATTGGAAGGAATTATGCTGACTCTTTCTAAGAAATACATTAAGATGATTGGGTATTGTCCTGAATCATAATTGAATATTTACCTTTTTGACAAGAGGTATAAACTACTTCATGAAATTATTTTTTTATCCACATATTTTTTAAAAGGAATGGGAGATGAAAAACAGGTCAGGTAAATAAATATTTTTTAAAAATTGGCCTGTCTTTAAACCTTTAGCTGCTGATAAGGTTTATTGTCAAGAAAGGCTTTTTTTAAGCTTTGAGTTAATAGAAAAAGAAGAAAAAAAGAAGAAAAAAACAACCATCAAGGATGAGAGATACCGGTTGTTAGCAAAAAGAGAGATAATCAATGATGATACTACCAGTTATGGTGCTATAAATGTTAAATCCAGTGGAACCATTATGACTAGTTAATATGAACTTCAGTAAAAAAGGCAAACAAATGCAATCAAAATAATATTTTTTTAACATGTGACTAATCATATTTTATGAAAAACAGTACACTCAGAGATAAAAACATCAGTGGAGCATAAAAATAYAGAAGGAAATTTATGCGAAACTTTAATTGAGCTCATTTAGTACAGTAGTTATAAATTTAGCTCATTCTAATATAATTATAAACATTTTCCAAACAAGTACAATTTTATAGCAGCAAGATATTTTGGGGCATGTCTTTCTGGCCATAAATGGTGAGATAAGGATGATTCGAAGCTTCTGAGAAGCACATTTTCAAAGGGTAGCAATTTCCAGATTTGAACAGTGATGCAAAGAATATTTAAAAAGGGAGGGTGAAATAAAAGTGCAGCCAATCAAGAGTTCATTTCCAAAATTACTGAAAGTCCTAGAGGTACCAGTAAGTGATGGAGAATTTCCACAGTGTAACAAACTTACATATAATCAAAAGAAATTTCTGAAATTTTAAACTGACAATCAGAAATACTGTTTTGTCTGATTTCATAGAAATGGGATGGAAATATTTCAAAACTGCCAGTTCATTGCCATATCAGACCCTTTATTGCACTGGAACAACAACAATAAAAAAATCAAGTTGCTTTAAGAATCTTATTTAAGGGCTGGCTAATACTGAAAGTAAAGATAAAGAATGATTATGTTTTATCTCTGGTACTTTCAAATACATGCACATTCTTCTTTTAGAATAAGAGATGTTTCTGTTGCTAACTCACATAATCTCCTACAAAATTATTATCTTCATTATATATTTCTACATTTTATTGAACTATATATTTTAAGGAGTATCAACATGCCTCTCCAGGGAAATGATACTAAAATGTGCAAGAACTAGAAGGAAACCTTGTGGAAGTATAATTATCTTCCAGTTTTAGGATAATCCAGCTCCTTACTTATATCCTCCCAATGTGGCGTTAACCAATCCAGTGCCCAGTGGATGTTATCAGTTTGATTCAAATCTTTCCTGATTCTTTTGGATTTTTTTTTGTTTGGGTTTTTTTATGGCACGAACAGCTTCCATTAGAGTAACTTGCTCAAAGCCCTATCCAACCTGGCCTTGAATATTTCCAGGGAATTATTTTAAATACAAGTTTCTTCCAGTGCACATTCGATTTTCTGGTCAAAACCAGTAACTCTTCTCTTTCTACACCTTTTCACAACTCCTCTTAATGAAACCAGAGAATTTTTATATACCTCATACTTTCTAGCTGATAAAACCCAAGATCTAAAGGCAGCAGAGCAGACTGGTCAGAGTGGTGGTCAGAACAGCAGAAGGTCCCCAGAGCAAAGACCAGTGAAATTACATTCTTCTTGCTTGATCATCRGTCAAAACCTTTCAATAAGAGCTGAAATCTCTCAAAATATTATGGCATATATGCCCTCTCCTGAGAGCAACTTTTTATACTACCGATTATAATGGCTACACTATAAACATGACCACTTAAAGAAAATTAACGTATGGATTATCAATGACATATGGATTTGAATCAAGATCGGGGGACAATTCCACACATTGGTTCTGCACTGAGATTTTCATGACATTCAATGACAGTTCTGCAAAGTTGCATTTCTTTCCTTCTTTTTGCATTACCATTAAAAGAAAAACAGGTAATTCAGTTCAGCTCAAAYTTGAAAATATTTGATTTTAAAATAGGACCAACTCTATGATAAAAACTAATGCTTCAGGTGTCCTGCCCAATAAATTCTTGAGAAAAAAATACAAAATGGCTTTGACAGAGGTTAGGCTGGGTCCATTTGCGGGTTAACATTCAACAAAAATTTTMAAAATTATTTTGCTATGACAAAAAATTCCTGAAATCCTTCTAAGGTTTTGAACTAGATAAGAATTTCAAATGCTAAAGGTTAGCTCTTTACTTAAGTATTGGAATATCAATTGAAAAATTTGCGGCCCTTATCTTGGAGGGTCTTTTAAAATTCAAAGGTCTTTCAAAACAGACACATTTTTCAGAAATGATGGTGTTATAAAAAAATATGTCTTAGGGAGGGAAACACACCAAATGAATTTTAAATGTCCTTTTGTCTCCTTAGTTTTAGGGGCAAAGACATTTCAAATTCATATGATGCCTTATCTGTTTGAAAAGCAGAGGCTGAGGCCGGATAAGAGGGTAAGGAAAAGTAAAAATTGATTTTGAGGTATGGAGAAAGCAAAACCTTTCCCCGGGGTACCCCCGGGATCAACCGTGTTCGCAGGGACTGGGCTCGATCCCTGCGGGTGGAGCAAAGCAWGTGTAAGTTGTAAAAAGGATATAAAAAGATATAAAAGGTAAGGGGTGTCTGTCTGAGTGCTCAAGCTTCTACTATTATAGGGTTTCAGTGAATTAACATAGTTTTGAAATATTCTCCAATGAAAAGCAGAATTTAATAAGACTATTCCTTGTGGCAGATTTCCATTGGAGGTCTTTGCCATTTCCATAGCTTCATTTTTTGATCGTCATAAAGTGATATCATGTCCAACTCTGGAATGCTTAAGGATGATAATTTGGTTCTATTCTGTCTAGAACAGAGTGCATTATTATCTGTGGAAAGTTACAGGAATTGTATTATTCTAACATTACATTCTAATATATATAAAGCTAGAAAAGCAAAAAAAATCCCCTGGCATCACATATAAGATTTTTCGAAAATTACTCCTTCCTTTCTAAGATTACTCCAAGCTCCTAAACTAATGGTGAGGCAACTAAACAAAATGTTTGACTCAAAGTGCTTAAGTAACCTATAACTCCTCTCATGATTTATGCAGCACTGAGTTCTTTCCATGTTCTACAAACATATTCATGGAAATAAGGACAGTGCACCAACARGTCAACCTTAAACAAGAATTCGTTATCAGAATTGAATCGTATGTCAAGCAAGTTTCATTGCTTCCTTCCCTAGACTGGAAAAGAAAAGCTAAATTCTTCCAGTCACTCAGAATTCTTCTATCATGAAGTAAACAAGGGAAAGCATTTTCCAGCAACAGTGCAGGCATCAGAAATGCAAATAGAAGCATATTCTGCAATGACTCCTATTTATTGCACAGATTCTTTAAAGGGAAATAAACTTTAACCTAAGAAATTGCATTTTTAAGAGACAAACCTTGAAGCTCCTCCAGATCCTATCAATTCATCTCACCTTATTCTGTTTTACTTTTATTATTTTACACAGTGGTCATGACCTACATACAATGATTGAATATTTCTGACCCTCAGGAGAAAGACATGCCTTCAAAAACGATTTGAATGGTGAGATGGGAGAAGATTCATACAGGGAAAAGAGAGAACTTTCAAACATATTCAAAATTATGGAAAAATTTTTTTTGGCCACAGTAGGGGAAAAAAAAAMCACACCAAAGCCTGAGGAGTCAAGATTAAGTAGATTCAAAGAGGAGATAAAGGACAAGGAAGTCAAAGTTCATATGACACCGTCAATAAAAAAGATGGACTTATTCCAACAGACTATTTCTACCTACTTAATGTACTCCTTTGAATTTGACATGTCAACTAGATTAACAATTTTCTTAAGAGTAATCATCTTTGACTCTCCTTTTACTTCTAGTAAAAAAATTAAGAAACAGCATGTTAACAACAAACAAACAAACAAACCAACCAAAAAAACAACCTTAAGCAAAAGCAGGTTAAGAATTTAAGGGAAAAATATATTCCAGTTCAGCTCAGGATAATCTATGGTTAAATCTGCAACAGATTTGGACTTGAACCAAGAGCCTCAAGTTGTCTGCAGTGTAGTATCACCCTGCCATTTGTTAAAAAAATCAATGAGTGTTGAAAGAAAGCAATGAGCGAATGTCTTCAATAAAAACACTTCTAGCCAGGATGTAGCTTTTGGAATGAATAATACAGAAAACCGACAGCATTTAGAGACAGGGATAATATTTGGATATATTTTTACGTATGGGTAGTACATATTGCATAAAGATACATGGAAATACACACGAAATGCAAAGTAATTGTTTGCTATGAAACACATCAGAGACTAGGGTCTCTCATGTTTTCATGGTCTGAAATAAAGTACTACGTAAACTATCCTAGAGAGATTAAAATTCTTGTTTGATGAAATAATACAAAGAAATATTTATATGTATTCCAGTAGTACTCACAAGCCTTAGCAATTCACTTATGTGTTTTCAGTCAAGAAGTGAGTGTTCCTCAAAACAAGCAGAAAAAAATTATATAAATAGAAAAGCATCATATGTTATGCACAGTTGACAGTTTAAAAATAAAACTTGTGGAATCTATTCTATTTTACTATAAAATAAAAATGGAAAGAGCAAATGATGAGACACTGGAAATTCAAGTAAGAAATAGAAATAACATATCAGCTGCCCTTCCAGTATTTATAGGCATCCCAGCAAAACCGAACACTTAGGGGTGATTTCCAGTTGACTGCTGTATAATGCAATTTAGCACCACGAAACAGCAAAGTGTGACAGCTATCTCTGTGAAACACAATAAAGTAATCACCTGGCTATCATCACAGTAACAATGGTGGGTAGCAAAATCCCCTTTGTAACCATTTTGGACAACCATTTCTTGATAGAGGAAGAAAGTGATGAACAATCCATAYCCCGGTGTTAAAGGAAAATTCTCTGAATGAGGAAGGACATAGAAATTCATTTCTCAATAACCTCAGCTGCTCTGGAGGGTGTGTTTTCCATTGTCTTTTCTTCATGCGATGAAATCTTTCCAGATTTTTTGCAGGCCTGGGTCGTTAGAGATCCTGATGTACAAAGATTCACTGATTTCTGCCTCCAATAGTCTCACGCAGACACTTTTCACACTCTGCAGGTTCCAGGAGGGACTTCTTTCAAGGGAAGGCCGATGAGGAGTAAGTCACAGCTGGACTAAAACCAAGGGAAGTAGAGTTAACTAAATACTCAGGCTAAACTGGTAGTTCATGTATTTGCCCCAAACTCAGAAAAGAAGAAGTTAAGAAATCATATCCCGTCTCATTACGTAGCATCTTATATGGTACATACCTCTTTCCTTTTCCTACTCCCTTGGGTGAAATTCAAAATCCTACAAACTAGGCTGTAGGAGACTTTTTGCCACTCATTCTGAGTGTGAAGCTGCCTAGTATCCCAACCATCACTACAACCTAATCTCTCAGGGAATAAAGCACAGGAGACAGACTTAAGGCCCACATAATTTTTTTTTTTGCTATTCATTTACCATCAGTACAGGAAATTGCACAACCCTGGGGCTCCCTGCTGAAGAGTTCAAAGCTCTTTACATATAAAAGGGAATTAAATCCTCATAACTACTTCCCATTTTATCCTCCACTACATAGAAGAGGAGATTCATTATACTGCTTCCTTAATTTGCGGCTCAAGGATAGTCTCTTCTTTGCCTGAGGTAATCTAGCCTTCTACACTGTGAAGTACTGCTCTAAAACTGCTGTACAGAGCACAGACAAGAGTATTCTGAGCAGGCATACAGAGAAAAATTCAGGTAGATCTTCCTGTGCATCGGTTTCTGCCCATTACTTATTGCTCAGCACCACTGAGCAGAGACTGGATCCATCCTCTTGACAGCTTCCCTTCAGATACTGAYGGACATTGATGACGTCCCCTCTCAGTCATCTCTTCTCCAGACTGAACAGGCCCAGTCTTTCAGCCTTTCCTCATATGAGAGATGCTCCAGTCCCCTAATCACCTTTAATGCCCTCCACTGGACCTGCTCCAGGAGCTCCATGTCTCTCTTGTCTTGAGGAGCCCAGAATCGGACACAGMACTCCAGATGAGGCCTCACTAGGGCTGAGTAGAGGGGCAAGATCCCCCTCCTCAGCTTGCTGGCAATGCTCTTCCTAAGGCACCCCAGGATACCTTTGGTGTTCTTGGCCACAAGGAAGGGCATGCTACTGGCTAGTGGACAGCTTATTTTCCACCAGGACACCAAGGTCCTTTCCCAAGGAGCTGCTTCCCAGCAGGTTAGCCCCCAACCTGTACGGAGCATGCAGTTATTTTCCATGTATTTCTGGCAGTCTGTRCCTGGGTTGTAAAAGCACAGAATTTTAATGTTCAAAGCTTTAAGCCAGGTGAGCCATGAAGAAAAGAGTTCCACAGAAGTTGCTCAAGAAATAATTTTTACATATATCAAGACAACACTGATGTTTGAGGGTTATTACAGAATTCCATTCATCAATTTCTGGTTGAAATAAATATTCATAAATATTCATTCATTTCCCCACAAATATTTATATGAATAAAACTTAAGTGTACGCTAAAAAGTGATAAATAAAGTTGATATAAAAATCACAAATATCCATTCTTAATCAACATTTATAGTCATTCGTCTCTATTCACCACCATTTCTCTATGTATTTCTTCACAATGATGTTTTTAGCAGAGGCACAGATGATAAACACACCAGATATTCTAGAACTTATTATGAAAATGGAGAACACTTTCTTATAAAATGTGGCATAGCAAAATAAACCTGAAGATCCCAGTCATTCGTATATTCTAAACAAATTTTTGCTGGCAATGTGAAAATGCATTTTTGGCTTTAAGCCTCGGGTTAAGAAAGAACAAAAGCTCATRATTATTTTCTGCATTCAGGAAAACAGTTATTATGAGTCAAACTTTCAGTATCTTAAAAGGCTTGGAGGATGTATCTTATTTTTGTGATAGYTGTACATTCTTTCCCTACCAGGAATGTTCTCCTCAACTAGACTATCACTCTTCTAGGAGTAAGTTTCCTTGACATAAAAGACCTGACTTTAGTAACTCCTACTGAACTATGTTCAGCCTAGATCTTAAAAACTCCTCTAAATTAACTAGGCTTACAGCAGTTATGTTGTCTGCCTGTAGGCCTATGGCAGGTTTTTGGTCTCTCCCAGACATATATATATATATATATGTATATATATATATATATATATGTACCTATTCACAGAGGACACAGCAGTTCTACTCAGTTTGAATCACCATTTGCTTGTCCTTGCTTATGCAGAAATGATTTATGGTGTGCTCTTTGTCTTCTCTATCCATGTACAGAGCAGCATCTAGAGAGAAACAGGAGAATCCCATTCATAGGGTAGCAGTGATTGTATTGCTTACAACGAAGAAATTTGATTTACTTCTCAGTTGTTTTTGTGAGAACAGACTTTGGGGGGAAAACTGAACTGTGCTATGTATGCAGTAAACACAGCACAAGTAACAAGGGAGACAATGATCTGGCATTGCTGCTTATTCCCAGTGTAGCGTTGCTGCACATTCACAACATATGAAACTGCAGAAAATCAGGCTGTTATTCCTGGTGCTCACAGGACTGTTGTTTTGTACTATTTCTAACATACCTTATCTCTTCTTGTCATCAGTGCAATACACATACTTCCTGGCCTGACTACAATGTGTGTCAGACTCTTAATTTTAAACATATATTGTGTTCAGCATACCCTTAATTTTAAACATATATTATTTTAAATATTTAAGCATAAATTTGTGCATAAGAATTTTTCTTGGAATGGAAGAATATTTTTTAACATGGGCACACGTGCTTATAGAGAAGAGAATCTGTGCTTTAGAAAATCTAGTAAGTATAAATATTTTGGAAAGCTTACAGGGGTTTTAAAAATACCCACCCAACACAGCCCTGACAGCTGTGTCATAGGAAAGGCTATTTGTAAAAGTTTGCATAAGTGTCCTTCCATTAAACTTATGAAATATAAATAAATTGAAGAGAAGATCTTAGGTAATTTTACTAACCATTTACTTCTAAGATGATTTAGGGGCTCTTTTTTGTAGATGTGTGTGATGGACGGATGTAAATTCTATTCACATAAAAAGTTTGCCTTTTTAAGGCCCCATTTAATCTCTCATCTTCTAATGACACATGCTGAGCAAAGTCCCTCTGTGTTCTCCCAAGCTGATGCACTACAACAGGAATTTATACTTTTTTTATGCACAATGGGCCCTTATAGCCATGGTGTCAGATTAACTATTTTCATATGAGGACCAAATACCCTTTTCCCTCTCCTCCTACAACAAAGTTATAGCTCTATTATTCACACTTTCTTGTAAAGAAAGCATTATTTCTTGCTTTAGTCAGGTTTCTCTTTGAAAACTCACAATGAAAGCAAGCTCTAGGCTTGCCACCTGGATTTTACTTTGTGAGGAAAACCTCCACAATCGCCTTAAGGTTATACATGTTATTAAGGTTATTCATGTTATACCTATTTACTTAAAGGAATGCTGGAACATGAGTATTTTATAAACTTGTCCCAAAATCTGTAGCCCACATTCTCCCTCAAAACACTCAGATTTTATTTTTCATTATTCTGCTTCGTTTTATCTACATGCTTTTCCTACCTGGTTAATAATCACAAGTGGTAATTCCTTGGCTTACTCCTTTTAGGTGCATTCCCAATGATTCACCTTCTTCTCACCATGACCAACATTTTGCACAGGTGTCTAGTGGAACCCACCCTATGTGGTGAAGTACGGAAGACAACCATCCATGCAGGCATGCAGCACCGGCCAGTCCTTCTGGCTTTCTATTTCAATCAATGGTATTGACAAGCATTAAAAGAGATAAAAATCACTTTCACAGTGAAGGAAAACATGCTCAACATTTGTGTAACCATATAGCAGTGTCCAGTGCAATCAGTTGCAGGAGGAGAAAACCATTTTATTTTAAAAGGAAACCAGTTTTGCTCATACAGCCAAGCCCTCATATGTCTGAGATGCTCACATCCAAGCAGACTGTTCAGCATACAGGCACAGGATACACATACCCAGTGGTTTGGCTAGAATTTTGTGCAATGACATAGGAAGACAAGACAGAGCATTTATCAAGCCTTCATTACAACTTCTTGGTTTTTTCTTAGATGGGAGACTGTGTGCTTGTTTTGATCTAATAATGGTTAAGAAAATTTGTGCATCTGTCCTCTTTAATTTCTGTGAATTTCCTTTGGTCTCCTGCTGTATGTTAGGTCTCCAACTCTGTTCTCTTTCTTTTTGTCTTTATTTCTTAATGGCTTGAGGCTGTTCTGCTCTGGGTGCAGGCTCTCTTGTCTTAGTTTCTTCTACACTTTCCCAGACTGAGTTCCCTGAGAATTGGCAGGTTGATGTTCTGTGATCTTAAAAAACATGGGTAACCAAGTGTCAGCTATACCTGCCACTTTTAAAGACTTTCTTCCCTTCCTTCTATTGCTTCCACATTTGGACCTTCCCCTTCATTTGCCATTCGCACCAATTTTGGTGTATCTGCGTTTAATGCCACTACAAATCTCATCAACAAAATTTGCCCCTGGAGCTTGAAAGAGGTATTTCAGAGCAACCTCACTGTGAGAGAAAGCCCTGAGAGAAAGCCCTGAGCCCAGAAGAATCTGAAAGGGGAACTCCTTTCAGATCCAGAAAGGGAAAAGAGATCCAGAGTATTCTCCAGAGGAAAATCTGCAGGAACTGGGGAAAAAAAATATGCCTGTACACATAGGCTTCCCTGCTGATCACAGGCAAGATGGAGATTAGATTTAATACATTTAAACTTTTTGCTTGGTTTGTTTCTGACCAATAGCACTAATTTGTGTTTGGTTTTTTAATCACAGATTTAGCTAAGCAGAAATTATGAGAGAAAGCAAACATTCAGTATTACTATAATCAAACAAACATGCTTACAGAGTAAATGCTTGGTGATACTTTACTATCCCTTTCACATTTAAAACCTCTTTACCTGGCATGACAAGATGATCAAGGGATATTCAACGATGTGGCCTTACGTCACAGATACAATCTCACAAGCATAATGACTTACAAATAAATATGGTGCTACAAAACTTTGTGGTATGTTTTTTCATTCTTTAAACACACATTCATTTCATCAATCTTCCTAGCTTGTGAACATTGTTTGAACTCCAATGATCTCATAAAAGGCATAAAATTTCAAACACTTCAAGCTTGCAAATATTTTATATTCATCTCCCAAACTAACAAAATCTAACAAACTCCAAGCTCAGAAATTAGCATGCCCTCATGCTTTATTGTTTTATCACCTAGTGTTTTAAATTAATACCTTATTCTACATTAAAGTCATCACAGATATAGCTCTACTCCATTTCCATTAGGTCAATTAACAAAGGTCTTGACTAGAAAGAAATTGCACCTTTGAGAGGTCTTTCCACCCTTTCTGCTACAATTCTAAGAAACCTCAATATCACCAATAAGATTAAACTTCCTTACACTCTGGATGAGAATCCTGTGACAATATCAACAATCAGTAGATATCCTATTTATGTATATTTACATGTAAATAACTGGCACTCAGTAATCTCTTATATTTTACAGAATGCTCAGGTCAAAAAATATCTCCACAATATTCTGTGACACTATAAAACAGTGACATATTTTTCTGCTTTGAGTATCAACAAGTACCTTTGTCTGCAAAAAACACTTGTTTAGAAGTTTCTCAAAAATCTGACAAGGGTTGTGYGATTCATGCTGTACAAACAGTTGTGCAAGTTTGTCTGATAGATCTGCTTTTTTTTTGCAAGACCACAGAATGCATAACATGGAGATGCTTGCACGTTCCTGAAAAAGCACAGACATGTAGCCAGAGAAACACAGAGAAAGTGCCATTAACAAGAGATATGAATCAGCTAAAAGGATTTTTAAAGCCGGATCAAGCTCTGTGTGACTTAAGATACAACATGTTACTGACACATACAGATGATATAATAGCACAACAAGAATGAGGTAGGCTTCCAGTAAGATTTGACTGTAGCATGTACCTTACATGCAATTAGTTTTTCTCTCTTATCGCAACAGAGTCATTGCTTGACAATTATGATTTATTACTTAACAGTTTTTTGATTAGTGGCATGCATTTGCTCCTTTGCTTTGTTGCCAGGATTGCAGTCAGGAGGGAGCTATAATCCTAAAATGGAGTGCTGTGGTAAATATTAAATCAAATCAAATAAAAAATAAAAATATTCATCAATCATCTAACCAGTAGGAGTTTTACAAACATCAGTGATAATACAGATGTTTTCATGTTACCAATGTAGTTTAATATAAGATTTTTATCAGACAAGAGAGCATGTGCCTTTTGACAGGACACAGCAGGCTAACACACAACTTCAAAATCAGTGACTTCACAGTTAATTCATCCCTCTTAGATATTAACTGTGCAAAACATGCTGTCTGACAAGCCTGAGATATGCTTTTATAAAACATTTAAATACCCTCATCAAACAAAAGCAGTTCTCAAAAAAACAGGTAACAATTTGCAAAGTTGCATCAACAACCAGATTGCTAGTTGTCGTCAAATAACGCAAGATTTAGACTCTTCTAATTAGGAGCATTTAGAGACAAACACATAACTAATGTTATAGCTAAAAAATGATCTCCTGAAATGCACTCCTTTTTTTTTTTTTTGTAGATATAAGAAACTCCACTAAAAACTGGGACAAGCTCATCAGTTCATGAATAAACCCTCCTCCCTTGATACCATCACATCCCAATGCTTCTAAGTATGTAAGAAGTGCTTCTACATGTCCCTTCCAACCAGAAGCTGCATTTTGTAAGAGAAGACAACTGGAAATGAGTTAGGATACAAACATTTTAAACAATAGTCCAACAAATTTTATGAATGGTGCTAGATATCATGAATAGCCTGAGATTTATTTTTCTAAGAGAAAAGAAAGAGTAAACTTTCACCTGCTATTCTTAGCAGGGATGACTTACTACAAGGACAGGATGAAAAAAACCCAGAAGAATAGGCAAGGCAATAAAAAAAGCCTGGGTTTGGAAACAGCTGTTGTAGTACAGCATCTATGTGTTTCTTTTACTCRTAGAAGTCCTATCAGTAACCACACAACTGCCCCTCCCCATCTCTGAAGGCCTTTTTGTAAAGCCCTCAAGAATTAAGGTGCTAGCAGTTTTGGAATTTTTAACTCATAAGATTCCCCCAAACCGAAACCTACTCTCTTTCAGAAACCAGATGTTCTTCATTTGCTCAAAAAGAAATAGCTTCTGAGTTACACAGAATAACCCCATTCCGTGTTTTGCACAGGAATCGTGGTATGTATTCACCCCACTGATATTTTTATTTGTTTTGATTTATCTTGCCTAAGAAACAGGTTTTACAAGACTTCAAAGCAAATGTTTTCAGTTCCATGCTTATTCCAAGGGTGCATTCCAGATGTTCTGATCGAAATTTAAACACAGATTGTGTCCATTTTTTTAATGGTGTTAATGTGCAATAATACAGTTTTCTTGTGACAAATCACCTTAAAATAGTGAAGGAAGATGATAGATGCAAATTTTGATGGCTTTTGATATTTTTTACTGCAATAAAACATTTTTAAAAATATATGGGATTGCTTGTTCACACAGTAGTAAGAACTAACAGATGAAAGGGTTAAAAAAAGCATTAAAACCCAGTTTTTCCCATATAATTTCCTTAAGTTAAAGAACACAAGAGCATAAATTTACATCACCCCGTATGGAATTTTCTGCTCAAATTGCATGAAAAATGTTATTTGTGTGACTTGTTCAAGGACCTTTCTTTCAAATACTACAGCAATGCAATATTCAGGAGACCCTGCACGTACTGCTTAGCTTCTACCACTAGTGTAGAACTAGGTTAATGTACTGCCAATTCTGTGTTCAATTTCCTGTTGAAACTGTATGAACAACTTAGTTCTTATGCTTAGTTCCTCAAATTTTCTCAAGATTCTTAAAAATCTATACATGCTTCTTAGAAAGATAAATATTAACAAGTCATATTTTGCAGTATCTACGTTGACAAGAAAAATTATGCAGATTTAAATCTATGCAATATCAAGAAATAGAACTTTTTTTATCTCCAGAAGGAAATAGACTAACTACATAAATAAATAAATAAATAAATAAATAAATAAATAAAATCTACACTTTAAGGCAAGAAGTAGGTGTCCTCAGAAATAAAAATGTCCTTACACATAAAAAAAGACCCTCTATAGTAATGATTTATCATTCTTGTTATTATAATATCCTCTAAGCAGGAGGGAATGGTTTAAACCTTTTTCATATTTTTTGAGCTCTTGGGTTTGGCAGTTGCAGCATCATATATCTSGGTTTTGAGGAGTAACTTAAATGAAGGTTCCTTACAAATACTTCACTGTATCTCAAAAATGAGTTTTATGTGTGAAATGAATTAGTGCTTAACCAGTTATAAACCTACAGGTGACAGTTTACGAGAAAAATAAAACATATCTCCTTCTGTAGACAGACTGTATATACTGATTTGCAATCTACTCATAAAGCCAGCAAAAACAATTCAGTGCTTAGGAAATATGAACTTTTCCTCTTTCTGAATTTCTGCAGTGCCTCCCACTCCAGAGGAAGCAGCATCGACTGGAGAAGGAAGGATCTTCTCCCTCTTAGGAAATATACACCTGCAGAACTGACAAGATGTGGTCAGCAATGCAGCCACACACCCACACAAAGGCCCTGAGTCAGGCAAAATATATGAATACCTTCTCTCTTCTTCAACAAGTTCCCTTGGCTTCAGGAGGACCTGAAGCAAAATATGTCCATACCTACCATGAAAAAATAGTGCATATCTGCCTTCCACTGGGCAAAGCCAGACACTTTCCCACCCATTTGGTCGCATGCTTTTTGTGCCATTGAGGAAGGCCTCAATGAGTAGGAATACATGCAAGCAGCCTTTAAGTAAGAAAAGCAATTCTCATTTTTACAGCATAAAAAAGTGCCTTGTGTAAATGCAACTACACTGTGAGCAGTGACAGAGGGAAAAGATGTATTTGCTGGACATAAGTGTGAGTTAACACATCCCTCTGAAACACAGGCATTTACCTTCCCTGGACACTAAAAACAGGAGGATGAACTTACACAAATAGGATTGAAAACCACCATAAACACTGTATCTGACAGTGCAAGAGGTATGCAGTTTGGGACAAATAAATATTGATCTGGTAAATACTTACCATGGTCAACATCAGAGCTGTACAGGTTATTGACTTCCTAGCTAGTTCTGGAGGACCAGACATAAGCATATTTTGTCTCATACATTCCAACCGTTGCAACAGGAAAGTTGTGAATAGAAGAGAGAGCCCCTTGGAGGCGGGGCAGAGCTGTTCTGGGCCAACTTCCTTCTCAGTTGCTAAGCTTGCAAGTCTGCCCTGGCACTCATGCTCCGTGTGCCGGTCTCAAGAGAAGGGTTGAGTCACAGGCATTTCAGTAAAAGGGGCTCCAGGACCACCACAGAACTCTGACTCCCTCCAACTTATTTCCAGGATGGCTTTAAGGGGCTAACTGTGCATTTGCAAACAATAGGGCACAAATGGTATGAAAAATTTATATTAAATAAGAGGAGTAYATCAGGTAAACTATAAAAGGAAGTGGATCAGTCTCTCGCTCTCTGTCTTTTGTCGACCCCATATCATGACCATCCACGGCAGCAGGAAGGATGCAGAATCTAAGGACTGGTGATCTTTTTCCTTCTCTTTCTCTCTTTTCTGCCTTTGCTCCTCTCCTCTCTCATTTTATCCTGTCAAGTGCAGCAATCATATTCTACTCTGTACTCCATACCTGGAGTTTGTTGTACAGTTGGAAGCTTGTTAAAGTTTGTTGTAGAAGTTGGGYGCTTATTAGCAAACACTTCTACAACTAAATAGTGGGTTAGTTGCTGGAGTAAGACAGTTACACAATAGGATTTCCCTGACRTAATGACTGGTACCTTTGGCCAGCCCAACAAGTGCTTATAGTGAACATCATGCCTGCTTCCAGGTCGTGATACTAATCTGCCAGGGGGATGTGAAGAGCCGATTACTAGAGTTGAAATGTATTTTGGTTTGTTTCTTTTGAAGTTGGAAATACTATGTAGGAAGTCTGACTCTCAGAGGTTTACCGCAGACACTGCGAGGTGTTGCAGTGGTACCTAAGGTCCTTTGGTAAACAATTAAGATCTAAAAGAACATTGTAAGTAGTAATAATTATCTCTTTTTTAAAAAAAGTGCTTTAAGTCCTTGTTAATCGCTATAAGAACATGAATCTAGGCTCCCTACTGTTAGCATTATTATATTGGCATTAACACGTCACATTAAGAAAACTAAGTTCCCAGCTTCGGGGGATTAGTGCTGGCTACAAAAGACTCAAACACCTAGAGATGGATTAAAATAGCAATAATGATAAAGTTGATCTTTAAAGCTGACAGAAATCTGAGGTGCAA
Source organism: Amblyornis subalaris (assembly GCA_018881555.1). Taxonomy (NCBI): domain Eukaryota; kingdom Metazoa; phylum Chordata; class Aves; order Passeriformes; family Ptilonorhynchidae; genus Amblyornis; species Amblyornis subalaris. Next base: position 32,753,887 of record JACAXG010000001.1, on the reverse strand, counting down.
CTAAATTTGTACATGAATAGTGTMACTTTAAAAAGCTGAATAGGAACCAACACTGTAGAGCAACACAACAGCTCCTCACTTCTCAGGAGACATGGAAGCTTAAATGACCTAAATATTGTACTTACTATTCCACCTTGTCAGTTTCACAGAGGCAGTAACATATTTAMGCAACCTTCATTATGAACCACTGACAAGACACAAAAGACAAGTATGGTGCCTTACAAGGAAACTAGAGAATATCACCTTAGTTAAACCTGATGTGACTTCTAACTAAATCCTTACAAGGAATTTCCAGGATATTTTCCCCATTCAATTGTTCATGAAAAATTTTAATTTGGATGTGTGATAAAATGAAACTCCATCTTAAGAACTTTCACACGTGCATTAATAAAGAACTTAAAATCAGAATGTAAGAATACAAAGGTGAATATTTTTAAGAGGGTTATTTAGAAAAATCATTAAATATCACATTGGAAAAAAGGACTATCACTGTAGTTAACACTTTCCAGTTACTAAGAAATGTAGCTGTAATAGCCTTTTCCTCCTGCAATCACTGTAATTATGCCAAAACCTTCTATTGAAATAAATACATTCTTAAATCCATGGTTGCCTTTCAGGTAAAGAAAAGGACAGTGTGTGATGTGTAAYGCGCATGTCATATATGGAAAACCTAATTCTGTCCTTCCTGAATTTTTGAAATAACCAATGCTTGGTGTTGATGCTAATGCCATATTRAGCTGATGTTCCTCTCATGTGGAGTCTGCCTGCATCAAAAGATATTTAACTAATTTGGTCATCCATTCAGGAAAATGAGATGGRTATTCATTTAAGCCTATGTGGAAAATTTTATTCATGTTCTTTTGAATCACAGTGGTAGTCACTGAAATAYCTATTTCATCATTTACATGGACATCAAAAGCCTCTTACTGTTTCACTTGAGAAGGAAATGTAGCAGCATTAGACTTACCTGAGACAGAAGAAACGGTATTTGAACGTTCTCTGCAAGAGAAACATTTTTTAAACCTATTCTGAAAATACTTGAATCAAATGCCCACTGAGGTCAAAGGGCACCAGGGCCATGTGCATCTTCAAGACACATATATGTTGTGTATATAAACATGTTTTGGAACACGGTACAGTACAGTTTTGTAGCAAAAGTTATGTCATATCAACTGAAGCAATAAAATCCAGCCTTAGCATCTGAGCTACCTTGTATTTGCAGAGTCAAAGTTGATGGGGGAAATTTTAACATTCAGTTGATTTAATAGATCTCAAAATTAATGTTCTGTGCTTAACTTGTGTAAATAGGCAAGAAGCAACTCTACGRAAGTCAGATTTGTATCACCTGAATATTGTATATGTTGCTCTGTACTGGCCAACCTATTCCATTTCTTGATGAGAGAGTGAATGTGTCACTGATCACATAAAAAAATCCCAATTTTCTATTCAATTACTGCATTAAAGATATTTGAATGAATTCCTCCAGAAATTAATTAATATGGTTTGGATGTGAAAAAGTGTGCTAACACTGGCATTACAATCTGTTTAGCTAGGGCTRACCTTGTTTATTTTATTTTTTTCTTCAGACAAAGTATACAAATACAGCTTTAACTACCTAGTGTTACAGAGGATGGTAATACAGCTCACTTTACAATTACATAGTCTCTTGGGAAATCTCATGACATGCTGAAATACACTATGTTGTGTGATGTTTATTTGTTATGATGGTTAGAGAATTCTTAACTGGGCTATTGTTTAGTGCCATCTGAAAGAGAATGAGAAATGTCAAATAGCTGYGTATATTACCTAGAAAAATGTATCAGAAAAATGCTGAAAAGGCAATTTGCTGGTATTAAGGTATGTAGAAAACCCTCCAATGGCAAGCAAATGATTCACATGCAAACATTTGGTTTAGAGAATGCAGTAAGAGAAAGCCATTTGCTTAAAAATCCATGCCAGTGTCAAAATCTTTCTTCACTAAGAAAAGGGAGAATGTGATACTTTCACATTTCCTTAAAATACCAAATCAGTCCTCCACCCCTTCTGTTTTTCTTCTTTTTACCTTTTGCCTCCCTCCTTTGCAGATCATTTTACATCTGAAACAGCGTCAGCTACAGAGAGCAACAAAAATATGTCTCTTTAGAACAAAATATAGTGACTTTTGGGTAAGGAAGACACAGAGTCACTGACCTRGTAAAGGATTTTTTGTTGCTGCTCTTGGTTGGCTTTTTTATAAGCTAGGTTGAGAAATATAATCCTGATGAAAATACTACAGAGTAGGTGCAAAGCTCCGTGGTAAACACAGCCAGGAGGCTCCTTTCTGTGAAAATTAAAAGATGCACTGAGCAGATTTCCCAAGAGGTTTGTTTTAGGATGAGAGAGGGTGAATACTTAGCTGAGAGAGGAATAATCAATCACATAACTACAGGTCTAGGATCAGCTACTTGCATAGAAACCTTTCAAAAAAAGAAGTCGATAATAGCATGAAGAAAAGATAAACATCCTAYTCAGGTGTATAAACAGGCAGTTAGGGAAGAAAACCTGAAAGAATGGGCTTAGACTAAAGAAAAGACAAGGAGCGACAATGATTACAGTTTCAAATACAAAATGTGGCTGCAAAGAACAGAACAATTTTTTCTCTGTGCCTATGAAAAATGGATTTTGGATTTAAAGCACTGCAAGACTAATTCACATTAAACAGAAGGAAAAAGTTCTGGGGTAAAGACATGCACAGGAACAGAATGTCTGGGGGCTGTTTTCATGGACAGGACAAACTTTTCTCAGAAAACATTTGCCTTCAATAGGGCCTGGATGTGCACACCATAACTGATATCAATTTGAGCTTCAGRTAAATAACCAGGAAGGACTCTGAAAGCTGAAGTGTGGGACGAGCAGATCGTACGGAAGATCTCCTAACACCAAAAGTGCCTGACAACATATCTTCTAAATTCATGGTGGCCATATACTGAATTGAAGGGAGATTATGTTTCTGAGATACCAGGTCTAAATGGAAACCCAACACTGAGAGGCTTCCTGAAAGATYAGAAGATTTTGAATACACCCACAAKAAGTACAAAAGTTCTCACAATTCAATCCKGTGACACCAAAGCCATAAAGGTCCTTGACAGCTTCTGATGAGATTTCTCATTTTCCTTTAAATCATCCAAAATATCTGGCTGTGCTCGAAGCATTTCCACTCAGCAGAAACCCTAGATCATAATGACTAGAGCACAAAGGGATTGACAGATTTATGTATCTTAAGGACAGAAAGAGACRTTATTATAACCTAGTCTGATCCTCACCTACAGGAAGGACTCATAAACATGTTTGGAAAAAGCACATGCYGTTAACACGACACAAAACTAAAAGGTACCTGCTACATGATGTCATCAAGAAATGCATATTTAGAAGAATTCTACAACCTTAACAATCAYACTTTTAATATTATTGTAGTTAAAAATTATTAAATGCAGATTGCTATGACTTGTGTAAAAAAGAACAAGGTATCTTRTTCTTCATTGGCTTTCATTGTGGGACACACCAAACTCCAAGCTCCAYACAGATTTTCTGAGATACATGGGAAATGATCTGCTGATCAACAATCTTTAGAACAAGCCTAAATGTACTCAGCTTGCCTTCAGAAGATCAATGCTAACATCAAATGAAACCCAGGCTATGCATTCTATATACACATCCTCCTCACAAGTTCTTGGGCCAGCAGAGGGATGAGTTTATGCTATTGCATAGTCATTCACTTCCCCCCACCAACCTGCAAACACCAAATACTCACTCAGTAARTAACATCAGGCAGTTCAGTAGAAGAAAAAACTTTAAACATTAATGGCAATCACTATATTCCTTTCTCTTTTTTTAAAATAACTTTTYTAGAGATAAAAGAAAATCATCAAATTTTATGCTTTCTTCTATCACATTCTCATTGGGTCTTCCATATGGAACCATTTCTTTCAACCGGCCGTCATTCCAAAGTATGCTATCAAATATGAGGCAAGACAGGGAAAAAAAAATCAAAAGATTATTCCAGCCAAGGYTGCTGTATGAATCCCATTTCCTCATTGAAAATTAAAATTATTGCTTTCACYTGCTGTCCCTACAAGCACTGACTTTTTATGAAATAGTGGTTAGCATCAATAACAAAAATCCAGAGTCAGCAAAATATTAACTATATTTGGGAACAAAAAAAATTACAGTTCACAAAATGAGGAATATGAGAGAAACAAAGAYGTGGAGTCATCTTCACATAAAACGGGAACCCTACTGACACCTARGTTTCATTAAGACTGTCATATGCTTTCATATCCATTCATGATGGTTTAAGCCCGGATCTTTTAAAAGCTTTCTTATGGTTATATATGTCTATTTTTTATGTCCTATCTGCCATTATGCTAGCCTGTTTCTTTCAGTAGGTTTTTTTCATGTATTTTAATAATTTTGTTTCCCCAGTCCAACACAGTCAAACAAAACCATGTTAGGATTGTTTGGTTATTTTGAGAAGATTTGGCATTTTTCAGCATGCCTGCTGCTCAGCTGAAATTGCCTTTTTAACACTATTCACAGCCTTGCTCAGTGGGATGTTTGCATCTTTTTCCACATTTCTTTCCAAGTGCAAGTAYAGGCAGTAAGTGAAGTCAAGATATTATTTGAAATTTTCCACAGATTAAAGAATCAAAATAAAAGTAAATAAAACTGCAATTTTCATTCAAGAGTTCATTTTGAGAATATCCGATTCTCTATCCCTTTTCATAAGTGGACTACYAAAAAAAGTTCCCACTAAAGCTACTGCATTCATTCTAGGATAATGGAGGTAAACTTTCTTAGAGCAACTTCTTTTAGGGACAGTATCTGCTAAAGGACAAAACACTAAAACTCGATTATAAAGTATAAGAAATTTATTACTGAAATGCAGGCTTTCAGTAATGAAGCACTAAAACTTTTGATGTAATTTTACAAAGGAAAATTACAAGAACTTGCACCTTATCAACTGAAATATAAAACAAGTAAAAGTGAGTAAAGGGTTCTATTGACTTGAGTGGGTTTTATCTTAACCATCAGGTATTAAAACTGYGGGCTTCTAAGATCAGTACTGCAGGTAATTTTAAGAATATCTACATGACAACAAGTCACAGATTAGAATTTATAATACCCTGTAAACTCCATTTCATACCAATTTCAAGCAGTATTTTCACTCAACAAAGAAAGCCACAACAATATTGTTGTGTGCACATCCATATTTGAGACACTGTCAAAGAGTGAGGTGATTCTCCCTGTACTAACTAATTACAAAGGGTGTGTACAGCAACTAGGTTTCTAAGGTGGACAAGTAAGGTGAGACAAATCTAGAGGTGAGTTGCTGTTTTGGTTTTTTGGGTTTTATTTTATTGCATCTATTGTCAATTTAATGGATAGGTGGTCATTTATACTGAAGGTTCTACATGTCTCTGAATTCCTTTCCTGTACACCAGAAGCATCTTGAGATTTCAGGCTTTAAATCCAGATTTAAGAAGAACTTACATAAAGGAAAGGTAGCTCCTTTCAATCCCATTCTGTCTCTGAAGAATTGCCCCCACAAAATAAATTGCTAGTGCATGAAACAGGCTGAAAGGTTGCAAAACTGACAGCGAAAATAGTAGACATTTGAACACACATTGTTGTTTCAGTTAGTAGAGATCAAGTAAATTGTGCAGCSTATTGGAAAAGATACGTATTAATCAAAGTGCTTTGCTTAATTAGCAGTTGACTGCCATATGCTTGGCACCTTAGCACTGCAGGACAGTTGTGAAGCTCAGTTGAGTAAACACTAGTACCAGTTGCAAGCCATTTGTTCTCATTGCATGCTAATCAGCARCAAAGCATCCTATAGAGCAGAAAAAAATAAAATTATTCCTTCCCTGAAAGGTGGGAAAGTGCCTGAGAAGTGTCCAATTTATATTAGGCTTGCATTACTATCGAGGCCTTAAATGAGCAATGACTAATGCAGTCAAAAATATTGTCATCATTTAGGTAATGCCAATGGATCAGAAACATCTGGTTGCAAAAATTGATCATCCTTAGAAGCACTAAAATGCTCCAAGACCTTGCTCTCACCAGTGCCTGATCTTGATCTGATAATGCATTAATACGATCCATCTCTCTCACATATGCATAAATACAGCCCTCTGTTTTCCCAAGAATATCACATCCACCCAAAGCATCCAATATAAAACAAGCCCWTGGTAATTTTGAAACTACGGTTCTAAGGCACAGTTCTACTCCAAATAGTTATGGCTTATAGATGGCATAACTTTTATTCTCCCTCAATTATTATTTTCCACCTACAAGCCATGAGATGGGTTTTGTGCTTGACTCATGGCGGGGCAGCACACTATCGATAAATGGGAGAGCAAATTACATCTTCTACCGCACCTAAGTAAGACAGGTGTTATTCAGACTAAAATCTCAGCTATACCTGTCTGTATAGCTCTTTAGGTACATCAATATACTTATATTTGTAAGGGGTTGTACCAGGGACTGATTCAATCCTCAACAATATTCTATGACTGAGASTCTTCCACAGAAGCAGTGTTTCCAAATTCTTCAGGACACACATCCAAGTACCCAGTAATGGATTCACCAAATACATTCTAGGTATCCTTTTGAAGTAGGGTGCTGGGAAAACTTCATTAAGCATCATTTGTAAACAATCAACTGATACTCTCTACTTTAAATTTCATAAAACTTTAAAATTCAAGTCACTAATGTTTCTTTAAAATGTTAGCTGTCTTGGGATAAAGGAAAGGCCTCTTTTAATTAAATTTATTAAAAGAAAGGATTATAGGGTAGAAATATATAACTGCTTGTCTCTGTGGAGGAAGAAGGGCAGTTACCAGGAGGACCATATATGAACTTGCTCACCTCAACATCTTTATAAATGATCTGGGGAAAGGGCTGACTTGTGAAGATAGAAATTATTCAAGATCATCAAAATATAAATTTAAAGCAAAGTCTTACAAAGGATCTTGCAGTCCTGATGGGGCTGAGGGATAATACAGTGATAAAAGCAGGAGCAGATTAAATTCAATATAGAAAAGTGCATAGTAACACACATGTAAGAATAACATTAACACTGCATCTACAATGACCTACTCTACTGATACTAATTAAGAAAATTATCCTGAGCCCTCTGAAAATTCAAATTTCCACCAAAGAAAGTGTCAAGGGTTAACCTGGAGGAAGGCCCCAAGTCTCCATGCTATATTCTTCAGAGGAGAGGAGACAGCAAAAACAGGCTGCAAGCTTGAGAAAATTATTAAATAATTTATTTCACTAACACTACTAAGAATAGAAAGAATAAAAATAATAAAAATATTAAGGCATAATGTACAAGWATCATTCTCCTCCCAATACATTCCAATCCTTCTCACTGATCACGTAAAGGACATAAACATGAGATTCTGATCTTATGATTAAGAGTTCTTATTGCCACTTTATGGGATAAAGAGAGTTCTTTCTGTAGTGTAGTGGGATCCATCCCATGGAAGACAGTTCCCTAAGAAGTATCTTCAGCATGGTTCCAAACCTTCCAGAAACACCACAGCTCCCCCTGGTTTTTTGCAGTGGTGTATTCTCTCTCCCACAATACTCTCGGCAGTTTATGGGTCACAAGAAAAGTCTAATGGGGTTAAACATTTAAGAATAGAGTCATTCCAGCTTAAAGGCACTAAAGGTAYAATCTCCTGCTTTACTTATAATCTCCAAAGGCTGCAAATTTCATTTGCTCACAACATAAAAATATTCTTATTTTAGGCTGTTGAATTCCAAAATTCCCCCACATCTTGTATTGTGATTACAGAGAAATTTAGTTTGGTATTATTCCAGATCACACAGCACAGCTCACAGAAAAAAGGTGTGGTAAAGATGGCTTCTCCCCTGGCACTTCCTGCCACTTCTGTCTTTCTCTTCCGTTAGGCTGATGGTTGCCATATTTAGTCTTTTACGTGACTGCTTTCCTTTCTCTCTAGCTTAGAGAAGAGGTTAATATTTGCAGAAAATGCCTACAAAAGTATTTATAACAGTTTACATGCTCCCATGAGATAATGCAGCTGTATGAGGCTCGCTTCCCGGGCCCAAGGTTCTTTTCTTTTCCCCTCCTTGTATTGCTTCTCTGCACTGGCAGTCATCCAAATTTGAATAAGTCTCTTGGCTGCTAATTAAATCTCTTATCTACAACAGCAAGGTCACTCTTTGATCTCACCTATCCACCTCCGAAAAGGAGTGCTTTTTTTTTCCTCTCGGCCTTTTCTCGGCTTTCTCGGCTCAGCTTCTCTCGGCTTGGCTGCTTTCCTTTCTCTTGGCCTTGGTCCAGATGGCAATAGACCAGCTCCTCTCGGGTCCAAAACGGCACGGGACTGGTGGGGGGTGAGGCTGGGGCCCCTGCCAGCACCCTGGGCCATGGGCTCCAGGCCCGGGGGTGGGGGGGGGAACCACTGCTTGTTAGTGGTACAGCAGGAAGCAAGGGAGCAAGAGAGGAAGTGAGAGCAAGTGCTGCGTCACTTCCTAGGTGTTTTTTTATAACATTCCTTTCACAGAGCCGTCACAGGAACGCTAAGTGGTCTATACGACTGTCCTTTACCTGTTTTAACCAATCAGATTTGTCTCACACCGGGTCAAACCATGATAGAAGGCCAAATAAAATATTTGCAATTGTTTTGAAAGAAATAACAAGAACGAGCGTCAATCTAGTACAGCTTAAGCCATGACATGCCYAATTCTGATCACCATGTACAAAGACTATGCAAAAGAAATAGAAGAGGAATGGTAAACAGCAAAAATACAAGAGTGATCAGATGTCTGGAAAACTATACAGTTTAGTTTTGAAAAAGACACCAAAAAAGAGGAATATGTTAGAAGTTAATAAAGCATTACAAGATGTGGAGAAACTAAACCAGGAATGATTTTTACTGTTTCATATGAGACAAGAACATAAAAATGATCAATGAAATCATCACACAGCAAGTTCAAAGCAAATTAACCTAATTTCTTTTCCATAAAAAAGAAGGGTAACTGCAATGCACACTGCTATGGAAAGTGGAGGCCAAACACACAAATGAGTTTAAAAAGGAATTGACAAATCCCTAGAATACGAAGTAATCAATATTTTTAGAATAAGGTGCTCCAGACACACCCCACAACTCAAGAGAGTCCTTGCTGAATATGAGAATTATATAAGGAATGTCTCTAGGAAATAAAATTTTTTCCTTTTCCATGTCACATATTTTCTACTCTGCAACTACACAGGCTGTTGAATGAAAGAAACTCTGCTCTTTAGAGGCAAAGGAAATGGCTTTATACATTGCAAAAGTAAATATGTCATTATCTTTTCTCTGCCCTGCYCAGCTGAGGAGGTGAGTGATAGAGCAGCTTTGGTGGGCACCTGCTATCCAGCCAGGATCAGCCCACCACAGTTTCTGACAACAGAATCACTTACCCATACCTTAGTATGACTTAATCCAGTAGATCAATTTTAGGAAGTTGAGTAGAAGCTCAAATATGCTCTGACTGGGATCTTGTTTGCACACACACACAAATTCACATAATCCTGCAAACACAGGAGGATTGTTGTACAAGTAAAATTTATAGGGGCATACAAAACTGGGACATAAATGCTAGGTTACCCATAAAAAATCCAAGTGAAACACTTCTGAARTGAGTGCTGCTGTGGGTAGAACCATAAGCAACCCCACCAGTCGCATCTTTCTACCTCAATTGTATGAGAAGCTTCCCACAAACTTGAAAAGTAGCATCATTGGTATCTAGAAGTGAAAGTAATGCAAGACTTAAAATCAGCATTTTTAAAGGCCATCTTTTGCAGATATGGAGATACTTAAGGAAGAGGCAGGATCTGCATGATGCAGTCCATCAGGAGTAATCAATAAGCACCAATGCATCCACAAGCTGACATACTGTCAACCTACACTTATATTTTTGACATAAATATCTACAACACAATGAAAAACTTGCTGTTGCCAGCATTTCTAGGTTCAAGACAYGAATGAAAAATAGCTTTGGCAAAAAGCAGTAACTCCTTAAAACTCAGCATTCATAAAGAAAGAATGAAAAAGAAAAGGAAATAGATGTGTGAAGGAAAAAAAAAAATCTGATGTATTTGGAAAAGAAGACACAAGAGTAGCAATAAGATGCATAAGCTGGGCTGCATGAATAGGCAAAAATATATTGATTGAGAAGCTAACCCTGGTCTTTCCTCTTTGTGTCTACCCACATACAGCAAGCAACTGGTTCTATGGCTGGGTTAGTAGACCTGCAGTTTGTCAATACATCAACAATTTACAGCTCTTGTACACATGTGTAAATTCAGCCAGTCCTCAGCYGAAACCTGTGCTAGCTTGACAAAGGAGGTGGAAGGGTGGATTTCTGGAGAAGTGGAGAGCTAGGAAAAAAGTCACAATTATTGATTATAATTGCACATGCTCAAGAAAAAGCCATATAGTAGTTTTAAAAGCACTTTACTTTCCCTTTGGGCTGGAAGGCACACAAACAGATGTATAACCTGGGCAGGTTTCCAGATTCATCTTAAAAAGCAATGTGTTGCTCTCTGTGTTAAGAATGGTCATTCTGCCCATGACAACACAACTAGGAGCAGTGAGTATGCGCTGTGGGCACCTACYGGTACTCAGTAAGTCATCTGGAGAACACAATGACTTGACAGCTACCTCTGTGAATCGAAACAGGTGATGCTTACAGACACCTCAGAAACCCCTAGCAAGTAATTTTATTTATTTAGCTATTTATGCAGGGCTGAAGATACAGCTGATGTTTGTTCCCATTGCCTATGTTCTGAATGAATTTGTCTGGCCTAGACACACACACAYGCACACACACTGATATTTCCAGCTAATATGTCGCTTGAAATATATTTTCATTAGTGCAATTCTCACCCAGGAAACTGTTGATTAGTGTATTCAAGCTGTGTGCACAATATATCATTTTCTCTTTCACAGAGTAATGGATGAGAAGATTGGAAAGGTTTGGTTTAATCCCTAAACTTCCCTGTTAGCTAACTTTGTTCCTCTTGTTGTCATATCTTCCCCTGTCAGCTAATATTAAATCTAATTGATCTCTCTCCATAGGTATATGTCAGGATTCAAGGTGGACAGGATATCAGGTTAAGATGACATTCTCACAGTTCTCAATATTACTGTGCAGCTGGATTAAAATTTCATTGCTCATGAACTGCACAGTTCACAAAATACACTTCTGTAATAATTCTATCTCAATGCAATGAGGTGGTAGAGTCAGCTGAAAATATTTTACTAGGAGAGTCTTATGTTGGAACGCTGACTCTACAGTATCTGRATGCTCTACAGCACAATGCTGACTCCATAAAAAGCTTTGATATAAATGAGACAAATGATTTCCAGATGCCTTACAATTCCAAAACCCCCTTGACTGTGGAGCTAAGCAGCTTTGTCATTGAGCTTAATAAGCTCTCCAGTTACCAAGCTTCCATCTGGGCATATTCTGGGAAAGACAAAAATTTCCTCCCAGTTTCCTGTCTGCGGACCAGAAATTCCAGTGGTGGAATTCTTGGATGACAGCAACTCAGAAAAAATTAATAGCAACCTGAAAGATTAGTGATGGTAAGAGTTAACAGCAATAAAATTTGCAGTACATAAATGGACACTCAGGGAAGCAAAAGGAAGCAACAGTGTTTCTAGCGGTTACTGAAAATGGCTGGCTCAGTAAAGGAGAAAACAATAGAAAATCCTGCTTACTCTCAGTCCTCTAAGACTTTTGCTATTGACCTTAAGAATGAGAAGGTTTGATTGATTTCTTCCATGGTGAAAAAACTTACAGGCATGCATCTGCAGTGCATCTGCTTTGAAAGCAAGTCTCCAGATAGACAAAGATGGTAAGTCTTTGCAAGATCTAAACCTTGATAAATGTCTAATACAATAGGGACCAGGGAARGTACAGACATTCAACATGGTCCTACTCACACAATGGTTTTTACTATGTTTTGGTGACTGTATCTACCTAGGGTAACATCAGAGAACCTATTTTGTCAGGTTATCTTTTCCTCTTGATGCAATGTTTGCTTTTATAATTTTTCCTTTCATGTCCCCTACTCTTCAAAAGATAAGCAAAAAAGGAGAATTATATCACTTCAGAAGTGATATAATCACTAATTCATCTAAATTCCATGTCATCCTAGGAAAACAGCTTGGTATTAATGGACTGAAACAAGTGAAGTGCCACAAAAGTTTTTAAGTCATCAGGTCATCTGATACATGGGGTCAGAGTGAGGGAGCTGGGATTTTTTCACCTGGATGAGAAGGCTCACCACAGATCTTACCAGCCTGCATATATACCTGATGGCGAATAGTAAAAAAGATGAAGCTAGACCCTCCTCTTGGTGCCCTTGACAAGAACCTTTGAGCATAAATTTAAAAAAATAAATCGGGGAAAAAAAAACCCACAAGAAATTATATTTAAATGTAAGAAAATTCTTGATTTACTGTAAGCACAATTGAGCATGGAACATGTTGCCAAAGGGGTTGTGGGGTCTTCATGCATTGGCATATGCAAAACTCAACCGGACACAGTCCTGAGCAACCTGGCTTTGAGCATATGAAGTGCACTAGAGTATGTCCTGGGCCCTTCCAACTTGTTATCCTATGGTTACTGAATCTGTGTGATAACACACATTTTTCTTTGAATCAGCCTAGGTGAAAAGTTCTTGTGTGATCTACCCAAAAAGGCCAAAACTCCCTATAAGCAGAGAAAGAAGTTGTAGGGTGAAAAACAGAGAACATTTCCGATACTCTATTGGCAGCTTTCATCAGATTGAAATTGGAGTACATTAATTCCTTTTAAACACATTTTGAGTATTTAGCTACTACAGGAGTGAGTGCTCCAGAAATAAATATGACATTTACAATTGCTTAAACTCCTTGCAGCACAGGATTAAAATAGTCCAAATCCAAGCCCAGGAGGTTGCATATAAACTAAAACTRTGAAGAGTAACACCTGATTTATAGCTAAATTAAAGTAAGAGATTTTATCCAAATTGCACTTTAAAAGCTGTGAGAATAGCACAAGTGTTCCAATTATAACTCACACGGGTCTATTAATTGTTTCTGCAAGTACAACATACTTATGTAAAGTCTAGTCTGAGACATCTTCAGTTAGATACAGAGTAATGAGACAAGCTGCCTTCAAGAAGTCAGTTGTTTGTTCCCTGGTAAATTCTTTTATTAAGAGAAGTATTTTTTACCCTGTGATTTTTGGCAGGTGCTATTAATTTACTTTGTGTTTTCATAAACTTCCTTCAATTCCATGTGTACAGTGTGGGAATGAAAAGCTCCCTAAAGCACAGAACTTGCTTCATACCTCGTTATCCTATCTTACTTCCACCTTAAATTTTATCAAAAATTAGAAAAAAAGAAATCCAATTTTCCCAAGGAGCATCTTCTCCAAAAAACAAAACAACACACAAGTTCAGATAATCTTTTTTTAATGAACTTCCAAGAATGAGAGAATTTTGAAAATTAGCTGTGAACTCAATTTCCACATTATTTTTCCCACACTCTATAACCAATAAGTACACTATACATAATTCTCTGGTAAGTCATCACATGACAGAGGCATTGAACATATGAACCAAAGGATACCTATCACTCCTTATCAAACACTGACCTGATTTCACACTGGAGTTTAAACTCATGAGCCACCTACACCAATTTCACATAAGTCCATGATCATGAAGCAATAAGATGGCAGTACCAAGGGCAAATTGGAAGCCATGGAAAACAACCAGAAGTGAGTGTCTACACTGCCTTTCTACCAACCCAGGCATACACCACCAGCAAAGAAATGGTCCAACTGCTTTCTTATCTGATGTCCAGTGCCAGATAATTAAAAAAAAAAAAAAAAAATCCTTGTTCCTCACTAGAGGGATCCCAGTGGCACTTGCTGAAAGGCAGATAACATCTGTGGGCCTGAATCTCACATGCTCCAAGGTATGAAAGGGAATATGCTGCTCCCTGATGCAGCATGTCCATACCTGACAAACATAGCCACCAGTGTTTAGTTATTATTTACTGAATAAGCAGTATCAAAATACTTGTTTCTTTAGTATCAGTGAAGACTATTGAAGCATCACTTTTTAAAATATTGCTCAATAACAATCTTTCGATATTTTTCTTTTGAGAAGTCTGGTGGTACAACATCTTTTAGAAGAAGCACAGATCAGTATTTTAAAAAGATAAAAATCTGGATCCTAAAATGCTCACTTCTTTGTAATAAGAAGGCATTAAATCAAATGAGCCTTAATTTGAGATAGTTTTGTGCTCATGACTTCTAAAAAGGATCTTAAACTTTAAAAATTAGGATATTTTTATAGATGTGTAGATATTGATTTAAAGGTTTAATTTTAGGCAGCCAGTTTTCAGGTTTTGCCCTTTTTCACTTATTCTCTATAGCTTGCAATGATCATACTGAGGAAATGCAATTACTTATATACAGTAGAGACTGAAAGCACAGCAGCACAATTACAGTCTTTTTTGAGCTAATATAGTCTTTTAAAGTTAATAATTTATATACAAGAAAATTTTTCAGTTGTCATAATATAATGCATAACAGATTTAAAGATGGACTTATATAAAGGTTAACCTATAAAAGAAAAAAATTATGTAAGAGACAACATAAAATAATGTGAGAGATTAAGAGAAATCTGTAAAATAATCTTTAGACTTTCATAATTATCAGAACATGGAAAAAAAGAGGTCAGATAAATACATGGAAATGTTATTATATAAAAGCTTTAATGCAAATCTAGGAAGGTCAAGTGTAATGTGGTAAAAGATGCCTAACTAATGAAAACAAATTGAAGAAGGCTGAAAACAGTTCAGAAAGAGAGATGAGGAAGACTTTTTTTTTTTTTAGTATGACAACCACCACCTAAAGATGCTATTTGGAGATTTTTTTCTGAGGATGGCTGCATTCAAATTCATAAGAATAAAATTAATTGATCAGGAAGGTGAAAATAAAACCTCCATTGATGCTTCAAGAATATTAATAGGGTAAAATAAAATAAACTTCTTTTCCATGTGATTGTCGAGCAAGTAAAAATGGTCTGACTAACATATAGCAGTATTGCAGAAATGCACCTACTATTTTGAAAGTTAAAAATAACTTTTTAGTTTGTGTGAATTACTCTGAACTGCAAAAGAGAGAAAATCCATCTTAAAAGAAAATAATAAAAAAATTACCTGACAGATATTTTAGGAAAAGTTTTCACATGGTCATTGCAAAAGACAATCATTGGAAATGTTGGTGCTAAAAATACTAATGCAGAACATGAAATAATATCTCATCATTATTAAACTGTCAGGCAGTTGTCTGGAGAGAAGCTTACGAAAATGTAGAATTAAATTCATTCTTTAAATGAATATATTATCTTCTTTAAAGTAGTCTTGAAAACTTTGCTAAAAGGCACCTCCATGCAGTTACAGACAAATTGATTTCTTAGTAATAATTGTGCTACCATACTTAACCCATAGGACAGGGAGATTTAATGCTGTGTCTTGCATTCAGGCATGTATCATTTGTTCCATATCAAATCTGATATTGAAGCAATTAGGTGTATTTGTTATTCAAATGAATTAATAAAGAAGTGAGCAGAGGTGTTGGATGGCTTGTATCTTTGCACTATAATCACTGATATTCCACTAAAGAATGAGATTTCAAAAAAAATCAGTGAAAATTAAATTAATGGTCTTCAACAAAATCTTTTCTTCTGGCACATGAGCTGAACAACTGCATTTCTCACTAAGTGTTCTGATTTTAGGCCAGATTTCTCTTTTCTTTCGTATGGCATATCTCAGTCAAAATACTTTATAGTTTGCAGGCACAGATGTTCGTCTCTACTCGTGCACAATACGGACCTCAGTGTCCACTGTCTGAGAAAAGATGATAAAAATTGTCCTAAAAGCAGCATTGAGAGTCAACTGTAAGATCTGTGTTGATTGAGCCGCAATGATTTTAGCACAGCTGAAATTTTTTTGCTTAAATTTATCAGACAATCAGACCCAGTATCATCATGGCTATAGTGTCAGCACATAGAAATGTTTACCAAAATGTAGAATTAGCACCATTTTAAAAAAGGACATAGAGGTGTAGTGTAAATGCTTGTCAGCTCAGAGAGAAAAGCTTTTGCAGTCTTCATATGTATTTTATTTTACTGGCAGTGTTTTTTTCTTTTCTGTAAGAGGTGTTATCTCATACAAGAGCTTTGCAGCTGATACTTCTAGAAATACCTTGTCCGTTGACAGACAGAACTGGCTGTACTCCAAACAGCTACGTGTTGCGGCTGAGGTGGAAATCCATAGCCAGAAACAGATTGCATGAGCAGAAAAATACTTGGACAGGCACTCAGAAAGTTGTCACATAAACAAGCACCTGTGAAGAAACAGACAAACCTTGAAAAAGAAAAAGGTGGCTTCTGCTCTGGTCTGAAAACATCTTTAATGCTGGCAAAAAAGGACAAAGGAAAACTAAAGAATGTCATCTTCACTGTGAAGCATAAGAGGATCCTTCAATCAAAAAAGGATATCACAGAAATGTGCTAATTTATATTTTGTCTAATTATGTGTTAGTTGTGCAATGAGCCATGAGAGGCATAAGAGAGGAATTTGTGCTGAAGATAGTTTGAAGGCAGAACATTTTTTCCCAACTAAGCAGTCCCTGGTCTCATCAATATCATAACACTCTCTTCAAATACACCAAAGTAAGTTCCCATCATACCATTAAGTAGTATGGTGAGACTTGGCATTAACATTTTGCACAGCTTTTCAGTTTTCATTTTGCCAGAAGCACGGAATCTTTCATCATGACGCAGAATGTTTCTCACTCGTGTCAGTGACAGCATCCTATCTGAGCCTAATTTTTCTAAATTACATATTTCCAAGAGGACAGCTACTAACCAGGCAGAAGATAATGTGCTAAAAGCCAAAAGTTGTTGTTATTTTCATTTTCCAGATAACTAAAACTCAGTATACCTACATAGAAACAAGTTATAAAAAATAGGAAGGTTTTTTTTACTTCTCGTGTTTCTATGATGACAAATGGAGCATGAGTCCTTTTCATCTTGGCCAGCTCTGCTTTTACACCTTCACTATAATGATCATGAAGGGCTTCACACATTATGTAAAGGACACCACATGTTGCTATTTTTACCGTTCAAAAGGCAGGTATAAGTAAAAATATTTAACAGTAATTGGGGGGATTTTTCTAACTTTCATTACTTTCACTCAAATTTTGTGGCCCATTTTAGCCCTTTTTCTATGTCTTTTTCTGTTCATTATCCTTGGTTTTCAAAAAGTGGTCATATTCCTACTCTCCTTCTCCCGCATTTTCTCAGTTTTTCTCAGTTCTTGTGCTAATCACTTAGGTTTTCACCCTTACCCTCCATTAGCACTCACTCCATCCCAAACCTTTTGTCCCAGCCCCTCAATTTCCCAGTTTTTACAACCGAGGCATATTTTCCTATGCTCGCTCGTCTCACCCTTCTCAATCTGTCCCATCTCTGTCACTCTTTCCTATGTATTCYGTAATTGATCCCAGAATAGTGGACCCTCACAGGACTTCTCTCCTTACAGAACACACTGAGGAAACAGAGAATCTGAAGGGAAACAGTAGCTGCTGAAGCTGTTGTTAAAACCTGGCATTGAAAATTCCCTCTTTTGGGTCCTGGTTACCTTGAACACTAAAACCATAGCCTTACTGCCTTTCTCCTYAATTTCTCTCCCATTTTCTTGTTTCATCTTGTCTCTCCTTATTTTCAAAGAACAAAAATCCAACTCCCTCTTACATGGAAACCAAGAGGTGATCATGCAACCTATTTGCATTATTTCATCTCACACGGAGGCATGCAGGACTGGAAGGCCCTAAGTTACATACTGTGTTGGAGAATTGCCTTTTCTTCATTGCCACTATTATGGAAACACCTTCAAAACCAGGTCGCTGCTCATCCCAGCTCTTATTTTGAGATCAAGTAGGTTTTTTTGTTTTGAAATTGCATTGCTTAAAGTTCATAGAAACTTAGCAACAGGTTAAGGCTAACATCTAGTTTTAAAATAACCACTTGATAGAAGTCAGTGTTCAGCTCTTGAGGGATACTGTTCAATCACAGTCTTAAACAATCTTCTACCTGACTTAAAGAAGTTGCCAAAGGACAGCTTCTGTAAGGACCACGCACTTGTTTCAGATCTTGTGGTGACATAAAGTTACAGACATGTAAGTAACAGATTGCACTAATAGCACAGGTTATCTGCTTTATTTCCCTTTATTTTACATGCCACTGTAAATCTGGAATAAGTAATTCCAAATTTGCACTAATTTGAGAAAAAAAAAGCTAGGGATAATCCACTGATTGTTGTACTTTGCCCACAGACATTTCAGAACTGTCTCAGGAACACTTCTTTAAGCATAACTTCAGAGTAAATACGAGCATTTTTTCAGTTGTAGAGTATTTACAATATTAAGGTAGGTCCTGGCTCTAAGAATTAGAAATGAAGGTCAGCAAAACCTACACACGTGGTGGTTGTTGCTGTTGTTGTTTTTCTTTTTAAGAACAAGTATGTCTATTTCTGTTAGCCACAGACAAGTCTGAAACATAGGAAAGCTCAGATTTCCATTTTGGAGCTTTTCATTCTTATTGCCTTTCCAGGTGGTAGTCAGCAATTAGACAGGGACATAACACTGGAGATAGATAGATTTATTTTTGATACTTCAGCCTTAAGCAGATGTAGGCAATTCAAAGAACAACAACAAAAACCCACCACATACTTCTAARGCCTCAAATAATAACAGATTTCACCTCATCTTAAACCCACAGTYTCACAGCTTTTAAGGCAGAATCAGCTTGAATGCATGTGGC
Source organism: Amblyornis subalaris (assembly GCA_018881555.1). NCBI lineage: Eukaryota > Metazoa > Chordata > Aves > Passeriformes > Ptilonorhynchidae > Amblyornis > Amblyornis subalaris. Next base: position 32,734,935 of record JACAXG010000001.1, on the reverse strand, counting down.
AACACAGGCAGAGCAAATTGGATTCTGCCCACAAACGCCTGCACAGAAATGCCTCTGCACATGCCCATAACAGTAATCAGGAGCAGAGTTTGGCCTCGTGTGTCTTAATTCATCCCTTAATCATTGTCTGACTTGTCACTCAAGGGTTTCTGTCAGGTTGTTTCCAAAATCCTCTGTGTATTTGGAAGCCTGGCAGTAAGCGAGATGAATTTCCTCGACTCTGCCTTAATTTCTCAACTGCTGAATACATATTACTTCAGGACCAAAACCACTAGTGCCCAGAGTTCCATTTATTTCTCAAAGACAATCAAATAACTTCAGACAGGACTCTGTCTGAAAAAGCTGAAGCTATACTTTTCCAAATCACCTCTTGGTAGCCTCATAAACAGCAGCTTTCATGATTATAATACATCCATTAAAGGAGACTTTCCCTCTGAAGTCTTTAGAAACATTCAGTGCTCAATAAAATAACTGAGTTCATTTCAAGACATTAGCCTTTAAATACTAGTTAGTCTCACCCATAAAGCAATACAAGCAGCTGCAGTAAAGTATTTAGTTTTTATTTTCTCGGATTTTTTTCCTATTTTTTTTTATTTTCTTCTATTTTCATACTCTCTGCTTATCTCACAAAACTCTACTACTGAATAAACACATGTAAACTTCCCTTTTAGCTGCATAGAATAATACTATAGTCACGCTTTGCTGCTGTATGGTGAAACTGTAGGTTTTGTGATGAACATGCATTTATTCTTTACTGAAAATATATCATTAGATGTGAGATACATCTTTTGTACTAATAGAAATTTACTTGCTTATGTTGCGATACTCTTTGCAGAATTAGAGGTATGATTCAATACCGACAAAATTCAATGGAAARCCTCACACTGCTTTTGGTGGATTTTGGCTCATATCCAAATGGAGGTTGGCAAAATAGCCAGGTCTTCCCCCTCTTCAGAAAGCCATGATGGAGTAAAACGAGGAGAGAAAGAGGGGGAAGGATTAAAAAAAAAAAAAAAAAAGAGATTTGCAGATCAGTTTCCTGCAAAAAAAATACCATTCACATGTACCAAAAATACTTGGCAAATGTAAACAATGCCTAGCCAAAGCGAATAACTAGGATATTCACTAGAAGTGTATATTATTTCTGAAACYTAGTGCCCGAATTTTCATGCAACATTTAACTCGTGTTAATTTGTAAACTCACTGCTTTGCCATTGCTTGGGCTGTGTAACTGGCCTGCCAACTAACACAGCTGTGTTACTGCTCAGTGCATGAGTTGCTTTCCTGGCAGGAGAATCATTGAARAATACAAATTAGTATGAAAAATTCTGAAAAAGATTCTTGAAAGTTTCTATGAACATAATTATTTGGATTATAAACAAGATGTATAGGGTTTTCACTGATTATTTCTTTTGTTTCACKGAAAAAATAATAAATGGTTTCTTTTCTGCTTAGCCGGTTCAAGCCAGTACTAAACAAAATATTAGTAGGATAATCTATATATACTTCTTATATTTCTGTTATACTCCTTCAAATTTCCCATTTCCATATCTTGCCACGTTGATGAACAAGAAAGCACTAGAATTTGCATTTAACCTCAAATCTCTGAGTATAAGCCCTTTCAACACTGGATTTCTGCTCAAAATGGAGCTGATGCTAAAATACTGCATGACTACTTATGAGAAGGCTCCATAGCATTTCTGATGTTAATGTGCTCACTGAAATGTATCTATACCCAGTGGCAAAATTCTGATTTTCAAAAATATTGCTTGGAAAAAAGAACAATGTCACTCTTCTGAATGACCACAAATAAAAACGATTGCAAAAACAGAAAAGTTAATTATCTGGTTTTATTTGCTATATTCATTCTACTTTTGCATAAGGATTTTATTCAGCGATTCTTAGCTCAGATTTCATGATAGACAGTCAGAATGAATGCAGCTCTAMACATAAATGAAGTAATAAAAAGCAATCATAAAGACTACTCAGACAATTATAAGCACTCTAGAAGAACTATAACATTAAATAATATGACTCAACAAGATGCAGCATTCTTGGAATTAAAAACAACTAACAACTTCATGCATAATGAACAGAAGGCTCTAGGAATTTCCACTGTTACTTAACTTCCTTTGGGTTTTTTTTCATAAAGTCTAATTGAATACTATTTTATTAAGAATTTACAGGGATTTCAGTGTAATAAGTAATGAGGTGGCAGTACAAGCCACAGCAGGAGAGGCTCCTGCACCCTGCTCTTGTAACTTGATACAACAGTTACCCAGAGAGACCTTTTTCAGGGAATAAAGTGTAAATCAGACCTACTCTTTTCCCTTGAGACTATCAACCATGCTAGTCGCAGGGGAGATGAATTTTCTTATGGTAACAGAACAAAAGCACACAAAATATTCATTGGAATTAGAAGATCAAACAGCTTTTTTTTTTTTTTTCTGAAGCCACAAAGAAAAGGGTATTTCAGTACAGAATAAAAGCTGGCCAACCTCAAGCCACCTTCCTCAGCAGAGAAATGGACTCATTTTGGTAGATGAGATTGATAGCACACATAAAATACACTTATGTTCTACCAAGACTATGTGAAAAATTCACTTAATAAATTAGTTAACATTACTTATTAAAAAGAAAAAAAAGATCTTTCTCATACTCCAAAGTATTTTTCACACTTTCAGATCTGCTTCTTTCTTTTCTTTGATTTTAATCCAGAAGCAGTTCCCTTTCCTAGAATCAGGACAACTTTAGCAGCAAATCAAGGGAAAAAAACCCATCCTTGTTTGACCTATCCATTTGTGCCCTGTCAAGAGGAATTCTATCGATCCTATTATGTTGTTGTCATGTCACACACTATATGACAGTCTTTAATGTGATCTGAGTATGACTTGACAGGCTGAGGCATTGCAAGGCAGGAAATAAATATTTTTAAATCCCAACAGTCTGCTATTGTTTTCAATATGCGTGTCAACAAACACGCCACTGCTGAGAGCAGCACTGCCAGACGGCTCGGGAGGCGCATTACCTGAGGTTGGATATCTGCTCCTGAGCACCAGGATGAACTGACCCATATGCTGAACTCATCTGTTCTCCCCACAAAGTAACCACAGTGCGAGTCACGGCAGGAGGGGCTTCTGCAACCTGCTGTGCCAGAGAGACCTTCTTCAGGAAAAAAAAAAAAAAGTGTAAATCAGAACTTCCCCTTTCCCTTGAGAGTGCCAGCAGCAGTGCTAGTCTCAGGGAAGATGTGTTTTCTTTGGTAACAGAACAAAAGCACACACACTTTCCAAGGAGGCCATTGTGATTCTGTCAGGTGCTTTGTCCCCTATGACACTGACCTTCAAAGCCTTTGGAGCAAAGGCTGGATTTCCAAGTTTTGAATCTGAGCAACAATAAAGCAACTGTGAGGATATACTGTGTGAGAGTTTCAGCTGAGAGAAACCTGCACTGGACATTGAGGTAGATATGTAACTTTTACGCCACTTGAATGTTTGAATATATCTACATTTTTGGTTAAAAAAAATTAGTTTGTATAAACTTCTTGAGCAGTATCATGACAGTCTTAAACAGTCTGGGTTGCAAGTGTTCACAACATTGTTATAAACATTTAATTTAAAATATTGTTATTCAACTCAAATCACAGGAAAATCTGGACAGAAATGTACATTGGATTCTGTCTTGGATTTTCACGCAATTTATGGAGAATTCTGGTGACTTCCCTCTTCTAAAGACATTGCAGTAACAGGAGAGCTCTTCAGCAAGCACTTTACTAAGGTGCTCCCCTAAGTAAAAGTCTAAACACTATCACATAAGAAATTAGACAGCTGCTACAGTGCCTGTCTGGCATCAATGAATATGCAGATCATATATAAAATTGCATTAAATCACGATAGAAAGACCATACCTCACTGGAAGAGGAAAAGATTATTTCTAATGTTGGAAAAAGGGTGAACAAGTCTCCTCCCAGAGGCAGGACAAGTACCCCATTCAGTACTAGAGATCTTGTGCTCTCTACTGCTGCAGTGCTTACAATAATAGCCACACTCATAAAAATCCACAATAATATCTCGATTGATCATGAGCAAAGACTAACACCAAAGCCTCTTCTTCTGCCTCCTTGTTTGTCACTGAACAAGGTACAGGTACTTGGTGAATTCACTGACATCAAGTAGCAGTCCTTCCACTGAGGACTCTCGTGAAACACTCAACGAGGTTTCTGACAGGGACTTCTTTGGTGTGCTGCTTTCTCAGAACAGTGGTGCTGTTGTAAAAGTCTCACTCTGCCTCAGATTTCTCCCTATAAGACCACAAAATAGGATTACTTAAATGATTTCTATATCCGCTTCACTGACCACAGTTGAATCCTCAGTGTGCCACAGCCGTGTCACTCAACCTGTTAAGAGGAAGTGGTGTGAGAGGGCAGCAACTGACAAGCTGCTCCTCTGGAACAGTGTAGTGATACTCTAATATGCATAGTTCTTTTAAGATATGCATGTATAATGTCTTCTCAGTAAAAGATGCTACCTCTTACTTGTAGTTGTTTTAGACTATGATGTGAGTTCAACCTCCCATGTTTACTGGCCTACCTTCCAACTGTGCCAGCAAGGCCATGTTCTCGAAGCAGAGCAGAGACTTGACACTCCCCAAACTGTAAAGTAAATTAAGAAGCTGCCTGATGTCATTATTTTAATTATGTCATAAAGGAAACATAAGAAAGTAGTGACATATATAAAGCCTCCATTCTTGTGTACTTTGTAGACAATGTCACTGCCTTAGGCTACATGTTTTTTCCACTGCAGATGTGCTCAGTAGGGATTGGAAACAAAATCATAGCCCATATGTGGAATTAATTTTGGTTCTTTTGCAGCATGTAACAGTTTAGGTGCCTACTGTCTCTCATTATCTAAGCTTTGTATTTCCTACAGCTCCTGTTTCCAGTGTGGGCTGCAGCAGAGGCCATTCATTCATATGTACCACTGACTCTAGGTACTGTGCCCATTATCAAACCAGAAGTGACTCCATCTCCAGCAGGAATTATATTTAGGCCCTTTGCAGAAGGAAAACCTGAATGATGACTGCCTTGATGAGAGTGTCCAGCAGACATGCAAGAAGCAAACTCTGTGAAGTGTTCAGGTGCAGTCCAAGGTCAGTCACTACCAAATACTTTCCAGACCGAAAGAACTTACTTCATGTTGAGAGAMACTACCCTCCAGAGGCCAGTTCCCACATTAGCAGAGTCCTAATGATGTATGCAGCAAGCAACACCTAAGCAATTCCTCACTTTCCTGCCCACATCTGCTTCCCCTTCCTGCAGCTCTGACCAGCTGTACTTCTGTGGCTGCATTTCTTTCCATATGACCATCATCRAATATCGACTTTGTTCACTGTTCCTCATTCAGATGGCACTCACCTCACTTCCTGGCCCTCATCCTTCACAACTATTTCTTTCCCATGAGAACCAGAACTATCTTTTCTCCCGCCAGTCTAAAGGAGTCCACTAAGGGAACTTGCTTCAAAGCCACTTGCTGCCTCAGCCTGCGTCCGGTGGTAGAAGAAGGGCCCATTTGCTATGCCTTATCCTAGAGTTATCGTTCAGATATTTTCTCTGACATTGTGCTTTAAAGATTCCTTTTCCATCTCACAGAACGAATGTGGAGGGCTTTCTGCAGTGAAATAAATCAATAAATAATTACCGCTTCATATAGCAGGGCACCACGAACCACTAGCACAGCTACTCGGATGAGACAGATAAGTACCAGTGATGTTGAAAGAATCCTGCCTTGATAGCCCTCAKCCTCCTAAATATCTGTCATCAAAGAGCAAGAGCATCTGTCTAGTGCTTCAAGCCAATTCACACAGAATAAGGGCACCTTGCAAAGAAATATATGTTCATCCAAAGAAAGAGATGCAGAAAAATGGCAAAACAAGTTATATCTACACTGAAAAATGCTGTGTCAACAAAAAAGACTAGTCAACCTCAAAATCTGTCTTCAGGCCCTTACTTTTAGCTTTCTATTTAAAAAGCCCTTAGTCTCATACATTGGTCAGAGACCACTGGAAACCCAAAAACTTCTTCTAAAAGCTTGGGTCCGAGGCTGAGCCTTTCACCTGCAGAGGACTTGGAATTCATCCATTTGCTACAGGACATTAGAGGCTGATCAGGACAAATCCTTCAAGTTCCTAACACCAGATACACATCCAGTATCATAAAACATGATAGTTCCAGTGTCAAATCAAAACAGAGAAATTTATAAAAGAAATAACATTAAAGCACGGAAGCATAAAGCAAACCATTACTATTCCTCAACTAAAGATAAGATCAGCAGCAACATTTCTCACTGAAGACTGTAGGACGTACTCTTAAAAAACTTCTGCAAACAGAAGTTCAGCAGCTTACCCATGGAGAGCACACGAGTTTTGGCTTTCCTATCTATCAGGTAGTTGGCCTAATATTTAAAGCAAAACTGTCTTAATGCAAGTACTTGAATCTGCACTTCAGATTATTTCCCTGCCCTATGTATTTCCTYTTACATACTAAACTACGTTCTCCCCTTTATTTCTCTTTTTACCCAGAAAACTCATTTCTCATGATTCTCATGATTCTCATTGTCTGCCTCTCAGGTTTCTCCAAACATATGTGTCAGAAATTGCTGAATCTGATGGATCAATACAGGCACCCCAGGCACAGCCAGCAGAAAGGTGTCATATGTATTCCGAACAGACATAGAGTGCATATATAGGTTCACATGGTTGGTCACTCAGATACAGCAACACTGAGCACAGCACTCACAGAAAAAGAAGAGCACCAATGGCTTGATCTTGTTCCCTTTTATAGACGGAAGCCCATTAGCAGAAAATATATATATTTATAGACACATATGTGTAAAATATGTATCCTATGATACTKGCATGTATCTTGCTGATCGTTTTGTATACTCCATCTCTGCTTCTATAATTTGGCAATCCCTGTCTGTGAACAGAGATTGAATAAAAATAATTAAAAAGGAAAACTTATCAACATGGCAACAGATATTTCATCAGAAACTGTCAGTTACGGAATGAAAAAGCAACTGTTTGAGCCATTTTTAAGTTAGCTTCATTTATATAGAATCAGATATTACCAGAGACATTGATTAGAAGATGATGTGCCATTCAGAATATTTAAAAATAATCTATAAGATATTTCAGATGTATTTCCTTGAGAAACCTAAGTCTTCAGAATTAAAAATAAACACTAAGTCTAAAAATTCTGTATCATTCCGTGCATATATGAATCTAGCTGACAATGGGCACTGTCCATTCTATCAAATAATTGCACACATGTATGATAATGTATAATCGGTTTAAGAATATTTACTACTGTACTTCACAACGACTTCTTAATAGGACCCCATCATGATTCTTCTTGTGTAAAGCAGAGTCCACCTAACTAAGCTAACAACAATAGTTGTAATATATTACATTCAAYAGGTTTCCAGTGTGAAAAATTAGCCTTACACTGGCTTTGAATTCCACAATCTGCAAGTTTTTAATGGTACTGAAAAAGCCATACCTGACTCAGACTAAGTTTCACCCACCCACCGTAGTCTTCATTGTTTTATCTCTTCACTAAAAGGATTGATAAGAACACAAATTTTTTTGCAATTAACAATGAAAAAGGCAAGTGTCAAGCATCTTCCTCATCTGAAGTTAAGTATTAGATGTGGACTTCTCATTGCTTTTGTGATTGATGGATGTCTAAATAAAAGTCTATCAGTATACTAATAATGCTAACTATTCTGTATTTTTCTTTTGAGAAGACGGGAACTTTTACTATTATAAAGATAATTAACACAGGTCATGYGGTTCAGCAATATATTAAAGCACAACAGAAAAGAAAGAAAAGCATTTCCTGTAGTTGTCCAAATGTTACAACAGAAAATAGAACCAGCCACAATTAGTATTGGTTTGTGGCCAGAAAAAATCAAGCAAGTGTAAATTAGCAGGATCCCATGAGACGTAAATGAATCCAAATATGATCAGACTTTCTGGTAACCAAATTAAATATATCAGAATACAGGCCGTTATTTCAATCTACCTGACTGCATAACCAAAGGTCTCCTTGTCACAGTACTGGCAATGGGAAATTCCCTGAGCTTTACTGAGAGGGAGGCTTATTCCATCCCATGTCCTAGGTAACAAGGGTWAAATTATTTGTACAATACATTGTTATAAAAGCACACAGAAGACAGGATCAGAGGACAGTGAGACCATCTCATTATCTAAACTAGTGTCTGTATCAACATCCTGTCACTATCACATTTTTTGTATCTTTCCTTCTACACAGTCACATCTTCTTGCAAATAAAAAGAACAAGGACACAGGGTGGAGTGAAAAAAGCATGTTCAGAAAGCTGGTGTTAAAAATAATAAAAAGAGATGATATAGCAAATAGAAATCTCTCACCTCTCAAAAACAACTGAACAATGTTAGAATGAGAGTAGAGCGTGATGTGCTCTCTCAGCAGACTTGCATACATCTCCAGTCACGAACTATTCACTGACCCATGAACATAGCTTGCTAGTTTATGGCTTCTGCTATCAACAGCCTAGCCAAAAACATCCATTCCCCTCCGAGTTCTGTGAATAAATTTTTTTCAAATAAAAATAGTAGATTTAAGAATCATTCATGTATTTTTATAGAACATGGTTTTGTACATTCACAATAGAAGACTGCAGAATATTGTAGCTTTGCTTAATAGCAATAACAACAAGCTTTCCAAAGTTGTTTCCCTCTGAAAAACAAGAAACTAGCCACTAAAAAAATTATCTTGCTATATTTACTGCATGCACACTGCGATGCAGGTAGAGATTTAAAAGTCAATTGCTAGCCAACCACTGTTGTTAAAGGAGATGAATTTTCTTCCCAGACACCCGAGTTTGATATAATACATGGCTAACGCTCTAATGAAGGCAACAGAGCTGCTGCTGACATAATCGCTTGAAGAATTTGACAAAGATGATGACTGGTCTGGTCTTTTGGGTGTAGATTATGGCTCAATGGATGACTGATTTTTATTCTTTAATGGCCAAAGTACTGAAAATGTGTTTCAGGCACAGCCAAAAGTAAGATTTGACATAATACTTTGCATTTGAAACCATAAATTTTGATAAGTTTAAAGAAAAATTATTTCATCACATTTTCAAGTTTTTTGGTTGAAGTGGAGCACTGGGTGAAAAAAGAAATACACCTGCAAACCCAAGAGCTGCATCTAAAACTTCCAACGATGAGAGTTGTAATGTTCTCTCTACTTTATGAACATCTGTTTAGATGATTCCTCAGGAGAGTGGGCTACAAATCCCCACTGTGCATCTTCAAGAGCTTTTCCACAAACTTTAAAATGTCAGCTGTTTTTGTGCACACTTCTCTCCATTCCATTTTAAACAGTTTCACTTTATGGCATAAATCTAAATAATCTTTGAATAGGGTCTGGAACCCAGAGGTTCCTGACCTCASAGATGACCATTCTCATAAGTATATGACTGAAGTATAAGACTAGAATTATTAACACAGAACAACTTCAGCAGGAAGGAACATGAAAAATCCATTCCAAGTTGTCTTTACTCATATTTATCCATCTTCTTAAACTTGGAAGAATTAGTAAATTCTGTGACTACAAGCTTCTGAAAAGGATCAGGTAGCTCCTCCAACATTTTTACAAATGCTGCTACATCCCCAATGAATCCAGACTGAGAAATAATTAGGATATATGTCAACAAATATTATTGTGGAACCTTTTAAACTTAAAGGTCCTAAAGTATTCACCCAATTTTACAACAGTTGCAGAAGTTTCGTATTGACTGCGTTTTTCACTGGGTAAAGCTATTCACTTGGAAAACAATCCTCAACCTTGTTAAGATATGAATCGGCCAAAAAAAGAAATACTATTAGGAGATATCAGGAGAGAGAGAAGAGGTATCAGGAAGCTTATAAAAGATGAAATTAAGAACAGAGTAGACTGATGTCAAATTTGTTAACTCCTATAGTCAGGAGACCATGCATAACACTCAAAAAAAAAAAAAAGGCACTAAAACCCACCAGAGTCAGAAGGAAAAAAAATCAAGACAGGAGACAAAAGCCAAAAGGAAGGAGTCTAAGATAACAAATGAGTATGAAATCTTAAAGGCAATAATTTAAATTTGAAACAAAATCGTGTTCTCAGTTGATCCACGGTTTCAAGTCATCTAATCTACCAGTGCAAAGTAAATGGTTGCAATCGGTAGACTGTATCAAAACAAAATATTTAAAAAGAAAAGCCTGAGTGAAAGTCACTGTAAAACACAGGGAAAAACTTAGTTTTTACTTTTGGCTTTTTTATGCCTTTAAAGAGGTAAACGAAAGGAATTATGACAGAAAGTATTTTGGGGGTACTTGACTGCTCGGTAATATATGATGTCAATATCACTGCTATGTAGTACTATAACCAGAGAGAGCCATATTATGCCAAACAGTCAGCATGAAAAGCAACACCTGTGCGCGCATGTGCCATTCTTCAAGTTGACAGAACTTGCCAATATTTTGAATAAGAAATTGTATTTTTCTTCACATATTCTCGATTTATTTTTTTTTCACTGATACAATTGTTTAGGAAGTACTCACTCCTGCAGCAATCAATAAGCCTCACCACAGTCCATGCTCCTGCCTGTTCCCACATGGCAAAATACACAATCATTTTTAAATTACTGGAACACTACATTTAGAAAGAGTCCATTTTTAGTCTATGTCATTTATCTCACGTAAGACAAACTTCCTTTGCAGGAAGCCACATCAATACTCCGATAAATCCAGGCTGTAAATTTGTTGCTTTGAGAAAAACCAATTAACTACTGCCTAAGCAATGGAACAGGTCTCCTTTAAAACTTTATTTGTGACTTCATAATCTAAGTCTTTCACTCACCAGCAAAATTTTGTGCTTATCCATTCATTCAGCTAAATATTCTTTCCGTGACATTCTGCACCTTTGTAGTGATTTTTTCATGCTATTTGTTATTTATCACTAAATTTGTTTCTAGATGTCATACATAAGTGGTTATAAAGAGAGATGTAAGATGCAAGCCATTCACTACTAGAATTATCTATATCATTGTGATTCTGCTCACACTAATATTTGCAGAGCCTCCAGAGAGTCCAGTATCCTATTGTGTTATGTTCTGCATGACTTCAGGAAAGACAGGGAAGAGCTGCTCAGCAAAGTTGATATTTGCAGACAGTCAGAATGGAAAGGCATACCAGAGCCCATTCCAATGAAATTGAAGAAATCATGTCAGATGTTCAAACCTAATTCACTTTTCCACAATTACTATTTTTGTTTCACCACCTTATTTCTTCTCCCAGTTTTTAGCCTAAAAATGTATTAATGGCTAATTTATATCTATTTATCTCTGYGTTCATCATTTTGCCTAAGGAATTTTTCTTCCCCAGTATTTGGTGCACTGACCAATTCAGGATATTCAACATCCATCTTTATTCCACTAGATTCAAGCCAGATTTTTCTCACCTCCTTTTATAGCAGCACTGCCTTTCCCTTCTCCTGCTCATCTTAGCAGCTATGTCAGTTTTAACCCACTGTTCTTAAACGTGACCAGTCAGGTTTTTAGCCAGTATCCCTCGTATCTACTGGAAMTACATGTGTGCTATGCTTAGAAATAAAAAAATGCAGTGGTTTTCGGGCAGCCTAGTGGTCCATCTAGGAAAAGTATTCAAGAAACCACAACTGCCTGACATCAAGCCTCCCAATAAGAATTTTGAGTAATGAAATGTGTGGTGTGTCAGTGTGCTACAATCTGACCTTTGCAGAACCACTGTAGCAAAGGTAGTTATGAACCTACTTGACTAAAAACTGCTGATTTTTTTTTCCTGTGATAAATATTTTATCACATCAATTCAGATAYGAAAATAGGCATYAAACAAAGGGACTGAAATKAATATATTTAATACAATTTTGAACTACAATATATAAGCATTTTTCAGACTCAGAGTGTTATATTTAAATATCCCCAATCTACAGCTGAAGAGAAAAACAATGCCAAAGAAACAGATACAGCTCTTAACACAAAGCATGCATGCACATGCACACAGACCAAATCTGTCAAGAAAGACAGGGATATTTTAGAATCAGTTTTTGAAACAGAGACACACTTTAACATGAAAGCACCAATATTTGTTAAAACGTCATGGGTGTCTGCCACCATCTCCTATTCTGAACAGCTAAAGTGGGATACCCTTACCATGCAATAATAGTATTTTAACATTCAAAATAATTCATACTTCCACTAAGTAGGAAAGGAAGAAGTAAATAAAATTTGTTCCAGCAAAAGTCCTTGTCAGAATATGAATGAAAATGCATCATGAAGAGTATATGAATGGTATGTAATACAGCTAACTAGTTCACCACAAAGAGTTTGCTCCATTAAAAAAAAACAACAACTAATTTCTAGATTACATCATTCAACCCTTGTAACTAATTCAAGACACATATATTTTGAATACTGATTTGGTAATTCCCGCAAACAGTACTGAATAATAATCATCCCTCTTTCTGGGCAGCCAGGAAAAATTAGAGTAAATGAGAGGCAAGTGGACAGGCACATAGCTGTAAGAACAGATATTTCAAGAAGTACAGCACACCATCACTATCCCTATCTTCATATATATATCTCTCAAGTGATTTTACCTTTACAAGGGGCTCCAGTAAACAGCAGCCTCCAGAAGAAATCACTGAAAGTATAACACTCAGGTAAGTACAGAGAGACTTTTTTTTATCTTCTTAGGTTCTTATGAAATTAAAAGAAGAAAAACACTAGAACAATTTGAAATCTATAAATTGGGAAGGAATTTAAGATTCTGTCATAGTCTTAAGCCCAGTTGGAGTTGAAACACCACACAGCCACTCGCTCAACCTCCCCTCTCTTCAACCCCACTCTGGTGCAATGGGGAGGAAAATCAAAGTAAAACTTGTGTGTTGMGATAAGAACAGTTTAATACTTGAAAACAAAGTGAAATACAATAACAATGGTAAAATAATGCTAATAATAATTGTAAAAAGGAAAAAAAACCAAAGCGATGCAAAATGCAATTGCCCTCCACCCGTTGACCAATTCCAGATCCCACTTCCCAAATCCAGATTGGCCTGCACTCCAGGTAACTCCTCCCAGTGTGTATACCGGCCATGATGTTCTATGGTGTAGAATATCCCTTTGGTCAGTTCAGTTCACCTGTCTCAGCTACGGTCCTTCCCMGTTTGCTTTTTTTTGTAGACCTCATTGACAGAGCATGAGACAAGGAAAAAAGTCCTTTTCTTTGGATAAACAACAGCAAAAAACCGAAACAGTAGTGTGCTGTCAACAYCATTCTCTTTTCAAATCTGAAAAACAGCACTGCAACAGCTACTGAAAAGAAATTAACTGTACCCTGGCTTAAACCAGGACAGATGTTCTCAGTATTATTCTCTTAGATGTTAAAAGCAATATTCTCACTGACTCTACTGGTAGATAAATTTTGCATGCTTTCCAAGTGAACCCTTTATTACCTGCAAGGAACGGAAGGCTCACACTGAGGTATCTGTATTGAAGAAAGAGATGAATGCATTCTTCCAATTTGGCTTTGCCCACAGACAGTAAGTTTTATCACAAGCAACTGCTGTTAAAAGCTACAAGATTAGATCTGGAGCTGACTGATGTACCACAATTTATTACAATCACAATTTTAGTTAGTTTATATAGATGGTAAGACACTTRGATTTTACAGAATTGTTTTATTCTACACTTCTTCAACTGGACAYTAAGAGCCAAATTTTTCTCTGAAGAGTTTGCAGATGTGTGACAAAGTAGGAAGATAGAGAAAACAATAAAAGGAATTACCTTGTGTTCCTTGGAAAGATTAAAAATACAGTTCACATCTTTTGCAGGATTAACTAATTCTTATTCCTATATCAGGCTTCATTAATTTGTATATTCATCCTCATCATAATAGCCATATTTGATTAAAAATAATAACTTCAGGATCATTATTCAGGTGTCTGATTCACAAACAGCCTACTTTTAATGACAAACCATTCTTTACTGAGCTCTCTAAGGAGAGAGAGAGGGGGAAAATGTCCCTAACAAATCTCCCCATGAAAGTGTCTTCTTACAAACTGAGCTTATAGGACCAGGGCTGTATTCTTTTTCCAACAGATAGGAATAAAAAATTTCACTCATTTATCCCTTGACACAGCCAAGCCAACACACATTCGATGACTCAAATTTGCCCATGCACAGATCAGTATTGAATGTGCTTTGTGTTCATCTGAATTGTCAGCCAGCTGGTTATTTCTCTAAGGGGTGAGAACAACCATTAGAGAGTTGCAATCTCTGTTCAGGTATCTGCTCTCTAACCCTGTGTCTAAGCAGACAAATCTTACACAGACCTAATTTCTGTATGTGCACACATCCATCATCTTGTCTACTGTCAATAGGTGTCTAGCAAGCAACCAAAAAAAACAGGTGTCCTGCTGATATTAAATTCTGTCAGGAACTTCAAGACAAGTAGCTGAATCCAGAAGAGGTGGCTGGTGAAAAAAAAAAAGAATATTAGTTCCACAGTAAAAAAAAATCATACTGTGAAGTGAATCCTTATAACAAAACAGCAGAAATATAATTTGAAGGTATTATAAATAACTAATCTCACAAGCCAGTTGCCTTACTCCCTTTAAATGTCTCAAAACCAAGACCTGAACTAATTCAGTTGGTTTTGAAAATTCCATTAAAAACCTGTCTCCATCTCTAGGCTTCTGGGTACTTCTGCCCACCTCTGGCTTTGCACTCTTTTTTCTAAGGCTCGGTTCTGTGCTGGCAATGCAATTACACTTATACACATACAAGGAGTAGTCAGTGAAAATTCAGCAGGTGTACCAACTTCAAAATGAAAATGAGTGTCAGAAGCCCAGAGAAAAAAGCAAAGGGAAAGCAACAAAGAAACAGCCCAATGTACGTATTATATCTGCAACACTGAAGGCATGTTTATAGAAATTAATAGTGACAATAGCYGTGGAACTGTATAATTTAAAAGCCTACCACAAGAAATTATATCTTCACAGCTCAGTAATTACATAAAATCTATTGACCAGCAAATACATCCATAGGACAACAGACATGAAAAACATCTGGAAATATTTCCAACACAAGTTAAATTATCTTGGAATACTAAGTGCATGGCATCTCTCAGAATTTGGCTCCAGTGATGGGACAATGCAGCAATCATTGTCTACTTTGCCAGAACTGTGAAAAGAGAAAGTCTTTTTTTTCCATTTGTTTTAAATTCAGGCAACTTTATTGAGAAATTTATTGTATCTCGTTTCTAACTGTGACTCAGAGCTTTGTGCTGCGCTTTGACCTTGTCACGGGCTGGCAGGCAAAACCAGAAAAACYAGATGTAATGTGACGACATTCCCTTACTTCCATGGTCTGAACATTTGACAAGCAGCTGTTAGACAAGCTTTAGAACCATTTTAATCTAAATCCAAATGTCAGAAGGGGAATGATACTACTTAAACAGAACTTAAATATTTGAAATTCAGGGAGAACCTTAATGAAAATGAATCTTGGGCATCACGCCTCCAAAGGGAACTCAATRAACTTTGACTACTTTTTTCCCTAAGATAAAGGAAAAAAGCTSAAAATAAAGATTTCTCTATATCAGATAGAGAAACTGTTCTTTGACTCTTAATCATGCTTCCACCATCTACTGAATGTCAGCAGCTGGAAGAYAGTCACTGTGAATGCAAGTGTTCCCATTCTAAGAAGAGCATAAGTCAATACCCTTTGGCTTCACTCTTATGTGTGGATTGCACATAAAAARGGTCCAAGTTCTAATACTTAAGGTTAGCACAAAGCGTTTGAGAGCTGGAAAAAAAAAAAAACACCTTGGTTTAGTCCTTACACAGCTCTATTCATCTTTAGACTAATGCTTTTACTGATAGAAAATTACTATACACTTCTTTACTGTAAAGTTACTTTGATTAACTTCTAAACAGCCACTTCGAGAAGAAACTGTAGCAAAAGACTGCAGGATCTATTGTCTTGTACTACTTGTATCAGACTAAATGCTCACAATCCTCATGTACTGCTGCTTGTGGAAAAAAGGGAGTAATTTAGAAAGAATTTAAGGAAGGCTCCAGGAAGACCTCATAGCATCCTTCTAGTACCTAAAGGAGGCCTTCAAAAAAGCTGGAGAGGGACTTTTTACAAGGGAATGTAATGATAGAAAAGCGAGGGATGTCTTCAAACTGAAAGGGGGTAGGTTTKGATTAGATATGAGGAAGACATTCTCTACTGTGAGGGTGGTGAGGCACTAGAACTTGTTTTCCAGAGAGTTTGTGGATGCCTCATCCCTGAAAGTGTTCGAGGTCAGGTTGGATGGGGCTTTGAGCAGTCTGCTTTAGTGGAAGAGGCTCTCCCATGGCAGAGGAAATGAAACTAGATGATCTTTAAGGTCCTTTCCAATCCAAACCMTTCTATGACCCTCATCCTGCACAACACAGCTACTCTACTAGCTTTAAAAATGCACAGCTATGCTCTTTTTCAACTAAACCCATTTGTAGACTTTTTAGTGTTAAYCTAAAATAGAGAACACGTATTTCATCATTTTAACCCACTTAATTTGTGTTCARTAAAATAATTTTAAAATAATTTAAAGGAAATTATTCTGGAATTTTCTTTATTTTTTTTTATTTTTTTTAAATAATTGCACTGGGCCGACTTAGAATCACACAGCATTTTATTAAGGGACTTATGGCACAACCATTCACTCATTTGTGCATTTAATGGTACTTGACTTCTAGMCTTATACTTCGTAAGACTAAGTGCTCTATTGCATCATAATTCACATTATGTCACATCCATGACARATTGAGGAAATTTGAATTTAAAGACACTAGGAGACTGGGCAAAGAATGACATCTGAATTGTAACCTCTGAAAAGCATAAAGGAAACTGAAGCTGTTTTCTTTTGCTCTGTGGTGTTCCTAGAAGAGACAACATAGGGTAAAGAGGGGGTAGAAAATACAAGGGTTTAGGAGCAGTAAGTAAAGAAACAAAAGAAAGATTTATTTACAATAAGTGTGATAATGCAGGCACTGAAAAGCAAACACAATCCCCCCTAATTTGCAGCTGGGACAATAACACAAGCCAGACACAAGAAATAAACACAAGCAAGACACAAGAAATACCAGATTTTCAACTTCTGTTCTTCATTACTGCTGTGTAAATGCAATATGCACCACATGTCCAGACACTATGGCCTAACTATACTACTGTCTTCATAGAACACAGAATTGTCCTTACCTTCCCATCCTTTCACCTTCTGGACCAAAGACATAATATCTCCTTTAAACAACAGACAGAGGGGCAGTCTGGCCAGTTTCACTGACATCTCCATAAATTAAGAAAGCATGAACCATCACAAAGCACGAGGACACAAAAGCACAGTACCAAGTGTGAAGGAAAAATTGAATAGCAATAGTTATCACAACTAGACCTTTGGAGCTCTTTTCCTGTTGATAATCAGCAGAGTTGCTCACACACCTTGTTTACACATCCAGTATAATAACATATATGTCAGTTACATTGGTGTACAATGGCTGGTTATTTACAAAACTTCATGCAGTTGTTTCAACCCATTTAACAATGTACAAGAATGCATATACAAGAGTGCCCRTAACAATAAAGTCATTTATGGTAATAACACTAAAAAACCATTCTCATCAGAACTTGGAGCAGAGGACAAGCACTGAAGATGCTCTATCCAAAAGAAGGTTGATAATTCATAAATCAATTACAGACAGGTATCTAGTTCTGAAAACTTCCATCTGGGAGGGAACAAATCTCAGCATTTCCTAGGATCAGTGCTTTCTGAAATTAAAGATATCACCACACAGTTTCATAAAAACTTGTTCAAGAACAGAATTGCTTAGAAACCAGTGCGAAAACAGTACAATGAATATGTAAGAGGTTATTGTCCCTAGTCAGAAAAACAAAGCTTTTCAGTTTGCAGCCAAAAGGTCAGTATGCTGGTGAAAAAATGAACCACACGTTCAGCCATCCCATATCTTGAATAAAGACACTAGACACTATGTTAAGATAAAGATCCATAGCAAATACTATAGATTATTTTACAGTTCTGTAATTTCAAAAATATTTCATGTATGCTTAAATTTCTACCTAAAATCATAAAGAGTGATGGGTTTTAATTTAACAACCTKCTTTTTTAAAAGCCTTACTCTTCCTCTACTGGTGTCCTAGTGTCCAAAATGAATGTCATCTTTCATGTGGTCTCATCAGAACTGTCAAGTCATTACAACAAATCATTAAGAGCATCAAGAGGCAGAATTACCAGTGAGGTAGAGGCAGACAGGAGACAGCAGGAGACACAAGGACAGCGGAGGACAGCATCCACATATATGTGATGAGTCCACCTTGACCCACTTGATTTCTCGATGTCCATGATGCATTTGTGATCTCTGCATTCAGCAGCTCTGTCATCAGAAAAACAAAAAAAGTAATTAAACAAAAGTATTTCTCTGCTTTTCTTAAAATACACARTAAGAAGTAACACACCTGCATTGTGCAGCTAATTTTGCCTGTTACAAAGACAGAAATATCACTACACAATATGTGTCCTTACTCCTGTCATCTGTCCCTTGTGCAGACTGTCAGATTGAAAGAAGGCCATGCTCCTTTACTAAAAAGCTCAGATTGTGATGAGTAATGTCCTAAATTTCTCCATATAGGTCTATGCAAATCCATCTCCTTGCACATCCGGATCTGTACATGTCAGAAGCCTCATACAGCACCCATTTAAGAAGCATACAAGAAAAAATTCAGTAGATTCAGGATTGGGCCTTAACTTATTATACAAGTCAATACTGTATGAAATATGGAGAGTGAGGCATAAAAGAATACAATTCTATACAGAAAGTATTAAAAAATTATATAAATCATACATTTTGTTTCTAATTTYCTTAAAGAAAAAAAAAATAGCCTTCTGCCACAAAGAACTAGCTCATGGAAATGTCAAATACCCGTTTCCAACAGCAATAAAAATGCACATTAGATAATTTAAAGCATTACTTCTCTTCTAGATCCCATCAACTCAGTTTTAAACATATATTGGATCAAGTGGGCCAGGAACTATCAGGCAGTCAAATGAYACTGCTGGTACTAACACTGAAAAAATGCAGAGTCACAAAAGCATTTGTTAAAAGGATCGTGTGGGTTTATAAGGCTTATACAGACTGGTTTGGGCTCATTTAGCTGTTATTAAAGTAGACAGAAACTTTCAGAACAAATAAGTTTTTGAAAATATTCAAACAAAAAATTTATGCCAGGGTCAGGAGAAAGCATGAAAAGAATAATGTTACTCTTTGCATAAATGTTGAACTCCTGAGGGAATCGAAAGCAATGATAAATATAAATAATATAAATATAAAAGAACCAAACGAAACCACTGACTATTGCTTGGTAGGTTCTGTGAGTGTTTATTACCACAGAATTCRTGTTTGCTAGAACACTGACTGGACACACTTTAGGAATGTGATTTAACARTTATTTACTCCAACAGAAATGAGATATTGGGATGTTACTGTAGTTCAAATGTACACTCTGCATTCCTCATGTAAATCTTATTCTCTGAGAGTACAAAGCACATGAAGTACTGGAAGGGATTTTTGAAGACACAGAATTCTGAATCATATAAGTTCTTATGTCAGTATATTGAATAAACCTTCCAAGTCCCTAAACATTAATTAGTTGAATTACTTTTTACTTAAATGGAACACATACTACTTTCATTCAGTCATATCCCCATCACACTTTCTAAAAAAGTAAGATGTAGTGGGTCTTAGCAAAAAAAAAAAAAAAATTGTTAGAACTCCCATCTCTAACACATTCAACAGAGGGSGTTTGAACAACTTTTTTCTGGTGGCTACTCTGTATGTTTGATACATTTGCACTAAATAATGAAGTGCTTGTCTTCAAACAGTTTCTTTAGAACTAACAAGAGAAATCCCCTGTCTTTATTTCTATGTGGAAGCATAGGGATGAAAGAAAAAGCTTTTTGAGTTCCTTTTATTATACTTGATTAGTGGCATATGGCAAGTTATTTAATTTTAAATAGTTTTCCAGTGGATAACAGGCAGGTGTAAGACTCCAGGAGACAGCCTCAAGAGACATAGTTGCACAGAACAGTATGTTCTTGCTAAGCCCTTTCATAATAGGTCTTTAATTTCTACTTTGTAGATTATTTCCCTAGGACTCCTCTGCTCACCACACAGGGTTAGAGACAAGCCTTAAATCACATTTTCTCCATTTTTTCCCAGTCAGATGACTCCCTTATTACAGTGACTTACAAGACAAAATAACCTGTTTCTTTCTCCTTCTGGACAGGAAGGGCAGGATACAGAAAATATCAGAAAATATCCACATTTACTTAAACTTACCAAACCTGTATCATTCTAAGGTCATATTTTTACTTCAGTGCAACTCCACAGGCAGCGTTTGCTGTAGGTTGAATGTTTGCCTTCTCCAAAGAACATGTGTCAATTAAGTAGCTCATTCTGCAACTTAAGACCACGAGCTGTTTAAGAGACAGGCAATAGGCCAGGGAAATTTATTCATTGCTGCTGATGATCCTCCTCTGCTGATCTCCTCTGCCACATGGGGAAACAACCTGCAAAGGGAAGAGGTGGGGCAGGGAGAAGGCAAGAAGGCAAACTGAGACACGTGTGATCTAGAAGAGTAGTTTGTGKGTTGAGTTCCTTCATTAAAAGAGGCTAGGACACCTCATGTCAATGCATCCAAGAAAACAGAACCTATGCAGGAAAACTTGAAGTATAGGTACTTGAAAGCAATCACTGTGKTTTTAGACTGACTGACTGGTTTCCACTTTCCATACATACAATGTAAATACGTTGCAACAGGATAAATTCACAAGATGACCAATTTCCATTTCTGTTGATTGTTCTACAAATTGCATTCTCCAGCTGTAGACTGGCATGYATGGGTAATGACGGAAAATAATGAAAAAAAAAATAGAAACAATACTTCTGGAACAGGTCCTAACAGAAAATCAAAGCTATGTGGTGTATACCCATCCTCTTTGAATACACAGTGCAGTTTCATAACATCTCAGAGAGATAGACATACACTCCCATATATTTTCTTCTAGTTTCTCAGTGTATGTTGAAACTAAAGTGCACTCTCCAGCACAAGAAGTTGGTGAAATTAGGGGCATCAGAAATAATGCAGGAGAAATTAACCCACTGTAGAGCTTTTCATTGAGTAAAAACTTATGGATCATTTGTTTCCAAGTAATGAATGGTGTTGCATATTAAAAAAAAAAAAAACAAAAACAACAACCCGTTTCTGCAATTTTTGTTGATAAATAAAGCACTTTGAGGTTTTTTGCACAAAAGAAAAACCCTTTTGTCCATATTAATTTCCAAAGGATAAATTTTGTTACTGTATAGATTTCACTTCTCAAGTCAGGTTTCCAATTTTGCTTCATTTATATTTTCAAAATATGAAATGGCAGCACCTATTGCTTTCTACTGAAAAGACTCCCAATCATTGCAATGCTGGCTTTAGTAAATCAGAGACTCACAGGCTTGTCCTTTCCACAGCAAAAGGGTGTGAAGCCTTTGCAGGGGAGAGGRAGACAGATGAGAGACACAAGCCAATATCAAGTTTTCCATAGTTCCACACAGAAAGAATTAGCTAAATATCACTACAGGATTTCCRATAAAAAACAAAAAAAAGATGCGTCTTTTTTAAGGAAAGGCTGTCAATTTGGAATTGCACCATTGTGAGTTTTTTCCAGGTCAAAAGTGTAAACCTCCAGTAGTTTTTCATTYTCCTTGTTCATTGTGGCACAGGAATTTGTTTGCTTTTCTGCTTACTCTGTATATTCCCTCTCTAGCCTCAAGAGTATTCCTCTCTGTCTTATTTCTCTGCCGCTTTTCCTCCTGGCTTCTATGCAAAAGAAACAGCTTTTTGCTCCTACAGTGAATTGTGTTGCTAAGAGATAGGCATGTGTATCTATAAGACAAAAAGAATAAATGTTTCAGAGGATGAGTTCCATTATCTGCCAAATGGCCCTTGAAAGTTAATGAGGAGTCTTCAGATTGGTTCATTCTCCTTAAATGTAAAATCATCTACAGAATTTTTATACCTGTTCAAAAATAAATTTGTTTTTATGACTTGCATTCTTTTCAGTTCCTTGAATTAAGCTTACAGAAAATTCCATTTCTTCTTTTCCACTGTAGTAAATTGCCAATTTAGCCTTATAAAAATCAGGGGGTTATCTTCATTGCAGTAAACTACTGTAAGTTATTTCTTTTGCATTCTTTTGTCCCACAGTAATGAGAGACACCATGACTGTGTGCATATCTTCCTTTTGAAGATGAAATATGAGCACTGTTCCAAATAGTCAAATCCAACTTATTGTCATTCACAGGCTCTTCTTTCTCACTAATTAAACATGCTTTACTATGACTGTACAGATTGATGAGCTGGTTACCCAGGCCAGTATTCAGATGGCTTTTCAATTTTTTCAAGGATGGAGACTCCACAACCCCCCTGGGGACACATGTGCAGCGCTCGGTCACTCTCACAGTGAAAAAGTGTTTCCTGTCCAGACAGAAGCTCTTGTGTTCCAGTTTGTGCCAATTGCCTCCGGGCACTCACTGAGAAGAGCCTGGCTCCATCCTCCTTGCACTCTCTCTTCAGGTGTTCACTAAAAAAATTTCCCCTAAGCCTTTTCTTCTCCTGGCTGAGCAGTCACTCTTGCAGCCTTTCCTTCCATGGGATACTCCAGTCCCTTAATCATCTTCATGGCCCTCCCAGCATGTCTGTGTCTCTCTTATACTGCAGAGCTCAGAACCAGACCCAGCACTCCAGGTGTGACCTCACCAGTGCTGACCAGAGGGGAAGGATCCCCACCCTCGACGTGCTGGTAACACACCTCATACAGCCTGGAATGGCGTGTGCCTTCTCTGATGCCAGGACATGCTGCTGGCTCATGTCCGGGTTGGTGTTGACCAGGACCCCCAGGTTCTTCATGCAAARCTGCATTCCAGCAAGTGAGCCCCAGCAGATACTGCTGCCTGGGGCTCTTCCTCCCCGGGTGCAGCACTCACCCAGAGCAGTAACTTAGTAGGATGCCACAGGGTGATAGAGGCTGGAAACACTTACCATCTTCCACAAATAAACACAAACTTTTATTTGCACGTCTGTGTACATGTCCATATACATGACATTTATATTTTTTATTTGCTTAAAATATGCCATATGTACGTGTAAATGTTCTATACATTAAATAATTTACCTTTCTTACAGATGAAAGAACATAAAGATAATTGCTTATAAAGATATTTGTAAAAGATAGTGTAAGAATAGACACATCTCCTCCCAATGAAATTTATTTTAAGTTACTTACCTTCAATGTTATTTGGTCTGACAGCAAAGWGAAATGAGCTCCAGAAATATTTTTAACATTTTTTAAGGCCGAGAAAAAACTCCATTTTATGAATGTATGATTGACAGTACAAATGCAAACATTTGAACTCCACTTGACACAATGGTAGCTTGCTTTCACTTTGGTGGCAGGCAGACCTTAACAGCAGACTCCCAGAAGCCTTCCCACCAGCGTATCACAGTCTCATCAGGAGTTCAACTGACAATAACAGTAATAATTTTTATACAGCATGCAACATACACTTCACATAACCATTGATATAAGCACCCCCTCAGTATCTTGGGTGAAGACTGGTCTGCATTTTTTGTTCTGTGTTTGTCATTCATGTAGCAAGATGATACAATTTGCCTGAGGCTAGACCAGAGCTAAACTCAGACTCGCCAGAAAGAAATTCCTATTTCTTTGGCCAGTTTCCAAATCACATCCTCAGGCAGCAAACGTGAAATTGAATTTTAAGGATGCAGTTTGCTCATGATAACACTGCCTCTTTTGTTTGTTTGTTTTCARGTTTCCGTCTCCACACTACTATTGCAAAACACAGCAAGAATAAAAGAATGTCCTTCCTGGGTCATCACATAAAGCTATTTCCATGCCCTAACCCAGCACCAACTAGGGCCAAAAACTGCAAGAAAAGCATAGAAAGGCATATATATAGCACACAGAGATACATATTACTGCATGTATCCTCTCAGCTTCCAGCAGTGTGGTTCTCATTAACCAGAGGTGACACCTTGAGGTTAATGGCTTTTTATTATATTTGTGTATCTTTCCTAATCTCCCTTTGTATCTTTTACATACCCCATTTCYTTCTCCCCGTTTCATTCTTTTCTTCCTTCCCCTCCATCATTATCATCTTACCACTTCTATCCTAGATCACTAAATGTGAAATGTCTGCAGCTGGTTCCCTCCTGCCTCCTTGATTGTTTCTCTTCAGACAAAGCCCTTTCTTGCAGCTCGTTGTGTCCAATGTTCTACAATCGAGAGGAGCAATAGCAACAGCACTTTTTCCTACCTACTTAAAAGCAGCTGTCATATTACACCAGTTCTCATTCCTCTTGACAGGCTCTGTTGGGATGGGACAGGTGATGTCAACTATTAGTTTGGAAATGCGGGTGTGTGAAAGTTTTAATAGACTTAGGAGCCATTTCAACATCTCTAGTTCAGCCAAATTGATTCCCATATTTCTCAAATTCATCTCTTTCATGACACAGATAGCAGCATGTCCAATCCAATCACTATTTTCACAAAAAAAAAAAAAAATAGTGGGGCAAAAAGACAGTTTTAATAACATCCAAAAACCATTTTCCTCCCCTTTTCCTAACAGCCCTGTTATAACATTAATTTTTTAAGTTTCTCTTGTTATTTTTCTAAAAATTCTCCTCAGGCTTAGATTAAATATGCCCTTTTTAACAGAGAAACACAAAATTTATTAGCATTAAATATTTAAAATCCATTCTTGCATGAAACAGCAGTTACAGCTTCAGCAAGGACTAGAGTTTCTGTTGTTTTCCTTTCTTTTATAATTTAAATGCTGATGGAAAAGAATTTAATTCCTAGCAGAACAATACCTACTCCAGAAGTTGTAAAGTTTCTGTCATGCTCAAACATCCACAAATACTTTCCCAAAATGTGTGACCGCACTAAAAGCAAGGTGAATTTCAGCAACAAGCCAAAAATTACCTATTTAAACAAAAGTATTTCATTCTGCTCCATTACACAGACCCACAGTATTATTATCCATGAAATGTTCAGCTGATTATCACATACTGTAAAAGGAAGAGACTACCATATGGTCACAATGCATACAGAAGCACACACCAGCCCCCCAGTATTTACATATGGGCTTGTCCAATAGAGTGTACGGGTGTTACCTTACGTCATTCAAAGGACCATTACTGCAAAAGAAGAGTCATTCTTGCATCAAATGAGGTAATAAGCTTGTAAATGGTTATTTTTCAAAAGCTAGAATTAGCTCAAACATAGATATGCATGACTTATTCTTTTACCACTACATTATGACAGTATTTGTATGTAAAGTACAGCTATAATCATTTGAGTGTAATAGTCTAATGTGGAAAAGCTTTTAGGAACAAGGTATTATCTAGACTAAGCCAGTGATATGTGTCAGGTTTGAGTTTAAAGAAACCCCACAGTTATTCTAGAACTTCATCCTGGATGTTGTTGCAAATTCTGTCTGCAGTTGAATGAAGGATAGGAGGATTTACTACATAAAAATAAATATGTTTTGTACCTGAAGACTCTTATTCACATCATCCAACTGAAGGCCCTAAAACTGAAGAACATTTTATTCCCCCTAACCTAAACATAAACCTTCTGTAAATCATGGGTCAAGACGTGAACACCAACCTTGGTTGAATCTAAGGTCAGATCTAGGTCTTTGACTAACCATTAAAAAGGTTGTAGCACAGACTTACAGTAGGATGCATTTTCCAGAGAAATYTCAAACCCAAAATTTACCAGACATATCTTCAGAGGAAACCCTCTCCTCTCACTGACTTCATTAGGCATTGAAGGTTTTCATTCACCTTGGCAATAAAGTACTTTGTAGAAAGTCTTTTGAAGTGATTTGTGAGATTTATCATCTCATGTGGTTACCCCTCCATTTAATTTAGCACTATTTTATGTTACAAAAAAAAAAAAAAGCCTAAAACCAACCATTCTGACCACAAGTCAGAATTTGCATTTTTTGTACCGAAAAAATCTAAGATGACATAAATCATAATATACTGCCAAAGATTTCAAGCAGTAGTGATGTCACACTGAAGTCCTTAAATATGTCTTCCTTAAATTAGCTCTGATTCTCTCAAAATTCAGAATGAAACACAACATCATTATTAAAAATAAAAAWGAAAAGACTATCCCTCTGCATATGAAATTTTTACCTCTATCTGAATGGCTGATATTTAATCACATATAGTACACTGGGCTTTCAAATTGAAAATACTGATTTCTGACTTGAATCTGATAGTGTTTATTCTCTCATTGACGGAGGAACAACAGGTGCCATGACACTATCTTTTTCTAATGATGATGAAAATTACTAGACATTGCTTCAGCTATGTGATTTTTGTGTAGAAAAAATACAAAATACATTTCTCCTAGCTTATTCCTATTATTTCAGTTAATTATGAAAGGTGTTTTTTTACAGGTTTTAAAAATATGAGAATGTCTGCATCTGACTGTTTTCATAAATAAACATCCCCAGAACCTTACTTCAAAAGGACAAAGATATCTGGGAAAGACTAAAGAACAGAAGTCACAAGTGAGATTTTTGCCCCTTCATTCCTTCCAACCACATAAGCATGATGCCATTACTTGCAGTGTGATGAGATCCCACAGACCAGTGTCACACTGCACYCTCAATGACTGCAAAAACTCATCAGGAGATGCTGGCAAAGGCCAAACACAACCGACCAGCTCTCCTCCCCAAAGCCGTGGCATCCGCATTCTTCCTCCCAATGCCACAACWGATTATCAGCCTAATTCCCAAACCAGGCAGCCTACTCTGCACTGTTGATGGAAATCCCAACCTCCTCCACTGCAGAAAAGCCAAATGAAATTTGTACTGGTCCTTGTCTCCCCAGAATTCATGGCCTCACACTTTTTTCCTACAGTCCAATGCTCCCTTGGAGGTCTTGCCTCTGTCACTGCCTCGGGAGAGCAGCATTGTTCCGCCTAACTGTAAATGAGTTTTTGCAGATCTGCTCTGCGGTTCCTTTATCACTGTTATCAGATTTCTCTCTCTGTTATGYGACAGAGATGTAATTCAAAAATACATGGAGAAAAATTTCACATCATCATGTTGTTGAATTTTTTCTTGACTCTTCAGTGAGAGTCAAGAAATCCCTTCTGTGTCATCAAGAAAAAAGATGGACTTCAGCAACATTTGATACAAACTTGTTCTATAATATTATCCAACATAGCTAATTATCTTRCTTCTGCAGGCATGCCTATTAAACACTCACATTAATAGTGCTAATTAACTAATTACTGGATTTGTGTGGCTGGGCCATCAGGTCAGCCCAGAATATCAAAAAAGAGTCACTCTGAAGTAGAAGCCATTACCAGCATAACTGCTATACAAATGGAAAGAAAAATCTTACTGCAAGAAGCTGAGACAAAGCAGAGGTTATATTAATATCTCGTTTCTGAGTAGCAGTGTAAATTTGAAACAAATCCTGTGCTGTGCCTACTTGCTGTGCATTGGTTCAGCACACTGCATAGATTGGGTGAGCACAAATTAGATTACAGGAAATCAAACTGGAAGCTCTGCTTCAGAAGTATACAAACCACTATTCCCTACTACTGAATCAAATACATCATGGTCACACACATGAGGGGGATATTCGGTCCAGAAGATGAGATTAAACCTAGTTCAAAGAAAAACCTTGAGTTATGTATGCCATAGATGTAGGGGTCTCAGCTCCAGTCTGATGATCCTGTCTTACTATGTGGAATTACAAGGTGATGCAGACCTTGCCAAACCCTCTGTTGAACAGCCCAGTGAKTCCGAGCTTTATAGACCCAATACTGCTGTAAAAGAACAGTCATACAACATCCAGCCAAAGACATGCTTATCTCTGTACTCAGTCTCCAGCACTGGTCAGTAGAAGATGGCTAGGCAGCAGCTTGGGAACAAAAAAAGAAAGCAGGCATTACTRTTCCCTATGAATACTTTCCAATTTGCAGCTCACTGAATTCTTGAGCCAGAAGCAATATGTTAGCAATATGTTAGGAAGAAATCTTGTAGATTCCTCATTTTAGGAAATTATCTACTCATTTTTCATAAGTCCTAAATATCCACAACAAGCAAAGAGTTGTAGAGGTTGCTTAAAAGCTATGTGTAAGTTAAAGAACAACTACTATGAGTTTGTTATGAACATTAAACCTGGACCATCTGATGCTCTGTATTCCTCCTTTTGGAAACTATTTTACCTCTCTATGACCTTTATGATTTTATTAACTATTAATATATGRGTCCTATAGTTTTCTTCAAGAAATAGGTAGCTGGAATTTTTCAAAGCACTGAGCRACACCGAAGTAAAGTAAAAAGAAACATACAGAACTGTGGAATACCTGACCTGACACAGATGCTGTCAGCTCCCAGACACSTCCTGGGTGTGAAAATGAGTTTTCTACCATCAGTAAAAGCTGTTACACTGCCTGTTTTATATCAGCATTGCAGTTTTTCCTTCTTGATTTCCTAGTCACAAGAGAGATTACAGCATTTCCCAGCTTCAGGTTGAATCCATTATCATTCACAGGGTGATGTTAACCTGCCACATTGAGGTAAAACTTCCAGCTATATCTGCAGATAGCTTTACTTTTTCTTTTTTTTTTTTTTTCTTTTCTGCTATGAGTTCTAAGGTATTGAGTTCATTAGGACTCTCAACCAGAAAGCTCTGATTTAGGGTGATTTTGAAGGGGCTTTTCCCTCAACGTTAAAATTATTTTTTTAAATTTCCTTGGCCTTGATTTTGATAAAGATTGGCACACAAGGAAAACAGGAAGAATTTCCATACATACCAGGCTGGGAACAGATATATTATAAAAATAACAACAATCAACTATGATTAGATCTGTATAAACCTGAAAGTCCTCAACAGTTCTGAGAGCTTTGAGGGCTGTGGGTTTTTTAGAAGCCTGCTTATTAGTTTTCAAGCAAGAAGGTATGTTTCCACAGAAATATGTCTCTACTGAAGATGAAATCATCGAAGAAAAATTGTTCTAGCATCTTATGTTTAAATTATGAGAAAGTCATCCTTTTAGATAGAGAAAGCCAGCAATAATAGCTGGAACTGATCCAAAGTTCCCAAAGAAATAGAGATTCTTTCTGGATCCCAAGAAGTCTTTGTCATGTTCTAATTCTGAAAACAGCCATGTTAAGATTTTTGGATCCACGGACATTCTTCTGCTTCATCAGTTTTACCTTAATGTGTAGGCAGGTCTTGTAAAAAAAAATTGTCTCCTGACTACTGTCCTCTCTCTCCCTTCATGACACTTCTAAAATTCAAATTAGGCATCAAAGGGCTTTTGAAGACATATTCTGATTTATCTAACACTTACGTAGGTAGCTGCATGACCCTAATGCACTAATGCATSTCACAGCCTCTGAGGGTACTAGAAAAGTGTTAAATCCACATGAGATGGGAACTGAGAAACTAGGAACAAGGCAGGAGGTAGAAAGAACTCAGTCCAATTCCCACACTTCTAGTTAAGTTAAAAGCCAAATAAAATAACATACAATATAATCGAAATAAAATATTTTAGAAAACAGTTAAGCCAATGAAGAGAAACAGAGGTAGTACAGCTCACTTTATAATGTCATCTTCAGGGAGCAAAATTAATGGGTGTAAAGGCACTCGCTGCTCCCTAAAGGTGTGTG
Organism: Amblyornis subalaris; assembly: GCA_018881555.1. Lineage (NCBI taxonomy): Eukaryota > Metazoa > Chordata > Aves > Passeriformes > Ptilonorhynchidae > Amblyornis > Amblyornis subalaris. Next base: position 32,704,980 of record JACAXG010000001.1, on the reverse strand, counting down.
ATTAGATTCTTGAGTAACTGGCTAAAAGAAGCCCTCTGAACGCAAATAATTGTAAATTCATTCAGAAAAATTGATGAAGAGGAAATTTAGGTCCTCAATGCAAGGTTATCAAGGAATAAGTTCATGCAGGCAATGTTACCTTGCCAAAAACCTGATTTTAAGTATTTGCATATTGCAATAAAAAACTCTTTCAAGTGCTACAAAGTTCATATACGAGGCAAGAGTGAGTTCTCACAATATCCAACAATTTACTTAGTCTGATCGGATGTGTCTATTTAGTTATTTATCATCTATGACCTAGCATTTAACCAGCTTCCCTATTAAAAAACTAGCTGAAGGCCTGAAAACCAATTCTGCCCTCAAAAGATGCACGCAGAGAAAAGAGCCTCCCAGAGACTGCTGGGAGTGAAATCAGCTTCACAGACCCAGCCACTACGGTAGATCTGATGTTTCTAGAAGATCATTTTTCTGCATCCAGTAATCTATCCCACAYTAGCACTGGTAAAGGGCCAGCTGCCCTAGAGCTGAGCCAGAAGGAAAGGACACGAGCCTCTCAACAGCTGTAACAAGAAATCTGATCAGCATATTGGTTATTATAAGTGGAGTCCCCTCTATTCATATTGACATTTAGCAAAGCTATCCAGGAAATGTCAAATTACACTTTTGTGGATTTTTTATAAATACAGATTACAGTCTGATTCTTACTGGCACATATTTCACCCACTGTTATTACTAATTAAGTAAGTTGTTGGRCATTTCCTTACGAGTACTACCAAACATCACTGAAAATATTCCTTCTACTTTCAGCTAGAGACAGACTTGTTCTGGGAACATTCAAAGGCAATCCATCTGGCAATGCACTTTCAATTACCTTTTGTTCATAGCTTTAGTTCAGGCAGGCAAAAAGAAAACCACTCCAGTATACTGTTTGGGGGGGAAGTAATAACAGATTCCCAAATGACAAGAGGGATTCAGAGACTTCAAATTTTAACACCTTACACATTACTCATTACAAAGAACACTGCTTCTGGAAATGCACCACTTGGAGCTATCTCCTTCCTACTGATTAGTTTTAAACAACATAATAATCCTACAAATAACTGTAAGGTTCTATTACTACACAGAAACATACTTGTTAAGACCATATAAAATTACCAAAATATTCTGCAAGTTTAATCTCTAGCTTTCCATGACTGTGACCGTGAAACGGCATGAAGCTGAGTCAGGRGAGGTTTAGATTAGATATCAGGAAAAGGTTTTTCACCCAGAGAATAGTTGGGCACTGGAGCAGCCTCCCCAGGGTCACAGCAGCAAGCCTGACAGAGTTCAAGAAGCATTTGGGCAATGGTCTCAGGCACATGGTGTGACTTTCAGGGTGTCCTGCGCAGGGTCAGGAGTTGAACTCAATGATCCTGATGGGTCCCTTCCAACTCAGCATATTCTATGCTGCTGTGATAACCACCACTATGAAGGCTGGAACAGGACTGTGAGGTGATGGAATTAAAACAGTGTTCCCTAGAAAATAAATTCCTTAGGGAGCATGTTATAATCAGTCCTTTACATGAAAAATAAACAGCCACTGCTACATCACCTATCATCAYCTTAATCATTCTACATCCTTCCTAAACCTGTACAATCAGAAAGGTGAACCTGTCTAATTCAACACATCCCATATTTCACTCTCAGGATATTTCCAATTCAACACACAAAACTCTAGCTAGGATAAGAATATCTTTGAAGAAAAAAAAAATACATAGGAAAATGACATATTTTTTTAGGAGTGAAAACAGACCAAGTGGCTAATTTGGACMCCTTAGGCAGGCAAAACCTCCAGTGGCTTTCAGTGGTGTTTTGCTTCACAGAGACAGAATAGTCTGATCCTAACGCGTGCTGAGCACATCTGCTAAGGTGCTGAGCACAGCCAATTACAGTCACCTCGCCTGCCAAAGGCACTCTTGCTTCTGATATAAAAAAGGTTGGCTGAGGCCATGTGTATGCCTACTTCCAGTCCAGCTGGGGAATACTTGAATACATTGCTACACCACAGATACAACAAGTTGGTTTAGCATAGCAGCTCTCACTACATAACAMACTACATAACACTGCCACGTGGCAGTCGTATTTGTCCGGAAGATTAGCATTAATTCTTTACACCTTCATTTTGTACTCAATTATCACATCTTATTTGGAGGATTTAGTCTCTGGATTTATATGTTATCATGGTGAGAGCTTTGAAATAACAATGATCTCATTACCACCCAAATTATATGATCAAATTCTCCTCCATGCTCTTGTTGCCTTTACCAAGAGCGGTGATGCATCTTGCAGCTGCACTACTTACTGGGTCTTGGGTTTGTTGGTTGGCTTGGGTTAGGTATTTTTTCTTCCCAAAGTCACTATTACTTTGGAAATGCACAATATGAAAGGCAAACACTTTTGAATACAGTTTTAACAGAGCAGGGCACACATCCGGTTCTAGTTAAACTGCTTAGATATGTGTGTTTGTGTAGTGTCTCTTCAGGCAGCACCAATACTCTGACAGATGGTAAGTCTGACACATGGCTGTGAGCGAAAACTCAGCTATGCCAAGAGGAGGGAAGGAAGAAGTGAGGGGGGAGTGAACTGAAATGCAACTTGTCAGCTCTGGAAGCCAAGTGATATCTTTTCCCATCTCAAATTAATTGCTTCATTATTAGGAATCTCTGATGAATTGATTAGAGCTCATACCCTAGGGTATCCATTTATATTTACATGATTTGATGCACATTATTAAAACTACCTGCTGGCTTTTAACAGCAGTGTTTTATTTTAATACAAACAATTAAACTCTGTTGTTTAAGGAACAAAAAAAACTTTTTAATAAACTGCTCAGAAATTTTATAGTCTAATTTTAATAATAAAACAGGACGGGTTTCTCTGTGCCCTTGGAGACCACAGCAATGCTCAATGTACATATGCCAACCTGCATGCAACGTTGGAAGACAACTGTCCCTGCTAATAATTTCTTCCTCACTGTGTCATCAACACAGCTCCAAATATTCCCAGATGTCTGAGGTTAATCTACCATGATGTACCTCAGAGAGACATTAACAACATCAGTACCCACCTCCTCAGTAGATTAGCACCTTCAAAGCACTGCCATCATTTAATATATCTAACTTCCTTGGTATCACAGGTAGCAGCAAATTTAACTTCCTTAAGAAGGAAAAGTAGTCTATTTTTTTGTTGTTTAATGACACTTGTCACAGAGCAGAGGGCAGGRATTAGTGCAAATATCAGCTATGGTACATTCCTAAGGGTTTAAAGAATATTTTTTTTACTTTCAAATGATTTACAAATCTGATCTAATAAAGTCTTTGCATGGAAGAAAGGAAACGACATTMTAGATACACAGAAAAAGTCAATAATTGTAAGGCAAACAGATTAAATGGTATTGCAGACACTAGCTTAGGACCATGAGTCAATACTTCTGATTTCCTGTGTTCTACTACTATTTTTCAGTTGACGGTTTGAAGGATCTGAAGGCTGCTCTATGAAAAAAATTATGACTAATCCATGGAAGAAGACAAAGAAAAGCCAGTTAATTTATATTATTCAGCAACATGACCATGTGACAAGCCTAGAAGAGGCCTCACCTTCCTTGAAAATGGTAGAGCACCAGAGACTGAAACCAAAAAGGTTGATTTCATGTTATGAAACCTGACAATAGCTCCTTGGTATAACAAAAWCCTGCAGAAAATATGTGATTATGTACACAATTAATTATCCTGTGTCTTTAAACAAGTGATGTGCTCAAACCTAGCAACCTACATATTCTAATCACTGCTTACAGGACAACATAGTGCTTGTGCTGACGTTCAAAATACACCRTCACAGTAGTTTAATACCTCACTGGGTAAAAAACTGGTTGGATGGTTGAGCCCAGAGAGTGTTGATCTGCTGGAGGGCAGSAAGTCTTTGCAGAGGGATCCAGACAGACAGGATCAATGGGCTGAGACCAACTGCATGAGGTTCAACAAGGCAAAGTGCCACATCCTACACTTGTGTCACAACAACCCTGGGCAGCTTTACAGGCGGGGGGCAGAGTGCYTGGAAAGCTGTCCAGTGGAAAAGGACCTGGTGGTGCTGGTCGACGGTGGCTGAACATGAATCAGCATRTGCCCAGGTGGCCAAGAARGCCAATGGCATCCTGGCCTGTGTCAGGAATAGTGTGGCCAGCAGGACCGAGGCAGTGACTGGCCCCTGTACTTGGCAGTGGTGAGGCCACACCTCAAGTACTTTGTCCAGTTCTGGGCCCTTCACTACAAGGACRTTGAGGTGCTAGAGTGTGTCCAGAGAAGGGCAACAGAGCTGGTGAGGGGTTCGGAGCACAAGTTTTATGAGGAGCAGCTGAGGGAGCTGGGGTGGTTTAGCCTGGAGAAAAGGAGGCTCGGGAAAGACCTTATCACTCTTTACAACTACCKGAAAGGAGGTTGTAGTGAAATGGGCKTCAGTTTTATTTCCCAGATAACAAGTGATAAGATGAGAAGAAAAAGCCCCAAGTTGTGCCAGGGAAGGTTTAGATCGGATATTGAATTTTTTCACCAAAAGGGTTATCAAGCACTGGAACAAGCTGTCAAGGAAGTGGTGGAGTCACCACCACTTTTGAAGTGTTAAAAAAACATGTGGATATGACACCTATGGACATGGTTTAATGGTGAACACGATGGTGATGGCATGTTAATAGCTGGACTTGATGATCCTAAAGGCCTTTTCCAACATTAATGACTCTATRATTCTGTGAAAAATCCTGCCATAGAATTTATGGTAAACAAGTACCATTTTTTAGTCAAATCTCAGGTCAGTTACAAGAGCTGGAGATTAATTTATCATTTGGGTTCATATTTTTCTACTCATTTTTTCAAAGTTTAGGATCACAGAACACACCATATTTACTTTGAAGTATTTTGGCTCATATCATTAACTCTGAATGTATTAATATATAGTAATCACTGGTATAAACCACAACAAAAGTGGTTTATTGAACTGTAATTGCAAGCGTTTCATTGAATTATGGTCAGCAAGTGATAAGGCACAATTATTAAATTAAAATATTAGATGACTGTGTGTACATGATACTACTACTTTCTGGAGAAGATGCTACTATATCTCTGCCACTAAACTTCATTTTTCTGTAAAGCCCCTTTTTTCGGAGAAGGAGTCYTTAGGGTTTTTTCCACTCTGCTTTCATTGTTGCCTGTAAAAAAACAACCAAACAACAGTAACTAGAATTATTAGAACTGACCTGCATATTTTTTAAGACACTACTGCAAATCATAAAGGATAAAAGATAGGAAGAAGGATATTTGCCATGTTACTGGAAGAGGAGTTGGYCTAGAGTGAGGATTTATAGGGAACAGAAGAACAACTGCCTATGTGACAGGAACAAGGATCCAAGATTTCAAAAGGAAGCCAGTGATGGCTTAATTATACATTCAACTGGTCAAAACCAGTCAGTGCAGGAGAGGGCAAAACAACCTCTACACCCTTCATTGTTTGTAAGTAATCAAAGCAMTGTAATCTAGGGAGAAATCAATACAAGTTTTCAGGAAGTCTGCTTTCCCTTTTGATTGCCATGGCACTACCATGATCCAGTCCCTGTCTAGTTCTGCTTTCTGTTGTGATGCTCTGGTTGGACAAATGAAACAAATAACAGTGTGCAAGTACCTGAATTCTTTCTCTTGGTGAACTTTTTACTATAGAACAAATTCAGAATRGAAATTAATATGCAGTGATGCTATCAGATTCTACATATCAAAGCTCGTATAGTTGCCATCATTCACTATTGAGACAAAACCAGTTAGGATTAGCACAATTTATAATCTCTGTAAAGCAGATCTTCAGAACAAATCTAGTTTAATATAAAAATCCCTTCTCTCCTATAGCACATCAGAAGTTTATATTTTCTTTTTATGCTGGATAATTAAYTTCTTTGTGAGGCATCTAATTATTCCAAAAATAGATACAGCTACAAGATTAATCAGTGCATATTAAATACAAATAATCTTGTTATAAAGGAGTACTCTCTAATCTGGATATAATGAGTTACTAGTTACAACTRCATAAAATTAATATAGCCTGAAACAATATACATTATCAGTTATATACTATGTCAATGTACATTTAAATTCTTCTGACCTATTTAATGTGAATGGGTGTCTTGTTTGTGCACATGTGACTCCGGTTCCGCTTCTTACCCAAAGCACTGTTACAGTTTTTGTTCATGCTTTTCTACTTCTGCAGCTAATGGAACACAGGTTCATTTTGAAAGAATCCAGAGCATGCTTGCTGGTATTAAATAAAACTTTTGCAGACCATGCCTTCTAGCCCAGACTTCTGGATTTTGGAAAACTCCTGATCTACTCTGTTGTTACAGATGCGATATACAATGATTTTTTAAGAGCAATGAAATAACAGAGATTTACAGTTCACAGAGCACATTGCTTCTCTTTGTCTATGTTGAACCTTCCAGCTGTTTACCTAGCTTAACTATTTCAGCTATCAGTTGGGGAGATAGGATGAGTTCATGACTAAAATTTTTATGTCAAAACATGCATGAGGAGCTAAAGAATTATCTGGATCCCACTTAACACAGCAAATATAAGTAGCAAGAACAACACTGTTCACATGCCTAAAACACTATTGCTAAATAGATGATTGCAGAGCTGACTTTCACACGTCTCCTCCCTATACAGTATCCTACTGTATTGATCCTGGTTTTGTGTATAAGAACRCATTGCACATGTAATATGTGCGATGTGAGGACACACACTAAACCCCAGCCCAAAATTAACAGGTTTTTTACTTTTGGCTATTTCCATGCCAAAAAGTGACCAGGATCATTTTCTAAAACCAATGTAACAAATAAAGTATTCATAAGGCATTACTTTGACCACCTACAGCATCATATTGGCTGCCTTCATCCCAGCACAGGACTACGTTTACATACGTTATGGATTCTAATTTTAAATGTACAAGATATTTTTATTCCACTGCTTTCCATAGTTCATTCTTCAATCCAGGAGAATGATTTGTTACTTAGACTGAACATTGAATTATTTTAACTAGCAAGACATCTCTTCTTAGCCTTAAATAACTATCTGCCTTCCTTGAGATTTAATCTAATGTAGGTGTGGACATCTGATTAGCCAGTACATATTTAATTTGTCTAATCCTGTTTGTAAACCAGACTTCCAGTTCTCCCTAATCTAATTATAATTAGCCAATGATTTTAATTGAGTAGATATCTTGATTTCATGTGTGGGGCTGTATTTTAATTTCTTTTTAAAGCAAAGGCAGTGCTTATGTAAGTCATCACTGAGTCCTGAAATCTGAAAGCTTCTAACATTTGATACAAGAGGTATGTACAGAACAATTTCAGATGTAAMGATATTCTTGCAAATATGGTTTATGAATTTATTTCAGGTGTGAATCTACAAATTCACATCTGCTGTCAATTACACTGCTGTTACCAGCCTGCCAGCAATTGTTTCCAGACACTGGACAGACACTGCCACCCAATCCCACACAAAATTGCTTCAGTCACACTTCAAAAAATTACATGGGAGTGAAAGGTTTTCTAATTTTCCCTAAGACATCAAGTGTATACTGCTGCGGTTTGGCGTGTTTTTTTTTTTTTTTTCATGAGTACTGGAGCTCTATTTTGGTCTATATATTCATTAYAAGACTAAAAGAATGCATTTTCAGTACAATATTGTCAAATCTAGGTTGGATGGAATAAACTCCAAGGCCGTGTTTCTTAGCAGTGGTGTTGGTTTGTGTCTGTTTTCCTAAGATCTTTAGTTGACAAAAACATTTTACGTTCTCATAGGTGGAGAGATAAACCTTAAGTAATACCTGGACATTATATCACACAAGCTGATACAAGTTCTATTGTTCTCTGGCATCCTAGTTTATTAAATTTTTATTGCTTCCAACTCATACAGAATAATTCTGAAAGCCAGTGAAAAGACACTTTTTAATATTATTGCCTTAGCCCTTAGTGACCAGAAAAGCTCACACTATTGAAAGGGGCAAGAGTATTTATTTTCATTTGATGATAAAATGCTTATCATGATAAATAAACAGAAAGAAGGAATCCTAATTATGAAAACTATGAGTAAAAAGGCTATCASATGATTAACAACAACAGAAGAATGTCCAAAACTGTATTTTTCATTTCAATACTGTGACATTTTTGTGGTTCAGGAATGGTACTCCCCAATTCAGTGCTCCCACTGAGACTCTSCAAACCCACATGCTTCTGCTTCTYTCCCTCTCTCTCTCTGTCTCCCCCATCTTCCCTCTCCYACTGGAGCAGGCTGGAGAGGAGAACTGGAGKCACAAAACGCAAAGATCACAGGTTGAGATAAGAACAACTTATTGGAAACAGCAATGAAATAAGAAAATGAACAGTAACAGCAATGCTAATGACAGGATATAAGAAAAGAAAGGATTCACACAGAAAACAAAAAAAAAGAAAATATAATAGACAAAACTGGATGGCTCCCTTTGCCATGTTTTGCCAATCGGAAGGAATTCCTACTCCCTGCAAGAGAGTCCCTTCCCCTGCCCCCGGCAATGGCATGAGGTGGTATAAGAAAACTTCTGTGTCCTAGCCATGCCTCCTCCTGKCTACTGCCAAAATTAACCCTGTCCTGGCCAGAAACAGGACAGTCATTAATTAATTTAATGTTATAGGAAGGTAGTTTTAGAGATAAGTGACTAAAACCACAGTCTACTTCAAAGTGAGGAAAAAATTCCTTATCATTAAAATGGGAAGGAAGCAGATTTGCTTGTTATAGCAACTTGTGCAAATGGTGTACTAAATCTCTACATTTTTGAAAAAATAKTTCCCTAAAGAGGACCTATTTAATTTTTCCAAATAATTACTCTCCCAGCAGTTTTAATATCCTCTGCTTATAAGCAATAATATATATCACATTCTTCTACATAATTTCCTAGGAAAGAATAGACATTTTGAAGATATACTTCCAAAGGAAAAAACTGTGAAACTTTTCTTACTAACCTAGGGTACACAGCCACAAATAGTCAGAGGTAACTTGTTGACTTGGGCAAACTCCTAGGATAATATACACGTTATCTTAGGTTACTGCAGGGCCTTCTATATTCTCTGACCCCTTTTACTACTKTACTACTAAGTGTAAAGAATCATTTTGATCAAAAGAATGCATTACCACCTGGGTTTTGCACAGTGATGAAATTATAACCTTGCCTCACACAACCTTCTAGATGTCATCTTGAGTAGCAAAATAATTTTTGGCAATAGCTGCAGAYGCTCCAACTATGCAATAGAATGTTGTGCGCCCTATGGAAATCAAAGCCACTCTAAATACCAAAGGTTGTCTCTCTACAAACCTTTGCATGCAATCGCCAAATTCATTGATTAGAGAAGTAGAGCAAAATACAGCCTTACTTTAAAAAAAAAAAAAAAGCCTTTTGAGACCTTTAAAGTAAAGAAATACAACCACCTTTACATAGTTTGGAAAAGTAGCATGATAAGAAGGAGGTCTCTATCATTTATCATTTYCTCTTCCTTCTTTACCCTCCTATTCCTTCTCTGTGGAAGACAAGCCACTCAGATGTCAACATCATAGATGCTACTGCACCAACAAGGTATTGCAAATATGTCAACATGTGCAGTCAACAAGCTGTTTGTTGCACAAAAATCTTGAGTTACCTCTCACGGAGAGCTTATCAGTGATAATAAATTCATTAAGATAACTAAGTATGAAGTTAAATCCACACACCATGACATCTATGCTGTCTGTGTGGGGTTTGTTTAGGGGAAGGGTTTAAACATTTCCATGTAAAGATGTMGCAGATAAAGTCAAGATGGTTAACGTCTTTCAGTTGCAAGTCTAAAAACCACCTAAAGCAGATTCAAAAAGATTGGATTTTATTCTTTAACTTTTGATTGAAAAAGGCTATTCTAGCTGAATTGCAAGTATGCAGCAACATACACACCAGAATTTATGAATCATGATGTCTGTAGAACTTTTAGTCTGGAAGAAATTTATAGGATAAGTGAAAGTTGTAATGTAGGACAATTTCCATTCCAAAGTACACAAAGTATGTTCCAAGTCCTTCAGAATACACATTGAAATTCTTCACAGCCTAAGGATGGGTAAGTCTCTCACTTAGAAATAATTTATGAATTCACAATCTAACAGAATTTCCATTTTCTGTAACATTTAACTCTCTAATGAGATATGTTGCATTTCTCATATTATAGTGGAATCTCAAAATCAAGATTGATGCCTTGAAAATAGCTTGGTTTATCTATCGATAAATTGACAACCACCACTACCAACGGAAATCCCACTGGATCTAAGATAAATGCCAAAATAACAATTTAATTGTGGATGTAAAGATCAGAGAGTCATAATATAATTTTCTTTGGGCAGACCATAAGAACTTTGATACCATAAGACTTTGATGCATAAACAGCAAGATCAGAAACATAAACTGTCATTTCATTTTCTGTTCTCAGACTGTTTTAAGGAAGAATATCCTGCAATGGTAGAGATACAAAAATCTCTGAAGATTGACCGCTGCTATAATAAAGTTAGAAGCTATACTGGCAAGATGAAGCTGAAAGTTCCTAGACAACATACAGACCATAATGATACACTATATATATGGTTTTATAGACAGTTGAAAGAAATGCAATGTAACTTTTGGCTACCTATGTACAAACAATGAAGAGCAAAAAAACCATGGAATATAATTAACAAATGAGAGCCAGCTCACTGAATTCATGCTGGTTATTCTTCTGCTTGAAAAACCATTTACAGCCAAAGAGAGACAAGAGCTCGAGACCACAATTACTCATGAAAATTATACACAATCAAAATAAGCAGCAGTTAGTAGTTGTTCAGACAYCATATAAGAAAAAAGACATTAGCAAACATATTAAAAATACATGAACATGAATGTGCAGAGCTGAACAACAACAGAACAATTATAATGTTGAAGTTTTATAATGCTTTACAGAAATGTTCTCAGGAAATTAATTCTGAGGTGTAGTCTTGGTAACTTTGGTTTGTGAACTGTGCACTGCTAATTAGGAGATGGCAATAACAAACAGAAGTTTTAAATTGCTGGTATTCAAAATTCCAGAAAATCTCAACAAACAATTTACAAAACATTCCATAAACAGTTTACTAAATAAATAATTTTCCAACTAGACAATAATACCAGTAAAAAAGCTTCAGTGACATCAAAGAAGAGTACATATGAATTTATATTTATATAGCCTAAATACGGTGTAYGATCAATTATGATACATACTAAAGCCTAAGGACCTTCAAAGTTAAATATTAAAGGATAAAACTGGCTCTTAAAAGAGTTGAAATTGAATTTAAGATCATACCAATTTAAGATACATCAATTTAAGAAATGAATACATTTCTCCATACTCTTGCAACTGCATGAAAGAGCATTTTGATAACCAAGAAAAATTGCAAGCCCAATATAAATATAATCTAGTTCACAAACAAGCATTTCGTATTTGACAGTCACCACAAAAGAAACAATGGTCCAAAAATAACTAAGAGCAGTTTGAGCATCATCCAGGACAAATTTGTACCAATTTGTACATATCAAAGTTGTGTACAGACTTGAGCTTTCATCAATGGGAGAAGAGTATCTGAACTTTAGACAGCCTGAGAAAACATATGCAGTAAACCTGGTGGAATAATGAAGTGAATGAACTTTCTGGTGACCAGAAAGAAAAATATGTTCTATTAAACGCCTCACTGTTCTTAGCTCCCCGTAATAAATGGGAAATGTAATAGAAAAAATAGTAATATTTTGTCATAATCCAGTAAATTCACAGTTCAAAGTCTACACATTCAAAATAATACAAATAAGAAAATTCAGAAAAATACCTAAGTTGACATTTAGAAAATTATAAATACCATTCCAATGGTATCTAAATTAATATTTAATTCCTTTTTGTGTATCTTTTCCCAAAAACAATTTAAAAAATCAGCCTTTTTTTTCCTACTAAAACTGATGACAGCACACACAAAAAAGGWACACTAGTTTTCTAATTTCTAGTTAACTCTTAACATTCAGTTACTCAAAAGTAGCCCTTTCACACACACACAAGGTGTTGTATTCAGTCAGCACATTCAAACTGATGCAGTCCTTTTTCTGTCCTCAAATATTGTACCACTAAGCAGCTGCAGAAACTAACCATTTCCTCACATGTAAGTATTCATTTATTTCTTCTATATTATGTCTCATTGGTTAAACATATTGATTTTCATACATTCTTTTATGCTTAATTTCATTAGCCCTGTAGCCAAACAAGCTAATAAGAGAGAAGTGCCTTATGACTGTGGAGAAAAATGAAACCAGCAAATTCCTGTCATGGTTTAGGAATGRTATTCTCCAATGTAGTAGTCTAGCTAATGAAAAAACTACATGCTGCTACTCGCTTTCCATCCCCCTCCAGCTGGAAGTATAAAAGGCAAAGATCACGGGATGAGATAAGAACAACTTACTGGAAACAGCAATGAGATAAGAAAAGGAACAGTAACAGCACCAATTATAATAAGAAAAGTGTAAGACAAAGGAGCGATTTATACTGAAAGCCTGTGACAAAACATCTACCAGCTCTTTCCCTCCAAATCAACCTTCATCCCGACCAGAAAGCAATGCTCTTCTTGGAAGCAAGAGAGAGTCCCTTTTCCCCAGCCCTAGCAAAGACATAAGGTGGTATTGAATAGCATAATGTCTTGGCCACGCCTACCCCCACTGATCTGGGATGGAACCAGGACAAAAAGGCTTCTAGTTAGAATCAAGACCATAGTAAAAAGAATTGGAGAGCTTGATCAGAGACAAAACGAACTGTGGAAGAYATTTGAGACTATAAGAATATAGCAGAAGTTTTTTGTACTACTTGTTCCATTCATCACAGCAGTAGAAAGTAAAAACCTGATTAAAATATAAAAAGTGGCATATTTAGTGTCACTGAGAGGAATATAAAAAAGCAAAGGCTCCAAAACAAAGCCAGAAGATAGATTCCGGCTTTCATTTTTTGTCACAAACATGTGAGGATTTGATGCAGGTAACTTGCCTGACAAGGGTTAATTACCTCTCTGTATTTACATAAACGYGTTTCTGGGCAAATTTAGTCATGTCTATACAGTACCACCAGCTGAATCTGCTTGCTCAGAGACATGAAGAAACCATGACTAATCAAACCCCCGATGCGCATCAGGCCTTCTTGCACTTACTGTTTGTTTCCTGGGCTGATTTACAATGGAATCTTATGAACCATTACTGATGCAGAAAACCACTGACACCTGTTTTACAGCCAACTATCATCTGCTTAAGTCTGCACCAATATTCTCTCTAAACTTGCTTATTTTGTGCAGGCCACAGAGTTTCAGAAATGCTGTTTTCTCTGTGARGGGTAACACACAGCACCACTCTAATAGCTATGAGTGAGCTGCAGGTTAGATGGCTGTGTAGCGCACACGGAATGATCTTCAAGCTTACAGTGTGAGATTTTTCATGTTTCGTATTTACTCAATTGCTTGTTAAAGTTGTACAGGATACTGCTGCAAAAAAAATGGTATCAGAACAGATTTGGACCCCCTTACATAGTGGATGAAAAGGAAAATATTATCATAAAAAATAAGTACTCCAACAGAAATACATTAGCAATAATGCAAATTGTAGAATTGAGAATTAAAAATAGTTTATCTTGTATTGGTAATAATTCATTTAAAAAAAACCAATCTTTAAAAGTTTCTAAGAAAGCTAAATATACCTCCAAGAAGAACTAAATGGATAACCACAATGGTTTCATGACAGCTGCACCAATGAACCCAAACAGCAAGTGAAAGAGGGTTTCCCTAAATGCACCTAGAAATGTAACGGCATGCCCTCTGGAATCCTCTTTGCTTAGTAATAACAAATCTACTCCAAACAAGCATTTGGGACAAGTAGTCTATTCACAAGCCTTTTCATTTGATTAAGACTAAAATGAAGGCCTTGGCACACAAAAGATACCTCAATACTTTTTTTCCCTATTATTTCTTGTTCTGCTGCAGAAGCTCTCCATCTGACATGTCCGTTTCCCAAACATGGCATAAATTCCTCAGAAACCAGAAAAAGAGAAACTGTGAGAAAAGGCTTCCTATGGAGGATTCCTCCCTGAGAAGGTTTAAGGTGTCAAAAAACCTTAAAATTAATCCCACATTAACACATCTTAATCAGACTTGTAGCTGTTGAAGAAAGTATACGAAATGYAATACTAGTTGACTAGCTGACCCCTGTCAGTTTTAAAAAGAATATCTCAAGATAAGGAAAGAGAGAAGAGAGAAATATTATTCTCCCAGAGAAGGAAACAGGAGAAGGAGGTGAAGAGTTAAGTATAAGCCACAACCTAAGAGCACTGGGGCAGGCCAACAGAGGCAAATGGGAGGCTTGGATGTAATTAAACTGAGCAGGGACAAAACCAAATATATTTGACCAGGCTGAACAGTGAGGGGAGCAGTAGCATATGGCCTGGTTTGACATCAACTGGTGTCATTAAGAGAGTAACATACAAACTTCCACGTCCCATGTCAAAGATTACAAATTTTGAACAGAAACTGCTCCTTAAACTTTTCTTTGGCAAATGACTAGATAAGCAAGCAAGGAAGAGATACCAAAATACTGGTTAATTAAATAATTACGGGAAATGTACAAGTCCAGGGCTGGTGACGGGACTTTTAAAACTCTCATTGTGTTAAGTCTTTCTTGGCTTTTTCCATACTTCTTCAATTAAACAACATAACAGTTAATTTCAGTTCTGAATACCAAGCAGTACCTAGCAAAGCATTTGTATGCTCTCAAACTTGTTGTATTTTCAATATTTGAATGAATGCCACATTAAGACATCTTAATCAGACTTAGCTGTTGAAGAAAGTATACGAAATGTAATCTGAGTGTCTGAATTCTAAATACATGCCCAGATATAATTATGATTATAACTACACATGCAAATAGCGAGTAAAATTGCATTTTAAATTATTATTCTCTTCTGAAAGAGTATTGTGAGAGAGAGTTTATTATTAAGATGTGGAGCAGGTGATATCATCACAATTTTACCATCTGAAACTTAGTCTTCAATGGAGTTATCTAAGAATTAAACTGGCGTAACAAGTCATTCAAATTCCAGGCATTAATTTTTTCTATACTGCTTTTATCCAAGGATTAAACAATTTCGCGACAGAGAGTCCTCTTACTTTCAGAATCCCTACCGATATGGCATGAACTCCTGACGTGTTATTAGTGTTCTTCAACTGCATATTTACTTAATATCATAATTTGTTTCATCCGAGTACTATAATAAAATTTGATTACTACGCCAGCTATGGAACTCAGACAACCACCTGCAGCTACACCAGGAAACCACTTTTGAAAAAACTCAAATTCATCTTTTCCATCTTCCTCCAAGCTTCACTTTTGTCTTCAACCGAGCTAGAATTTCCTTCAGAGTTTTTAGTCACCTTCTTGCACACTTTTATCCAATATATATTTTCCAGCTTCCTCCTTTCCTGTTTTACCTTTTTGTTCATCCAGGTTTTTCATAGTTTTGTTTCTTTATAGCATCATTTCGGTCAGTTTTTAAAAATTTCAACATCACCTTTTGGTTTCACGATATAGATGGCTTAGTATTTCTTTCTTTTTAAATTTCTTTTGAAAGTGCATTTTACTTTCTTATTTTTTTCCCCCAGCAATTCATGGTGATTTCCTCAAACTGCTCCAGCCATACAATGTTCCAATTTACAGGCAGTTAAAGTTGAAAATTCTTGTTTCTTCCAAATTATTTTCTGGTAAAAAGAAACAATTTATTCTTCTTTCCTGTGTCTTAATGTGAAATTTTGCCAAAACAGATGAACATAATTCCAAACTTTTAGCAATATAAAACCAAATATCTACAATTATCAGTAACTGAAGAGTAAAARAAAACAAAAGTGGTTTAAAATAATGCCAATATACTCATCTGCACGCAGGGGTCATTTAATCAGCATTCAAATCCCATTTGATATTCATTTTGTGACAGGCTGTCACAAAAGACACTGAAAAGACACTCTGGCCTGCTTATTAATATTTCACTTATTTGGCGGGCAAACTGCTTCTGATCACAAGTAAGACCAGACTACTAACCACACCATGCAACCAAATCTGTTGGGTCCAAATTAAACTGTCTCCCATTCTCCTCAGTTTTCTCCTACCTACAGGATAAGAAAGAGAAGGTTTATCTCTAGTACTTATCCTCTAATTCCTTTACAGCTTATGCCACTAGTCAAAAATGCTGAACTTTCTCCATTCACTTCACTTTAATTTTGGGGACTTAGTGGATTTTTACAAATATAAATCTAATGAAAAGTCTGTTATACAGACATACTCTGCTCACATATATATAATTCCATACCTAGTAATTTTCTCTTCCACTGTGAAACKCAAGAAAAAGAAAAATATTTTCCATTTTTTATTTTCCATTTCCTCTTTCACTTTGCTCTCACTATCCCTACTGAACACTACTATGTCTTACAGTACGGATCTTTCCACTGTCTTTTGACTTTATTGCAAGTTACTCCGTATGTCCTTTCTCCTTTGCTTCAAAAACTTGCCTAGAAGTTCTGCCATATAACCATGGTAAGTGGTAGAAATTTAGGACCTTTGGCAAATCAAGATAGAATCCTTCACTGGGCCAGGGATCCAAATATGAGGAGCAAGCTTGAACACAAACTTCCTCTTTCTCCCAGAAATTACTTGCTTTGCCCCCTGTACAAGGTCTCTACCAAGGTCAGTTCCTAATTCTTCGAAAATTTCTTTACTTTTTTTTAAAACTAAAGATATATATTTCGACTGCTCTTAGTTGTTCTGATCTTCTGGAAATTCCCTAGGTCCAAGTGAATCTAAATTTATTGTCTCCCATGAGATGTCCAAAACATCTTAAAAGCTGACAAAACAGATCTTTTAAATTATTCCACAAAACATGTTGTAAAATCACAACTCATTATTTTCCATTTCTAGATACGAATAATATTGTCAACACATAACAGGAAGGAAGGCATGAAAAGTCCAAGGGATTTTTTTCTTCCCTTTCAAAGTARTGCAGAAACATTTTCCATTCTTTCTACTAAAATTGGTTTCCTACCATGCACACACAGATTACAGCAATTTTCCTTTCAATTTTTTCATAATTAAAATGGGAAATATGTAGAGTTCCAAATTGTGAGTGATGCAGTTTATATTCTTTGCTGTGCATTTCTTCCCTTCTTTTTATTATTCCAAGTGTGTCACTCAGAAAATGAATTAATCTAGTTTTTCATCTGTCTATCCATCTACCTATCCATCCACCTGCACTTGACTTAGAGGGATGTGATTTTGCCTCTAAGCAATACAATTAAATGTAAAAGTTCTTCATGTACTATATGCTACTAGAAGCCATTTGTCTTTGCTAGTAACAGAAAAATATACTATATATATTACCTCCAGCAACAGTTCACTTTTTTTATTAGGTCTGAGGACTACAAATACATGTCCTAAAGTCATGATATGAATAATACACCTTGTATACTTACTGCTTATGGAAAACATTGCATTTAAAAATTACTTACACTGACACCACTTTGAGGATTTAGAAAATACAGGCCAGGCAATTTCAAGTGCCTTAAAATGATCTCCAATTTTACGTTTGAAGAAACATCACAGTACTGAGAAATTTAGATTTGTTCCAAGAAAGGCCTAAAAGATTATAGTGTAACATGTGTTTACTGACTTAAATAAAAAAAAATTCAGGACTAAGTAGGAATACATACTTCTGATTTAATAAAAACATTGTTTTAAAACTCTCTTTCAGACTGGCAGTCTGCTTAACTCTGATCTAGACTAAAAGTACATTGAAGTGTTGCTRTTTTCCCTGCCTAGGCAGTGCAAAAAAGTGCCAAGAGTGCCCCTGCATTTACATTCAGCTGTTCAGCCCTAAGAATCTCAATTCCAACTATTCAAGTTAGTGTTGGAACAAAAGGGAAATCTCCAAGAGAGAGTAAGGCTCAAAAATAGCTAGTCAGGACAGCAATCACTGTGCTTCCTCTAGGACATGAGGAGGTGAGGAACTCCCTCTCCTAACCTAATATTTCTTAAAAATGTAATATAATCATAGCAAGCACAAACTTGTTTTAAATTTTAATATTCATTATATATATGTTTTTATAGTACCAAAATAGTCCTTTATCATCGCATTTGTTTATGCTGTTGCTCAACATTACGCAAAACTAAGTTCGGTTTTTTTTGTAAAATCGTGGTTAAATCACATGGGTAACTTATGAAGGATTTTAACCATCCAGTTCCTATCTAAGCTTTTAATTTCTAGTTTCATCAGTGATATCAGGATTTAAATACCTTTAGGACTCCGAATCTTAGCCTCTCAGTCCCCCCATCATTTTCCAATTACACAATAAGGATGCAGCCCAAACCAACAAAAG
Source organism: Amblyornis subalaris (assembly GCA_018881555.1). Lineage (NCBI taxonomy): Eukaryota > Metazoa > Chordata > Aves > Passeriformes > Ptilonorhynchidae > Amblyornis > Amblyornis subalaris. Next base: position 32,686,420 of record JACAXG010000001.1, on the reverse strand, counting down.
AGACACAAAAATTACTAGGCATATACATTACACTTTCTTTGATAAAAGCCTTTTTTTCCTCAGATTTTCAAAACTGATGCACAGGAAGTTCCACCTGAACAGGAGGAAGAACTTCTTTACTGTGCATGCATTGGAACAGTGTCCAAAGAGGTTGTGGAGTCTCCCTCACTGGAGATACTTGAGAACCATCTGGATGCAATCCTGTGCAATGTGCTCTGGGATGACCCTGCTTGGGCAGAGAGGATGGACCAGATGACCCTCTGTGGTCCCTTCCAACCTGACCCATTCTGTTATTCTGTGAAACCTGTCCCTTTACAACACTCTGATAAAACATCATCTCTGTTGACAGGTAACATTTGTACTTTTCCCAGGAAGTACACTTAGTCACGAGCCCAAGTACATATTAGTAAACTTGCGGCTGTTGACAAACATACTGACTATGGCTCACTGTCTCAGCAAACACACTGGAAACTGAACCAACCATTTATAAAATAAAAAATTTATGATGAAAGTGGCATGAGTTTCTGAAGTCCAGTAGCAATCCATGTGCACCACAAAATGGTGTGGATGAAGGGGTACATTCTGTGTGCTCACTCCCAGCAAATACTTAATACAAAAGAAAATTATTTTGAAATGTATAATGCCTTATTTTCTATCTTCAAGAAGCAAAAGGGAAGCACCAATCTGTGAGAGTGACGACAGGGGTTTCAGAGCACTGCAGGATCCCAAGTTCTATGACAGCCCCAGATCCACCACTCTTTCCTAAGAGAAAGGAAAGATCATCTGCAGCCTGTAATTTTCACCAGGAGATTTCGATTATATCCTTCAAAAGGAAACAAGGTAAAAACAGGGAAGGTGCTAAGGACACCTTTGCTTAAAAGCTTTCTTCAGTTTACTACTGGAAGATTTTACAAGAAGTGATGACTTTGATCATTTCCACTCAGTCTGATCCTGAATTCATATTGTTTATCCTTCAGTTATTTCTTCTACTCAAGTTTTGCACACACCTTCTTGCTCTGTTCCTGGACAGTCACTTTGCATATCAGACAACTTTAAGCCTTAACTGACTGTATAATCTTAGATAGGCTCTTAGTCCATATTTGCACTTCTAATCCCCTCAAGGTCTTTAAAACTGATTTTAATTAATTCCTTTCAAGATAAAACTAAATCTTGGCAAGTCCCTTGAAGCTAATTACCAACATTCCACACTGCTTGCAGCCATGTGGTGGAAAGCACATTGCCTTTCAATTTCCCTGTTCTGGCCAGAACAATGAGGATTTCACACGCAATGTTAGACTATGTCAAAGTGACTAGCAAGACATTTTGACCTTTTGGTGCCATAAGTCACTGTGGGAAGAGCTGAGGCTCAAAGCGACAGGAAAGAAAGAGTCTGGGCATGATGTCCTTATAAATAAAAAACAAGGAAAATATATCAGAGAAGCTCATTTTGCGCTGAAGCCAGGAGCTTGATTCTGATCTTGGTGAGACAGCACTTCAACCAACTGGTTCAGAGCATAATTTTTTGGGTTTTTTAAATTTAAGTACACTGTGAGAAATTTTATTGTTAATGTTTCTTTTCAATTAATTCAAATGTAAAATTACTTTTCTCATTTCTCTATATGATTGTCTGAATGAAAATAGAAGAAGGTTTAATTTTAATTGTTCCTATGCTGGCGCTTTCTGTTAGCAAAGCCATTAACCAAGAAACTTGGCTGCTTCTTGTCTTGGGACCATCTTTACTGTGAGCTGATTAACTGGAAGAGAAGTCTATCTGGAAGGTCTACAAACCAGTCAAGAAGTGCAGATAAAATTATGAAAGACGCTCTTATAGGACCAGTGATGAGTAATCGTTGGTTGAACCCTGGCTCTATGCCTGGAACAATCCTTCAGAATCCTTCAAAAATCCATCCAATACTTAAAGCAAAGTCAGATACAGGTTTGTGCAACACAGAATGGACTTTCATCTTTGTGATATATTCACAGCGTTGGATGTGTAGGTAAAAAGATTTAGAATAACTTTTGACATTTGAATGTTCATACGCAATAATATCGTATCATGTCACATAAAAAATGGATACTTTGACAGGTAACAATGACAAAGCCAGTTACAGGCCACTTACTTTTCAGGACTCCAGCTTGACCAATTTCAGCAGTGCTTTTGGTACATATGACACCCAGAGGTTTAACCCCTTATGACAGATGATCATTTTTGGAAAGTTTTAAAACAACTAAAGCTACTCTAGTCCTCATGAGTATAGAGCAGTTTATTAGGTAAATATAAATTTACAATTAAGAGACGTATAGAATATGTGATTGAAATAAGGACATTATTTTAATCACATGATAAGATTTCCTGAAATATTGATACAAGTATGATAATATACTGTATGATTTTATATTGTATGTTATTCTATGTGGGTTTTGCTGTTCAGAGTCTAAAAACATTTTTCATTATCTAATGAACTCCATCCATAATTTAATTAAACCCAAGTCTCTTACAATGCCAAATATGTAGATTATCACATTGGCAAACTGTAGGTTTGGAAGAGCAATATATGGCAAGAGAAGCAAAGATGCAGGAACTCAAGATCAGTATCAAAAACCCCTAAAACTTAAATTCAGCCAGCCTTACTTTAGCAGGAAACAAAAAGAGTCATTAACTTTGCTCGTTTATACATTATCTCTTTACAAAAGACTAGTTAACTTAAATGTACCAAGCATCCACAAAAAAAGTATCAATCTATGATGCATCACTTCCCTCACTCTCTTTTATGTATCCTCAGGAATCACTCATTTACTTATAGATAGGAAACGAGCTTCACACATGGAACAAAAGCACTCTTTAGTATACAGTGCTGGGACTGGTAATATTGCCTGCATGGTAGGTTTTTTTGTTTGGATAGGGGGTTTTCTTCATTTATTTGTGGAAAGGGAAGGGGTAGAAATCATTGTTTATTTCTACATTCTTTCCTCTAAAACTATATTTCTGACAGATTGCCATACTTTATTCACAAACGACACAGCCAAAGACATTAAAATTTAAAAATAAAACTTAAAAGAATATTAAAATAAAATTTAAAAATATGTTTGTGGATATCTAGGAGCAAAAGGGCACAGACATCCCTAGGAAGCAGGAGAGGCACACTCTGATTCCTTCATTATTTTCTAGTCACCTAAAGAGCGCTTTGAAAACGGAAGAGCTTGAGTAGTTGATCCTTATCCTAGCCATTAGATATTGACATACATGCCCCATATCAGTTGGTCTCCCAGGGGTTTTGTGGAAGGTGGTCAGCAAAAGTCTCAAAACTGTTCACAGTGGTTAACTACAATCATAGCGGATCTGAAGCAAAAAAACCCCGCTAATTAAGGTGCAGTTTATATGATTGCACAAAATATTTCATCCTCCACAGGTCAATATGAAAGACCAGGTTCAGCAGGTTGAGACACTAAATACATACACTGAATGTATCCACACATTGTGTTGCTATAAAGAAAGTTTTACTTTGCCTCAAGTGGAGGCACCAATCAGCCAGTCCTCACTCAGGGATTACAACAGATCTGTTAAAACAACATTTCCAAGAGGGGCAGCTCACATGATAAAGGTAGAATCGGCAAGATTACTTCCTGTGAAGTTCAGAAGCAAAAAAGTTCTATTGAAGAAAAAACAGATATAAACAGAACTCCTGGAAACTCCAAGGAAGACCAGACATAAAAACTACACTCTTCACCAGATACTTGTTCTGTCTTATGAATATGATTTAAGTAATAAAAAGTGCTGAAATGTTGTGATTCCCTGATACCTGCAGCAACGCAACTGAACACAGACTGAAGGGAGGAACTCATTTAACTTTGATCCCAATAAAACATATTTAACATTCTCTCATTTCTTCATTTTTATATTTCATAGAAAACGTGACAATGCTGTATCAAATCTTGTAAACAACAATTTTAAACTGGTATTTTATCTTAAATTGGCTTAGCGTACAAATAGTCTGCTCCTAACTGTTCAGCCTTATTGTATTTGTGACTTTCACATACGGTGATTCTTAATACCTCCATACATGCTCCCCAGCTAATTGGTGCAGAGAATGCAGAAGGTGACAAAACAAGTCTTTGCTCAAAACTACACTGGTCTGAGAACTTCAGTAATAGGGGTCATAAGAAAGTATACTGTTTCCAGAAATAACTGCAAAAGTACTGTAATGTCTGGGATGTGGCAAATATATTAGAAGGCATGGAACTGTATTTTTCTGAAAACACTGAATTATTTCTGTTGGAGAGATCCAGGGCTAAGGGTACATTATTCAGTTGGAGTTTTGTATCAGACTGGGAGGAGCAGGAAGAAACACCGAACATCACCAATATCCAGGGTATGTTTTTCAGTATAATTCTAGCGGGCCTGAACAGCATTGGAATAATACACTCCAATCTTCTCCAAATTCCTAGAACTCAAAGAATTCCCTTTTCTTGTTTTTATGCTTCCTTATTATGACCTTGTAATTGAAACTCTGTCTCACAAATTTCATTTGAATGAAATCAACAGAATGCTCGATTCACAGAACTCCATCATATCAGCATAATAGTACACCTCTTTCCGATTTAAGTTCAGACTAGTTCACCCAGCATGCATTTATATAATTTTAGATGATCAACACATTAAAGCTGATTTTATTCTATTACTTTATAAGCATAAGATGAATGAAGAAAAAGATAATATGCTTTCACATTCAAAGTGCATGACAGACTACCTTGCCAAGTGTCATCGCCACTGACTTTATTTCCCCTCAAGCCCCATTCATACTGACTTCTTGGATTTTATTCAGGTATAAAATTTGCATTTAGATTGCTCTTCTAGAGGTAAAAAAACCCAAAACAAACCCTCTCTGCAATCCTGTGACTTCTTTCAACCTTATTGCAGCAACAGGCACAATGATTGCATGTGGCTGGAAACGTTTTAGCATATCAAGCTGCATTTCAGCATTCCCCATTTAACCAATCCAGAGTTGTTAGCATCAAGTATTATTTTATCCCTTCCGTATCCAAACTGCAAACAAGATGACAATAGTCAAGAACACCCTTGGTTTTAGGAAAAGTTAGATAATATTTCCTTCTATGCTAAATATGTAGTTAATAAAGCCAAATAAACTTGCAGAAATAAAAATAAATTCGTGACACATAAGGGAATCATCTTAAAATTACTGATATTATTACAGTTCCAGGAGGAAGCAGACATAAATTTAAATGAGAAATAAACAATACATTTACCATGTTTTTTTTTAATTTTTCAAACRTAGACATTTTATTAAAAAGGCTAATAAAGTGGCCATACAATATTACTAATACAGTACATAATTTCTTGTAGTCCCTGTAAATTCCTTCTAACAAATCTTTATCCCACTTTTATCASTGGAGGAAATCTGATGATCAAGTGGTTTTTGGGTCATTAACTCAACATGAAATTTCTATCAGTTAATTCTTCCCATTACTTTTTTTCAAACACAAATAAACCTCCTGTTAGAATGTACTTCAGACATCATAAAAATATGCAGCAGACTCTAATATCCTTTTCTACCATTTTTAAAAATTCAGAGGCTATGAGACCGCTATATATGAGAAAAACTGACATACTGGAAAAAAACAGAACTTCAGGACTTAATTACTTTGCAGATTGAATTTCTAGTATTGCAAGCAATCTTTTGGAGGAGACTGCCTCCTTTACAAAGTGATAAGGAACTAATAATCTATTAGCAGCCTGATCTAGGACTTCATACAAATGTAAATAAACATAAATAAAATTCTACGAAGCAATGAAATTAACTGAAAGTACAAGCTAAAGGTAAAAATTGGCAACACATACATCTGTTTGCAGAAAGGGAGAAATGAAACCTCCCTCTCCTACAGAAATGCTGGCCATTGAAGCTAACAAAGGGATGGATAGTGAGAGGGATCATGTATTCTTTAAAAAAGGGCTAAATGAGCAGGCACAGTCACCTGTAACTGCCTTAAAGCCTGCCTCAACATCTGCCAAAGTCAACAGGAAACCCTTGCCCTGAATTGTGTTATGTAGATTAACTCCAAAGGCTCCACCTCAGTGTTGGGACTCATATGTGCCAGCAGCCTCCAGTTGCCCTGGCCAGGTTGTAATCCTCCAAAGTCTATCCAAGCCACAATAGTTGTTCAACAGCAATCTTCCGGCTTTCAGGGATGGTTCAGGAGGCTGGAGCCTGCTGGTGAGTGTGGGGGCSTGATAGCTATAATCCACCAACAGTGAGAACAACAGGAGCTTGAATTATCTCCTTGGGGTATGCATATGGAGGCCAGTGAGCCTGCTTACAAAGGGACCACAAAGGTCCCTTGGATGGAGGAAACCTAGGTAGCTCCCCGGTTAGGGTGACTGAAAAGGCCTCTCCCAGGACGCTTTGTTTCACTATGTTAATGTACCTCGGTGCTGTTTCCCCGGTTGGCCCGTTGGCCTCCCTGCCCCTTTCTACCCTATATGTCCCTATTCCAGAGAGTTCTCTCTTTCCTGTTTCCCCATTGGCCCTTGCTCCCTCGCCACTCCCCCAGTCTTTCCCAGTGGCTCCCACACCCTCGTCCCGCCTATGTACCGCCCCTGTACCCTCAGGTTATTGGTCCCTGATGCTCTCCCCGCCCGTACCGACCCCGCATATAACCCTGGACCCTGCCATGCAGCCTGTCTTTCGTCAGTGGGAACTTTCACCTCTCTGTAATAAACTTCTGGCGTGGAACCTCATACAAAGACCCTTCCTGCCTCTTTGCCGTTGATTCAGCTTATAAAAGAAGCTATCCGGTGTGAGTGTGTTTGTGTGAGTGTGTTTGCCCTGCCAAGTGGCTTCTCTGGAGATGCTTTCGGAAGGTTGCCGCACCCCACCATCCAGCCCACCGGCGACATATGCACTTTTCTTTTATGCCCTGTGATTTTAAACAATGCCCCTAAAAAACATTTATAATAGTAATTTACCATTTTTTTGTCTTATCTAGAATGAGCTGGTTAACCAAATTCATGTCCTGAACACATCAATAGAAAATGTTAAGTTTCATTATTATTAGTTGCAGCACAAAAGGCCAACGAAAAGCAAGAAGCTACCAGTTAATCCTTGACTTCCACTTAATACCATAACATTTGTTCAGGGCTGTGCACTGTTCATTACTGCTTTTTTTCACTGTTACCATGTGCTGGTTTTGTCTGGCATAGAGTTAATTTTCTTCACAGCAGCTAGTAGGGGCCACGTTTTGGATTTGTGCTGGAAACAGTGTTGATAACGCAGGGATGTGTTTGTTATTGCTGAGCAGGGCTTACACAGAGCCAAGGCCTTTTCTGCTTCTCACCCAACCCCACCAGTGAGGAACCTGGAGGTGGCACAGGGAATTGGGAGGGGACAGAGATGGGACAGCTGACCGCAGCTGATCCAAGGGACGTTCCTTAGCCTGTGGCATCACACTCAGCATATAAAGCTGGGAGCAGAAGGAGGAGGGGGGCGTTATTTGGAGTGATGGCATTTGTCTTCCCAAGTCACTATTATGCACGATGGAGCTCTGCTTTCCTGAAGGTGGCTGAGCACCTGCCTGCCCATGGGAAGCAATAAATTAATTCCTTGTTTTGTTTTGCTTGCATGCACAGCTTTTCCTTCCCCTATTAAACTGTCTTTATCCCAACTCATGAGTTTTCTCACTTTTACTCTTCCAGTTCTCCCACCCTCCCTATTCTTTCCCCATTGGAGCGGGGAGTGAACAAGTGTCTGAGTGTCAGATTTGTTGCTGGCTGGGGTTAAAGCACCACACTTGGACAAGCCATCAATGTGTGCTGGACACCAAAATGAAAATGAGGGTTCTATTGTACCTAATCAGCCCATTCTCTATGTATGTAACTACCAAAAGTATGTAAAAACAGTTACATTTAACTCAGGCTAAATTTCATGGTAAGTAAAACATATCTGTTCAAAGTGGGATAAAACTGCTTTGAACACATTCCACGTGTTGCATTTGGCACAGAAGCATCCACAATGCAGCCTTCTAAAAGTACTTCTTACTCTCTCAAGAGGAAAGCATTTATCAGAAGTAGCAGTCACAGACTCTGAAAGTTATAAAGCTGTCAAGAAGATGCTAATTTAATCAAGTGCAGATTTCCATATTAGAAATTCACCATGATCTCAGTGTGAGTGCTTCAACAGTATTCAGAACTAGACGCATATTATGCTGCACATGAGGTGGTGCTTTGCCACAGGTTCATCTTGCAAATAGTGCAACACTTTATTTGTACAGAGAGAACAAATGGAACCATGCATAGCAATATAGTGCCTATGACAGCTGATGGGTGACAACGACAAGGCTGCCCAGTATTCTGAAATCTGGGCAATGAAGCTGGAGAAGGGTCTGCAGCCCAAGTCCTATGAGGAGCAGCTGGAGGAGCTGGGGTTGTCTACGCTGGAGAAAAGAAGGCTCAGGGAGGACCTTATTGCCCTCTAAAACTACCTGAAAGGAGGGTGTAGCCAGGTGRGGTCAGCCTCTTCTACCAGGCAATAATTAACAGGATGAGAGGAAAGGGCCTCAAGCTGCACCAGAGAAGGTTTAGAATAGATATGCATGCATGCATACCATATGATAAAATTAATTTCCTTGCTTCAAACTGTAACTAAAAATATTAGATTAATTTAGATGTTTGAAATATGTCAGGGAGATACACTAACATTACCAGACTGTGGTTATGAATGTAGAATCTGATTTTGGACCTTTTTATTGTGTATATATGTAGCGTGGAAATGTGGTATGGAATTACAAAACTGTAATTGAAGATTGAAAGTTTCCTGGGACTTACCTTGAGCAAGACTGTATTTCAATAAACCAGTAGCAGCATTAAGAATTAGTTCAATAAATACGAGCTGTCTTAGACTCCATTTTTAGTGTTTCTTAACRCAAAGCATGACCTCAATGTTTACTGAAGTTAATAGCATTGTTTTCATGGTCATCAGCAGATTTCCAATGAGATTCAAAAAAAATTCATTTTCATTATTTAACAACATAAATGTATTTACATTTAGACCCCAACCTAGCACTAAAAAGGAATAATAGGTGCTGAGCACGCTGAAACAACGGGTGGGGGGAGGTGGGTTTGCCACATCTCATTTGCTGTTTGTAATCTGTAATTGTTTCACCATCTGGTGGCAGGTTCTGTAGCACCTGAACAAGCAAATATTTAATGTTTCTCAGCATTTCTCTGATCATACAACCAAACACTCTATGTGACTTCATACATACACAAAGCTCTTAACAGAACAGGAGTCAATAGTCTTATGAAGGAGCCATTGGCAGCTATTAAACTTCTTGAATCTTAAATTATTTTATACATATGTAACACAAATGTGTATCTGCATACACTGATGCATACACTCATGCAATATTGGTATCTAGCAAACACTGGTATTACTAATTCTTACACTGAACTGTTTTATTCTTTATTACTTGCTCCCTAATTTTCTACTGCTACTTCRTTTCAGAATATCACTAAACACACAGAAAGTGCTCATGCACTGCAGCAAAACCCTGCAATCCATCACCTGAAGTTTCTTTTTATGAATTTCTGTATTCTATTCATTCCATCCCTTAATCAAATCTGCAACTGCCACCTCCAATTTCTGATCAAATATTCCAATTACACAAACTTTTAAAAGTGCCCCAAAGAGCAAGTAATTCGTCCAGCTGCTGGTTTATTACTTTTTCTCACTTGAGTCTCGCTCTGAGCTATTAGTAAAATAGTTCGTCATTTAATTAACTGTACTGATTGGCTGAAAATTTTCTTGCTTAATAAGCAGAGAGTGTTGTAGGTGAGCTGACATAAGATCTCTTTCAAGTACTTAGCCAGCTTCTGTGACCACATATACTAACATACTCTGTCTCAGTACAGAATCTAAATATGCCAGCCCAAGTACCACAGAGGGTGAGCTATTCCTACCTGTGAAAAAGAGGGAGCTCTAAACAATTTTTACTTCAGAATTCTATGCAGGAAATTTTCATCTAACATAACTCTCCTAATTAGCCTGGCTGAACAAGAGAACTGGGAYACTGTTTCTACAGTATTTTTAAAAATGGCATTTTAAAAATACGTAATGCTGGTGGCATTGGTTTTGCTTTTTTATTTAATTGGGTATCCAAACACATTTCAAGTGAAGCTGGAAGCTATGCTTAAAGAGTTAAGTTTAAATACAAGTTCAGAAAAGAACACAAGTCTTAGTATCTAAGAGGAGACCTCCAAATTAAATTTGTGAACTTCAGCATTTTCTTAACACAATGACAAAAATCAAGATCTACCTTACCAGATAATATCAAAACTCAGAAAATAGGTGCAAACAGTTAATACAGAAAGGCCAAGTCCACATACACTGCTGGATAAAGAAAAAAGGAAAGATCTATGGATCCTCAGGGCTTTATGCCAAAAAAATTAATTTCTAATTCTTCTGACTTGAAATACACCCAACTTTGCCCAGAGCAAAAYCTTTTGTACTTATTGTTTAAAGAAGTCATGTTCTGAACAATTATTTCCTTTAGAGTCTGAAAGTCTGGTTTTCTTCTTCCTGTGAAGAAAAAATTTTACTTTCAACAGAATTTTGATTCAAGAATAAAGAAGGATTGATTTGCACCTCATTATTTTATTTTTTTTTCTGATGTCTAAATAATCAATGGTCTTGGAATGSTTTTAAATTCAGTGTCCTTCAAAGGTTAACTTCCTAACATACCAAGTTGGATAATACTAAAATACTAATATAAACAAGAAATAGTATTTATTTAGGAAAATACCATGATGAACATATGCATAATAGTTTGCTGCGAGGATTTTATGAAAAGTAACGCAAAGAACATCAACTTGGATTTGAATTTGAAATAACTTTAAATTAATCTTTTAGAAGAATTTTGTAGATCCACTATGCCTCACTGTGGAATCTTCTAAATCTTGTAATTGAATGTCTCTCCGAAGATTTTCTTTTATATTTATTAGCTAGTGCAATCCCGAATATTCAGAATACATTTTTTTTTWATTCTTCTATTTGCTGTTTTACATTAAAGGACAAATATTTTGTATGACTGTGAATTATCCCTTTGTATAAAATACTGTTATTCTGACAGAGTATAGAATGTGAACTGACAAGCATTTAATATAAAACCAGAACAAAGTCTCAAGCATGTTTTATGAATGTTTGCTTTTGATTTCCAGTCCTTGTTCCCAAATATAAAATGACCTACCCTTTAGCATCTGCAAAGACATATGGAGGAGAATTCCTATTGGCTTCAACTAGACTTAATTAAATTGTTTTTACTTATTATGTGAAAATATATTTGCGTGTAGAAGTTGTTCTTGAGATAAAACTTTCCAAAAATACAGAAGGTAATGGACTTAAAGGGAAATTCCTAGAGGATCTCAAAACTGGAGGTCAGGACTCCTCATATCCAGAACAGATAACAATTTTTGAAATGCCATGTTCGTGTAGGGAAATATAGCATCATTSAGGGAAAACGGCAATAGCCCTGTGACAGGATAGGAACTGATTAAAAGGGAAAGGACTTGAACAGCCCCTTCCAAAATAAGAAAAGACCAAGTAAAGAGTAAGAACATCGTTCTSTTATGCAATAGCATTCAGCTATCCCAAATGAAAACTGAAAATGGAAGCTTAGTCAAACCGTGTTCCTTATCCCAAGTCTATTGGAATGTCCAGGAGAGAATGCTCAGAACAAATAAATTGATTCTTGTCTCTGCACGCAAATGCAGTTGGATTTTAAAGAAAGCCTACAGAGGAATTTTTCTCCCAGGGCATAAGGAAAAACTTACCTCCTTCCAACTCTCAGATTTTTCAAGAAGTTTCTCAGTGTATTTTCTCATTAATTCAACTATGCATGTTGAATACAAATTCTCTACAGTGTAGTCTAATCCTCTGTTACTCAGCATGATAATGACATTAAAAATCCCTAAGATTATGAAAGAACAATTGCCATTTGAAGGGGGAAAAAAGAGCTGTGATGAATGCAATGTTTTACACTCCAGAACAGAAAASTCTAGAGATTTAAAATGACCCAGGGAATATAATCCTCCAAAAAGACATTTTAAATAGAAGTAGAGAAAATGAAGTATGTGGAAAACTTAATTAAATATATAGTATATTTCTCTAAGTTTTAGATAAAGTTCCATTTTCATTTTTCAYAGAAATTAGTCTATGGAATTGCATGAAACCTCTGTGTATTACTTTATGAATTCTACAGCTTCTAGTGATCTGCTTTGAAAAAGAATCTTAAAGTCAGGTGATATGCAAGTAAATCAATAAGTACTGCTTTTTTTTCCATTTGAAAAACTGTTATGAATAGCACTGATATATTAGCTATTCAAAAATTYCCAGAGGCCAGTTCTTGAATGTAGAGAAAGACTCTTCAGGCGAACTGAGGCAAGGATGCCTAGGATGTCAAAAGCCGTGGATCCCCACTGAGAAAGGAGCATGCTTCAGGTTATATCTGAGCATAATTAGCTCTGCCTTTGGAGTTACAGTTTAACTTGATCATCCTGTGGCTGGAAGGATGGACACTTTYGTGTGCAGCCAAGCATAGGTTGGGAGAGTTGGGGAACTGAACTTGGTTTTCTGGCAGTTGGGAATCTCACAAACAMTCTCTTGTCCCTGTGGTTTTTTGGCGTTCTTCCACTTCTTAACTGTCCTTTAAGAGAAGAAGCTCTTAGCTACAGTTGCCTACAGGCTAGGAAGTTCATGTGAGGCCACCATTTAAGACATCCTTCTTCTTGAAAAAAGGAAAAASAGTTACCCCGAAAGGYAAGTGGCTCCATTTTAAGAGAGGTSTTTAAAAAACATAGGATTAATCGTTCCATACAGTTGCATTGCACACTGAGGGAGTCCAGGCAAATTAAACTAAGCTACATGTGCAGCTTCTTGACAGAAAACAGCCCAAGACTAATCCCATCCTTGTTAAATTACTTATTCCTTGCAAGCTTAAACCTATCTGGTTTAATCTTTTTTTCTCACAGCTCATTCAAAACATTGGTGCTAAAGGCCATCTTCCAATCACATATTCTTCTGGCTTGCTAGTGAGCTCCTACAACAGCTGTAAATGTTCCTTTGAACCGTGCACTCCAAAATACCTTTTCATCTTCATTTTCCATATGTACACTGCTTAATATTTAGTTATCTCTTTTGCAAAGTCACTCCACCTTTATACATCCCCCGACTATTCCCTTTCTTCATTCTTGATGGTGTGCCTGTCTGTGGCAGTTGCCAAATTGTTCCACTTTCCATGCATGTGGCTATCCTAAATACATTTAATAAATAATCATAGGTTCACAGAATTGTTTAGGTTGGAAAAGACCTCTAAGATCCTTTTCTCCACCTGTTAACCCACCACTGCCAAGTCCACCACTAAACTGTGTCCCATAGTGCCACATCTACGTGCATGATCAGTTATTAATTTATGTGACAATGGTGACTGGGCCTCAATCTAAGATCAGATCTTTAAATACAAAACTGATGGGGTGGATGACAAGCTGTTACTTACCTTCTAACTTTGGCTAGGGAAAGGATATCTATGGCAGAGGAACAAGTTTTCATGAATAGTTCAATGTACCTTGGATGTGCTTTCAGGCTAACTTCACATCCCTTGAATCACTGGCAGTACAACTGCCAGTGTGCTAAACTAAGATTCAGCTATTGGCAATTGCGTTCAAAAATTGTGAGGCTGAAATCCAAGTTGTGGAGAGGAGAGGAGAGGAGAGGAGAGGAGAGGAGAGGAGAGGAGAGGAAAAGGTGGAAGTGGGGCCAACTTCAAAAACTGCCTTGGAAATTATGGATTTCATAGTACATTAAAACAGAAATGTTCTCCTTCTGCCCAGTACTTTACCACTTTTCTTCTTTGTTTTATCCTTCTTTTTTAACTTACAGATTTATTCTTTTAAATGTAAAAAACACGCAAAAATTATGTGGTTATAAAACACTGAAGAAAGCACCCCAAGAAGAATAAACAAGATGCTAGAAATAACGTTTTGTAAAAAAAACCCAAAACATGTTAGCTAGTAAGGTCACTCAGAAACTCTCCAGAAAATCAGTCAATTCATATAAATCATCTTCCTTTTCGTAATCTGTATTATTGAGCCCTCCATTTCATTCCTCCCCTTCACTGCTTTGTGAGACTCCTGCACATTTCTATTATTACAGGGTTATGGAAGAAAAGGAAAGGTCCCTTACATACCACATATCAGCAAACCAAATGACATCCAGCAGCCACTCCAGAGATGTCACCTCCTAATCCACTTCTTGCTGGGTTTTGTTTTGGTTCTGTGTTGTGGCTTTTTGTTGTTTTGTTTTTTGTTTTGTTTTTTTAATGAAGGAATTAGATAGTTCAGAAAGAAAAAAAGTAGAAAGATCAATGGCAAAAGAACACACTAAGTAACTGGTGAATCTRATTCCAACATGACAGGGTTTTTTTAAAGGATGTGAAACAGATGTTCCAGTTTAAAAGCATGTGCATAAAACTAAAAAAAATAATATTGCTCAAATGTGTTTATACAAGGAATAGTCATTAACCAGTGTCATGGAGGRTTACCAGTAATCATTAATGTAGCATGTATTTATCTTTTATATTCCACAAAGATATTTAGGAAATACAAGACTTATGTTTACCCACGTCAAAATTGAAGATGGAAGAAAATACCATAGCATGATAAAACACCATTTCATTAAAATTTCATTAAGCTCTGTAGAATTTTAATTTACTGAACTTCATAAAGAAAATATCTTTGTACTTCATATAAAAAGCAAGTATTGAAAGACCTGAAGTTAATTATATAGTGAAGTATTTTAATACTACACTGAATTGATTATACTGCTTTCAAAAAGACAGTACAAAGTGCTTGAATTATAGCAATAGAAAATTGAGAAACAAAAACGAAGCCATGGAAATCAGAATAACATACATTTAGAAAAATAAAAGAATAGAACWAAGAAGCCCAAAAAGTGACACAGAAAGCAATCCAGAGTTTGAAATTGTTCAATTTTTCACATTCACATTGAACTAAAGATAATTATTCAGGTGAGGGATGATACATTTAAATTTTGTGTTATATAAACACAACAGTGTGACTCAAAATTGTTGTGAAAACAATTCCATGGATTCTAGATCTCTTCTTAAAGAAAAGCACTTCAGATGGAGAGAGCTGAGGGGAGCAACATTGGGGGTTTATTGCTTGAAATCAAACTGCACAATTTCAGAGAATGCACAAACCATCACTTACTGAAAGTTACTCTGYATTTCTCCTACTACGAGAATATATATTTTAATCACGAAACCCAAGACAGCTTACATGACCTAGCCTCAAAATGAAGGAGGAGTCTCTATAGTGATAACTGTTCATTTTATGTTAAAGCCTGGTCATGTATCACTGTATTATGTCACTTTTTCAATGTGTGGGAATCACCAAGTATTTAGTGTCTACTCAAACTACAAACAGCTAGAGAAATACACCGCATTTCTAAAATGCAGCATCAGACCCCAGACCACGGCTAAGCATATCACTAGCCTACTTTTAAGTGAAAATCATGACTGCATTTTTCCTATTATATTTTAAATATATGTCTTACACAATTTTTCTTCATACTAGTCTTCTATGTTTTCCACTACACAATTAACCTGACAAAAAGAAAAAAGCCAATTGCAGACAATGTGTTGAACAACTAAAATCACTGAACACTAAATTTGTGTTTTTCAAATTCCAGCAAGAAAACTTATGGAACTACTATAAATAATTTACATTACTGAAAGATGTGACTGGTTGCGAGGAAACTTTAAAATTTCTTTTTATGTAAGACAATAAGTCTRTGCAATGGTTGGATTATCTATCTCCCAATTCCTTCTGTCCATTAAAGGTAGCAAATGCATACTATGGATTACTAGAGAAAATTCAAATATTAGTCCAAATCCAAACTATTCTGTTTAGTCAGAACATTAATGCAAATCTGTGTGTATGAAAAATTGGTTTGTTATATGGCAGATTTGCCCTCAGTTGTCTCTGTTAACAGTCTTTTGTTAATTAAGAAGATAATTTTGTTCAGTTTCAGAGATGAGCTGCTGCTCTTCCTTTATTTAAATTCTTGCTTTTGGTGTGGGCTGGTGCACTTTTGTGAGGCCACCAAGCCCTTAAAGAATGTGGCACCACCAGTTACCCAAAGACCTGTCAGCACACTTTCAGCATACAAGAGCACACTTCAGCAGGATGCTCAAATGAAGGTTTGTAAGATGTTCTGTCATTCAGACTGACTTTATGATGACAGAATGCACTCCCATCTATCCTTTGAATATATTAGCCACATTTGAATAAATTTGACAAAGGGAGCTGCCTTCAACACATTAATTAAGTTCTTACGAGTTTTATTTAAAAAAATAACTAGCTGAGTAGATCATTAAAGAATAATTTATAACTTAGGTCCTTGTAATCAAGTGACAGCACCCAGACAGTAAGTCAGCACTTTGTGGTTAGTTTGTAGCCGYACATGGGTGCTGTTGTTTCTCCTCTGCCAAATGTATCAGGTAGAAGAGCTACAGTGGGGACGAGGAAGAAAAACTAGGGTATGGGAAACAAGTCCATAGACAACCCAGGAATGTTAATTCTGTTACTCATGCAACAGCTTTAGTGACTTCTAACAGCCTGCTCTAGAAAAAATCCAAAATACCAAAATGTCTCTYTTGGAGTCAAGATGAAATTTTTCATTCTATCAGTTGTGTTGGACTCTTATCTGTGTATTTGCTGTGCTGCACAAGTCTTCAGATAGTCACAGAAATTCCCACTCGTGGCTGGAATCAGGGTTTGCACCTGTCTTTTCATTTGCAGTTCTGCTGCTATCAGGGAATGCTTCCTTGTTCTGTAGCATATTGTTATAATAGGGCAACAAGTCCTTGTCCACAACTAGGTCTCCTAGATACAAAAATAATAATAAAAAAATTCTCTTTATGTTAATTGTGGCAGTGAGACAACTGGGTTTATGATAAATGAATTTTTGTTACCAAAAACTGGAGTTTGAGTACTTGCTGTCTGCCTTGGCTGTGCTGAGGCTTGGTTGTTTGTTTTTTTTCAGGAGCAGGAATGCTTACCCTCCCCATTTTTGGTGAGAAGTCGGGTATGGTACTGGATTCCTGCATCTTTGTTTCACTTAAACAAGATACAGGGCTGTTGTYTTTTTTTCCCCTCCAAAGCTGCTGTCACCTCAAGCTCACTGGATGACAACGGAATTATGTTTAGTGAGAGAGATGCTGATGAACTCTTTGAAGCACGAACTCATCAGTAGGATGCTTACATTGTTTGAATGAGAAGTGACTTAGCASCGCTGATAAAAGAAAATGAAAGGATTATAACCAGCAAGGTAATGGCTGCAAACAAAGGTGCCTATTAAAAAATGGAAAGACATTATGCATGTCCTAAAACCAGTACAGATGAAACACTGCAGAAGTATCTCTATCTTATTCCTCCCAGTAAAAATCTCGTGAATCACAGAGCTGAAAGTTGTGCTGTGCTGCTGCAAAGATGGCAGTTGTTAGCACCAGTAACTGTAGCAGCAATAAACCAGCTTTATTAAGGTATTTCAGCCCTACTATTCAGAGTGATTTGCTCTGTGCTACTTCCCTCGTACTTAGGTCTGCTGCACGGGTTGGGGAAACCCCATCCTTGGAGCTTTTCAAGGGTTTTCAACACACTCACGGTAGCTACACAGTCACAGCTGACTTCACCTAGCATTGGAAATAGTCACACATTCATTTAGTCACACAGTCGCACATAGTCACACAGTCACACATTCCTCATACAGGAGGAAAAAAGGGTTTGTCGTCACCCTTAATCAGTTCTGGGTTAGTAGCAAAGAAAAGATCATTAGTTAGTAGAAAAGACCATTTCTGACAGTTTGGTCAACCAGCACTTGTTCCTTCCTAAACAATTTTTTCAAGACCATCATCTACAAGTCTGGCACATTTCATTTGTACAAGGCTTGAAGTCTCTTCTTCTTTGCACTGTCTTAAAAACACGAAATTTATCTCACCACTTAACTCATGATAATAAAGAATTCATTTAATGAAATGACAAAAACACTGGATTGAGTAGAGAGCAAGGCAAGAGAGGGCCAAGTGAAGGCAAACTTACTGCCAGCACTCTGGCTGAGTAGCTGCTGATCCAGAACATTGGCAGGAAAGAGTTCTCATGAG
Organism: Amblyornis subalaris; assembly: GCA_018881555.1. Lineage (NCBI taxonomy): Eukaryota > Metazoa > Chordata > Aves > Passeriformes > Ptilonorhynchidae > Amblyornis > Amblyornis subalaris. The sequence goes on along the minus strand of JACAXG010000001.1, from coordinate 32,668,174 downwards.
GCAGAGAGCAGAATAGCACTCTGGATGTCAAAGTGCCTTACTACAGTTTTGAAGCTAAAGGCTGCAGAATCCAGTTGTGAGAGGAAAATGCCTTTAAGAGGAACAAAAGCCTTTTGTAAAAGAGTCAGCTGAAGGACAAAAGTCCCCTTCAAYCAGTTAGCGGGGCAAACTAAAGAGATCCTAATGAAACAAGAAAGAGCTCCTTTTTTAACCTTAAGTGCCACATTTTCATCAAGGGCATGAGGAATGGAAGAATAATAGCAGAGTCATGCAATGGAAGAACAGGAGAGGACAGGTCAGTGGTAGACAAATATTGATAGTGAAATGCAGACTCTAGAAATACACATTCCAACAAAAATGTATGTATTTTCAGAGCCAAATGAATTACTGTCAAACTCATGCATGCATACAATGCACAGGCTCTGTCCTTCGGTTTTTGTAATGCTAAGAATACAGATTATTGATTGACAAAGATAGTGGCTGATACAGAACTGGCCCCAACACTGAGCCCTGGGGAATATCACTTCTGACCYTCTGCCAGGTGGATGTAACTCCATTAACCACCACTCTCTGGGCTTGGATATCCAGCCAGTTTTTTTTTCCCAAAGTARAGTGCACCTGTCCACAGGCATCAGAAAGCTGATTATAGATAAGCASTGTATAGAGTAAACCATGTTTGTTCAATTCGCATCTTTAAAAAATAAATGAAAAAAAAACCACCAAAATGCTGAAGCAATGAGTGTCTTTAATACCTTCTACTTGTTAAAACCATCTGTTTAATACAAGGGATTTAATTTAYTCCAAATTTTAAGAATACAGAGAGGCTTTAGGGAAAAAGCCAAGCCAGATACAGCGAGCTAAGCACAACACTAAATAACAWAGACGATGTATTTCCACCCCTCAAATATGTCATGCTTGTTTGTGAGGAAAGGTAAACACCACGGCAAACAGTAGCGAAGAAGCACAGGCCTGGACCTTAGAAGATTTGAGAGTAGCTTCACCCTTGCAAAATGCCTGTGCCTCACGTGACCAGGGACACCTGGACAGAATCAAAATAGATAACAATTTCAGTCACCCCAAGMTCTTGAGATTTGACCTTCACTGTTTTAGCATAGAAATGTGGGTACACACAGGCTTTCTCACGTACCTACATGTTATGGGTTAGAAAAAAAAATGAAAATTTATTTCCTTTCCCTCGGGTACCAGGGAGGCTGTGTAGGTGGGGAGGGGCTGGCCGGGATTGATGGGCGATACTTCAGAACAAAAGGGAGTTATCTGTGCGGCCACATTCCACGCTAACCGCACAGAATGGATGACACTTAAGGACAAAAGGGATCATTTGCCCAGCCCAGAAGCCAGGACAATTCCTCAATTAAAGAAAAACAAAGACCTGGAAATACTGGCAAGGGGGTTGTTTCCCCAGAGGCTGGAGCATCACAAGAGAACTGCCCGAGACTTGGGCGAGACGTGGGTGGAGAACGGGGCTTGCTTCTCTCTCTGCTCGGCATTCGGGAAGGACAGCGGTGTTTGCAGCGAGTGCCGGTTTCGCTCCGGGAACACTGCTACACTGCGACCTGGCTCCAGAGCACGGATACACTGTGACATCTCTGAGGGTCCAGCGGCAGCACAGGATACAGAGTTACGCTGTAACCAATTSCCTCCCGGAGCTGCTCCTCTCTGCTGTCCCTGCCTTCCGCTGGTCTGTCGGTGGGTGATACCGAGATCCATCGCTCCCCAGCCAACCCTGCCTGCCTGCGCTGCYCGCTGCCCGCTGCCGAGGTTGGTGGAGCCGGGCTGCTGCCCCGTGGGTTCGCACCGGGAGCGACCTCCCCCCCTTTCCCGTCCGCCGGAGCCGCCATTTGCCACGTGAGGGTCGTCGCACTCACGCCACAGCGCCCCCTGCAGCCGCGGGGGAGTCACCGCAGCCTCTCTGCCCCAACGGAGGATCTCCCAACAACACGCAAGGAACTGATAAGGGGTTTGTCTGTTCTCTTGTGGTTGCCGTTTAACTGTCTTGTTATATATATATATATATAGAGATATATATAGTTATATAACCCTAGTAAAGAACTGTCATTCTTTTTACCACGTCTTTGCCTGAGAGCCCCGTAATTTCAAAGGCATAGTAATTCGGAGGAGGGAGGGAGGTCATCCTGTATTCAAGGGAGGTTTCCCACCTTCCTTGACAGACACCTGTCCTTCAAACCAGGACACTACCCCTTGTCCTTCCAAGCATGCCTTTGCCGCACTGATTTCAGCATAATCAGTTTTGTGGATTTCACTTCACCTCATTCTCCATCTCTGCAGGGAACTATTTTGTGCATTGACAAAACATGGCAGCAAAATATATCTGCCACTTCTTGAATATTTTACTGAAGTCTGTCCCTTATTCTCTCCACAGAATACAGAACCTTTTCCTGCAGTCTGCGGGTTTTCTATGCTACATATGTTGTCTGAGGCACTGCACAATTTCACTACTAAAACAGTTACCCCACATAAAAATCCCTTTAAACATCCAGTATAAAAGAGAAGGGACTATCTCAGGAAGTTCACTGATTATTGTCTTTCTCATTTAGTGAAATTTCTCTGGTACTCTGTCTGTGAACATAAATACTGTTCACTAAAATATAAAGCAGCTTTGTAAGGGTAAAGGGACAGATCTTTTCATCTTCCTTGGAGACAGATTAATTTTTTTTAGGTTTGTGTGTAAGTTTGTCCCTATTTCACAAAGATCACAATGAAGAATTAAAGATACAACACTCTTCCGATGTGCTGTTGATGCCACTTCCTCATTCCTGATTTGCCCACAGCCAATTGCTGTGCTTCTTCTGTAAGCAAGAATAAGCAACAGAGAGCAAGTTCTACTACAAGAGAGACGTGTCCATTTCCTACCCACATGTTAACCAGCTTGAAAACCATATTTTGACTGAAAAATTCTGTGCTTGAGATCCACTGAAGGTGGATGAAAATGTCTATTCTTGTTCGAATACCTGCATTAAGAGTTCAGCATCTTCTGGGCTCTCTCMTACTGAGAGTTCAGAAGATTTGAATACATCTGGGAAAACTTCTCCCTATTCCTGCAATGAACCTCTCCTTCTGCAATAGCAGTTGTCTCTCGTGACTACTGTTCTATCAGGATTATTGTCTAGAGGGGAAGAATGCCATTTATATTAAAAAGTATGAAGCYTGCCCTCTAAACTCTGTATCTGGCACATTCTTATCCAGTCCCACAGAGAAAAACCCATGTGGGCTCAGCACAATGGTGATAAGCAATCTCTTTGGTAGGATCGTGAATGGTTCCCTTTCATTCTAACAGCTGGAATCTCAAAATATCCTCCAGGTAAGCTGGCAAGGCAGCATTTTGTAACCTTTCCAAACTGAGCTCTACCTGCATTTTTCTTACACAGAGAAATAGATGGGGAAAATGCGCAGCAAACAAAGCTCCATGCAGAACACTGATTATTTTCCATACTCCCCTCATTAATAAAAACAGGAAGATGGCTGGCAAAAGATGACTCAGGTACCTACTGCAAATACTTCCCAAAATGGGGTTCCCCTTGAAGATAAAATGGCAAACCTGATTTAAAGCATCATAACCATCTTGAAAAACATATTTTAACTGAAAAGTTTTGTGCTTACATAGCTATGAACAAAACCTGAAATGAGAACGTGARCCGCTTTTTTAAAGTAATAAGGCCAATGCCAACTCCCCTCCAAACTCCCACACCTGTCACATTCTCTTTCTTTTCTTATCCTCTTCCAGTATTTGCAATAAAATCAAGCATTGCTCTAAAAGAATTTACCTGGCCATATACTCAGGATTTACTTCTTACACGACCAATCTATATTTATAGCTGGTTTTAGATCATCAGTTTATTTATGTGTAAATACAAGACCTTGTACTCAAGAATGAACAGGTAAAAATCTATTGGTGATACACTAGCAGGTAGCATTACATCAGATGGAGTGAAGAACAAGTCRATGATATAACGCTTGTTTCTCGAATTAGAATGCTTCCTAGGTTCTATGCATTATCTTCAGATAATGGGCAGCAGGTTAACACAAGCCTTTGGAACCTACTGCTGCACTTCACAGAAGCTGGCAAAATCACTTCACCATGAACAAGAACTCATTTGGAATTCTACACCATTTGTCCTCTGAGTTACTTCTTTTCCTCTTGTTTTGTGTTTCCCAACTAGTCTTACTCTTGCTTTATTTCGTAATCTACTTCTTGTACCTACTGTATTCCACCCCTTCTGGCTGTCCTGCTTCCCCAGTGCCTTCTATGCAGAGCCACAGGTACATACTCACTCAGCTGTCCTGCCGCCCTTTCACAGTATGTCCACATGGCTCAGACAGCACGTTTCTACACCCACAAACCTCCAGTTATCTATGGCAATCAGGCCAGAACTGTGCTGCTGAAAATGGTATATTCAGCACACAGATGTGTCTTCTACAAACAGACACCCCCGGGATTGACACCACCACCCCTCATCGCCCAGCTGTGAGGCAACATAAACATTACAAAAATCAGCCCCTTTCATACCTGGCACCAGTTTGGATACTTAAGATCACAGCCCAGACTATTTGGACAGAAGAATGCGAAGCAGTATAACTAAATAGAGCATTTCACTTCAACAAAAAAAATAGGTTTTTTAAGGAATAATAGCAAACACGATAGTCATCAAGCAAAGTAACAAGCTTAGAATCATAGAATGGTCTGGGTTGGAAGGGAGCTTAAGGATGACCTAGTTCCAACCCCTCTGCTATAGGAAGGGATGCCACTCACTAGATCAGGTTACTCAGAGCCTCATCCAACCTGGCCTTGAACACTTCCAGAGATGGGGCATCCACAACCTCTCTGGGCAATCTGCCCACCTTCCCAGCTGTTTCTCTCCTGTGCCCAGAAACAGTTTGCCGGGTACTCTTCACACAGGTCGACCTCCAACACAGCCAGCTTTATTCAGACTGCTAGACACAGCCTTAGAACTAAAGCTGCAGACTCAGATAAACGGGCTTGCTCATTACTTGTCTTTAAGCATATTTAACACCTTTTCTCGCTACAAAACACATCACAAAARTTTAGATTAAGCCTGTGTGCCTAGAAAATATCTTCAATTATTCAATCTTCAATATCTTCAATCTTGTCTGACTGGAGACAAAAGCAAACACCCCACTCAGCAAAAGCCATGTGGTATCAGCAGTCTCCTCTTTTGTGAACAAGACCTTTTACTCTTTCTTAAAAATAGCTGCTGTTAGAAGACAAGACAAGCTTTGCCACACACATATGCTGCTCTTCCACTTACCATCATCTGCTTCCCACTCAAGTTAAATGTTGAGAACAAGCCTCCTGGCACAGAGTGTGTTGATTTTGCATGGGTTCAAGTGAAAGCAACAGGATAAGACTCTCAGCTTCCCATAGCACAAATATAGAAATTTTATTTTGACAAAGTGTTTTGTCAAAACCTACAGAAAGGTTTTTGAAATCTTTTTCTTATTGTTGTTTGGCTTGTTCGGATAATATTTTTAGAGGTGTCAAGGGCAGAAAGTATAGGTCTTATACAAAAACAAAGTAATGTTCAGCACTAAATTAATGTTGACATTGGTAAGAAAATTGACAATAAAACCTGTATGCTCATCAGGATCTGAGATATTTTAAAATAACCTAAATCAGATCTGATCCAGCTTCTGATTTAGACATGCCAGATGCAGATATCAATAAATGTAGCTGATACTGCCTAATGGGGATTTCAGAGAAAAAACAGTTTCTCACTCAGATTTTTTATAATAGCAGAATTTCCAGGAGGAAACTTCATTTTTATTTCCCCTTACACACAGCTGTTTAAAGCACAGAATACATTAAAAAACACTCAGCATAAATAACTTCTTAAACAAAAACATACACAAAAAAAACCTCTATCATAGGAAATGTTTTTTTTTTCTGATGTACTTCTTGGAATAATGTACAGGAAATATAAGTCCAGGACCGACTTCAAATAATGCAACCATTGCCAAAATAATAACGCATTTCTCTAGGTTGTACCATGTAAATAAAAACAACAGCTTCTCTTCTTTTTCTACTGTGAATTATAAAATTTTCAACAGTTATACAGGCCACCATAAAATTACCGCTGGAAAGCACACCATAGTTAGATACTACTCTATTCTATTGTTAGTTTGGTGGAGGAGTTGATTTGCATTCTTCAAGCTGCATTGGGAGAAGACCATCTTCACTGAGAGCAAAGGGCCCAGACCCTGTGCCTGACCCAGGAACCCGCAGTAGGAGTTTGAAATCAAGGACTGTGACTATCCCAGGATTATTTAGAGAGAAAAAAACAAGGCAGTTTCCACAAGCGACGGTAAACACCCACAGCAAGAAGTGTCAAAGGCACGTCATCTACTGATGTTAGCAACAAAATAATCCTCCCGCCTACAAAATACTAGCTCTGGAGTCAACCAGTTGTAGCAAAGGTATGAGCTTTCTTCCCTTTCTTTCTACAATGTAAATGTTTAGACAAATGATTTCTTCGTCACTTCAAGCCTTTTTCTCTTGTGCACAAGAAAGTTAGCATAATTTATTCCTTTCTTAATTTTTTTTTACATAGAACAAAAAATAAAGTGATCCAGCATCCCACAGAGACTGCCTCACTGACAAAGAAAGAAAAGATAAGTATTAATTTCTTGTAAGAGCCTGACTTAACATACCCATGAACAACAGTGGTTGAAAATTTTGCATTAAGTTGCTGAACAGACATTTTAAAATAAATAATATTTATACCACAAAAGCTGCCTACATACTACAAAAAAAGTATATTTCAAAGGAAAAGTTATTAAAAGAAGTATGCAAAAATACCCTGGTTGCATAGTATTTTATTAAATTTACTCATCCAGCATACAATTGCTCTGTGCATGTTGCTTCCTWTGCAACTTAGGTTCCTTTAACAAACACCATGTGAAATACCAACCAGTCATGTTCTCATCTGTCAGTACTRTTACAGCTAGTTTGGAGTTTAGAGGGGAAAGACAGTGTTAGCTCTAATAAATAGCTTTTTAAATTATACCTTTCTTAAGTGTCTTTGTTACCATGGTCATAACAGACCAGCACCTCCTGGTGCCAATCCCCAAATACTTCAACAGCCAAGTACAAGAAAAACAGACCAAAGATCAAGTACAAGAGGTCAAGGTATTTCGATGGATCATCAAGGAAGTTGAGAAAAAGAGTATGGACATCTAACACTAAACAAAATTCACTACAGTAAAAGACTAGAAACCAAATCAATTTCTAGAGGTTAATCAYTTGAAGGTTTATTCAGATTCCCCACTTTAATTGTCACCTTTCATCCTGAAGTGCTCTTCTAATAACCTTCTCTTCCCAGGCATTTTCCAGCAGCTTTATGTTTCTCCAGTCCTGTGTCTTCTGAAACTTTACTCCTATGTTTACAAAGTAAGGCAGTTGTTTAAGTAAATCCACAGTATGGTCTACCATGACGTTATTACACCACAATACCAATGACATTGATAATATCCGTGTGCCCACTCCATATCCCTGAAGATTAACAAAGCCAATCAATTTGGCTTGGCTTTAATGGTTTCCTAGGCTGGATTAAATCCCAGTGTCCTGAGAGTTCCTGTTTCTTTTTTTTCCTGCTCAGTTCCTCTTGACCTAATTTTGAATCATTTGAGAGATGTGGAAACAGTGAACAAGCAATGGTTGTTGAATCTAAACAACTCAATTTAACTTGCTGATGCTTAAGCATCCTCAGTAAATATTAACTATATTAATTAACCAGAACTGTTTTCAGTGCTATACCAAATGAGCTATCATTAAAAAAATACAGCGCTCAAGGCAATTATTCTTTATTCCTAGCTTTCTTAATTTCTTTTTAAATTTCACCGGTCACTAGATTTTCCAGCAACAGATCTTTGTAATAATTAAGCAATGATAGCTTGATAAGAAAGCGACTTTAGCAAAATATCACCTTTACCACTAAATCATCTTAAAATTTCACTTCCTCAGTGGTAGCTTTATGGTTTGAAGAATCCGTTGCAACATGTTGCCTTCATTCACCTTTATACAGCACTTCTGTTCCTGGTTCAAGCCTTGTTTTGTAAGTCTTTCTGAAAAGGCTTCTTTTTCGGATATCTGAGTTAGGGAAGGAAGAGGATTAAAACTTCTTTCATTACAAAAAACCGAAAACAAAACCAATAACATAAAAAACAACCTAACCAACAATAAACAAAACAACCTAACCAACAACAATGAAAACAACTGCATTGGTGTCTCACACATAAAATTTCTTTCAAGTGTTCTCTAAGATGTTTTCACTTGTACATCCTTCCATATGACTCAGGGAGAGGGTGGCCAAAGCCTTTATTTATTGTCATATTCTTAACTAGACTTTGTTTTCCAGCTCTGTGCTCAGATGCTCAAGAATTTGTGAAGGCAGTGCCAGGGGAGGATAAGATTCAGTGTAACAAAGATCTGAGAACAAGAAAATAAAAACTGAAGACCTTAAAACTTTGATGTCACTTCATAACTCCAAGACATGACACCTAAAGGCAGATATCTGTATTGTCTTCATGTAATCCCATCATTTCAAATCTTTCCTGTTGGGTTTYTTTTTTCAACTGACCAATGCGACAATTTTTAAACTTTATACCAGACAGTTCTCTTGCTTTTTTATCGTCCTTGTTGTCTGCAGATTGAGGATGTGATAGAAATGTCCTGTAAAGGTTTGCATCTAAAAAATAAAACCTGCACAGAATGTGATTTGATGCATAAAGGCATTACCTGGCAGTTAGAGTAAGGAAGACAAGGGCAAGGAACATGCTGTAGTGTCTGGACTGTCAGAGTCTCTAAAATGCATAGTTTCAGAAAATGGCTGCAAAGTCTTTGGCATGATGCTAAAAAAACAAAGAAAGAACCCCAAAACAAAACAAAAAGTGCTTAGAAACAAAAGTATTAAATAAAGCTGCAGAGGGAAGAAAAAGTAGCCTCATAACTGCCAATCATCCACATAGACTCATCCTTCACTGCAGCACCACTCTAACTCCACCTTGCTCACTTTGCCATTGGGATAAAAGACAGAACAACATTAATCTGTCCAGCTTTTGAAGCTGCACAGATCAATTATGGTTTCCAACAAACAAATCAAAACTTCCGCTTAATTAGTAGTTCTCCAGTATAAGTGCTGGAAACTTCAGTAAAACTTTGACAAAAACAGGTTTAAGTTACAGTAGGAGAGCTTTTCAAGCTCAATGTACATGAGTGAAAAATCCATGTGGAAAAAAAAGGGTACCGATTCCAGTATTTTGCATAATCTCATTATATACAACTACACAGAGTTTGGGGTTATTTCCACTGCTGACTTGAAAAGTTTAAAAAACTTCRAACATGTCACAACAGTGCCATTTTTCCAGCTAGCTGTGATGTTTTCACCATTTTCAATATACTGCACCAACACCCAGCTGACAGTGACATTCCTGTTATTTTTGCTGATATCTCTGCAACACAATATCTCTGCAAACATGGAAATAAAAAAATTCCTACGTTAATGAAAGGAATTCAACTTGTCATAACCAACCATAATCAGTGGGATTATTCTGACATTTGTTATACATGCATGTCCATAGCCACTGAAATTTCCTGGTATATTTAATTACCAAAACATTTCAAATCATTAATCATAAAAAGTTTATGATAACACGATGGAGAACAGGCCTGCACGGAATTTCCTATGTGCCAAATTTTCATGACATTTAATGTCACAGATACATAAAACCAAGTGGAATCAGATGTATCCAGCTTCAACTGTCATGCAATATTTACAAGTCAGACTTTTGTAGTTTGGAAAACARGTATACAAGTGAACACACAGAGAAGAACATGTACAAAAATCTCTTCAGTTTTGACTTTAAATGTAACTTTGTTCAAACAAAATAAATCCAGCAAAATATTTTTTCCTCTTATATTTTGTTATGKGAAGTCAGAAAAACTCAAAGAGTGTGTTCAATTATTCATGATCATTAAAAAGAGAATGAACAAAAAATCTCAGTACATGAATACAGTTGTCAAAGTGAAAAGGGAAATAAAGCATAAATTGGCAAAGTGCAAGTAAGGTACACGTACTTGTCTGAAAGAATAGAATTCTAAACAGAAGGCAGAAAGACCAAGGCAAATGCACAATGAACTGCTAAGTCAGATCCTGTGGGTTTAATACCCTTAAAGAAGTAAAAGACAGCAGAAGTATCTGTAAAATAATATCAGCCAGGAGTTCATTTAAATGAGAGAGGGAGGGAAATCAATGAATAGTAGGAAGATGCTTCCTAAGCAAGATTCATATTTAAGACTACATTCTTATTTGAAGTACACTACTGTTTCAAACAACGTACATTTGTGAGATCTTAACAGCATCTCATTTGGGACATTCTGAAGATCAGGAGTATGTAGCCCAGAGTATAAAACCAACATGCCAAGTATGTAAACACTAAATTGACCTTGCTGACAGCTCCAGAGTGACAGAAGCACTTTGAATAGTGAAAATATATATACTTCCTTCACTGAGATATTTTTCAGCGAACTGATCCTTGTCTCAAACCCCCAAAACTGTATTAAGATTTTAGTTAAGCTTCAACTCATGTTCTTATAAATTTTTCAGCCAAATATCCTTCACCAAAGCTTTCATAGAATTCCATAATATGAAAAATTACGCTCATGTTGTAATATTTGTGCGTTCAGTAAAACAGGACATATTTACTAATGCTTTTCTGCCACTGCATCTCCACCAGAAAAACGACCCCACTTCAGAGGAAAAAAAAGGCAAAATTCAAAACAATATTCATTATATCATGTTACTATTGTGTATAGCTGTGGTACACCTATACAATTAAGGTTATATAGTGAGGTTAAGAAAATGAAAGCAGTCATGAAGTAGGAAAGGCAATAAGTGTTAAAAAGAAAGAGGGATTAATATGCCAAATCTCAGTTTTGGGAGAAATAATTTGTATCACAGATTGTATGAAAACACATAGAAAAGTAATGAAAATCAAATCAGGAAAGTGTCACTTATAATAGCATATCGTAGAACTGTATGGACATACCACACTTGGCACAATTTTACAATTCTGTCTGGTGCTGCATAAATATCCCAATGTACCCTGATACAGCACAGCCAGAAGTTTTCAAAGGGCAATGCCAACTAATGTTTACACAGAAGAGGGGTTAATAGAATGGTTAACAGTAAGGGAATGTAGCACCACTGCTGAAAGTGAGTACATAAATTTCAAATGCCTGGTGCTCTGACAGACTTTGAAATTGGCTTGGAAAAATCCTAGATTCAGCCGAAGTCCACAGAATTGCACAGACTTGGACTGCCAAAGGGAAACACAAGAGGTCAAGAAACAGCTTGTCTAATAGAAGTGACTCCTAAACACCCCCACAGAACAACAGGAAGAAAGACATGACTTTTATGCTTCCTGTAACAGCTGCAGGTGAATATAATGGCTTATGGTGCTCTTAAACATTAAGTAACAAAAATGAAGAAAATTAAGTTCTCTTTACCAATGCAAGTACCACACATAATCAACTGTAAGCAATCTTTTTATGGAGAGTGATTTGTAAATATTGACAAGCAAAACCCAAGATCAAGCTGTCTTGGAGGGACAATAATACATTGCTAAAACTATTTTACACAAATGACACACCAAATGACATGAATGCAGAGAAACTGTGATTTCAGGCACTATTTTTTCCTCTTACAGAAGAGGTATATGGGATTGATAATGGAAGTAAGGTATATAATAGCAGATCCTAGTCTGATGGACATATTTTAGTCAAGCTGCTGGGTTCAAAACTGAGGTAACTAAAGTTTAACAACCAGTGTTCTACAGGACATTACACTAAATGTGCCCCAAAATACATTGAAATCGTATCTTGTCTGTGTTGCACATATACCTTACTGAATTTCCCCCTCTGTACAAGTGCAAAATTTGATTGGGTTTGCATTACAGATTGCAATTTCTTCCTAAAAAACCAGAAGCTTATTTTACAAGTTTGTAGGAACGTTTAAATATTGATGGCATCAGCAAGAGTCATTCAACAAATTATTTTCCTGTTTCAGAATCAGCATGAGTAAACGTAATTGATTCTATCATCATAGAAAACAAATTTGAGAACAGAGAAATACATCCCTGACTCAATGTTTGCAGTTATCTGACCAAAGATAAATCCCAGAGCTGTTTCCATCAGAGATTGCTTTGCAGTCATCGAGATTTACTACAGTAGACAAAATACATAACTATATGGCAAATACATAACTATAGATTTTCAAGTTCACAAGTGACCAGTCATGAAGGATCCAGGACAAATGTAATTTTCTTCTTTTTTCTAGGCTTCCAGCCTCTCCTCCCCATGCATGTTCAACCTGGCCCTAGTTAAAAACACTATTTTGAAAACCAGTAACTAACCTCCACTAGAGGATTGTACTAAGAGCACTGCAGAAGACTTTAGAGTCTGGAATAGGTAATGCCTGCTCTACTTGTGCTTATATCTTGGGGGAAATCTGTATGCTGGCATGTGTAGCTGCTATAAGGGAATCTACCACGGTGCCCTGTGCCAGCCAGCCTGTGCTGCACGCTTGTGGATGTTATTAAAAGATAACATACGATCTCTCTGGAGAAGGTTCATGAAGACAGCACAAGGGTAGAGAGAGAGAGGAGGAAGCTCCCCATGAACAGGTTCTGCACAGCATGCTGTGGGAAGTTCCATCCRGAATCCATCTGAAGCCACACAAAAATGCAGTTCCCAGCATCTGAATAGATGTAAGATTTACATGCTATCCGTGTTCCTCTTTTTATCCTATACTATTACCTTTATTACTCCATTTGTTGTTAGGTCTTTCTTGCTGAGTTCCAAAAGAAGCCTGCAAGAGTTTAAGATATTCCTTCCAACTGACCATTATACCCCTCTGCCAGAGATGATTTCTTTGTAATAGGATAGATAGAGGTGTTGACTGACCCAGGGATCATAATTCTAGAAGACTAGGGTAGCATTAACAGTTGCTGTAGTATCCCAAACAACTGTAATATTTTTATTTTAGGGAATATAACTCACAGCCCTGAGAGATGGAGCTACCACAATATCTTCTATTTATGTTAAACAATAATGGAAAACAAGGGGGGATATGCCACCCACAGATGACTTTGTCAAATTGCTCATAAAGCACCCTAAGCAATGCTACTACTTTAGCCATCCAGGAACAGCGAAAACACAAACTGTTGGAAGTAATTGTAGCAGAGAAACATGATCTTATTTTTTAAACAGCCTGAGGGATTTATCAATCACTCAACTTCCTTTAAATTTGAAAACTACAAGAAATCAATAAGAGCAATGGTATGTTAGTGGTTCTAGGTTTTATGTTTGTACATAACAACTTAATTTTAGCACCAATTGTACTGAATTTGTTTGTTTCCTACTTCTTGAAAAGAACCACTGAAAACATTAAAAAGAGCCCTTTTATGTGTAAATACCCACCAATTCCAGCTACCCATAAGTTCTCCTTTTTATTTCAGGACAAAGGTTTCCCCAAAACTTCTAAATTTGTGACTGTCCCTGTAATTGGAGTGAGAATCCTTTAGCTAGGTTTGCAAAGACTGAGCAGATATGTGTTCCTTTAGTTAGTTTGTAAGCCTACACCACACACACAAAACAAATAAAAGCACAAAAAAGCAACCAGGTACAATATACAACAAAGGTTTTTTTAAAACGTGAAAGTTCACCTGTAATACTTTTCTCTTTTTATAACAGCTGCAGGGTTGTGCCACCCAAGAGCCAAAGACATTTTGTCAAAACCACTTTTTCTCCCTCTTATAGAGACACTTTCCAAATAGAAAACTAAGGAGGCAAAAGGTGAGTCTTTGAAATAGAAACCACAAACCATGAACGAATACAAATAATGAGCACAAATACACAAACATCATCAGCATCTTACCAGAAAAGAAAACCTAAACATTTCATTACAATTTAGTTCAAAGACAGAAAGTGCGTTAGAGGTGGGAGAGAGGATCTATGGATTCAGTCAATCACTGTAACAGGGTAAGTATCAGATATTTGTTTTAGTATGTCTGGCAAAATGCTCCCTGGCTCTCCTCATACGGAAGCTGCTCCTGAGCTAGTTGTGAGCCAGTGTAATTTCCAGTGTGGTGCTTTAAGACTGTAAAACTGCAGGTCAGGAGCAAGGAATGAACAGCTCAGACAACTGTGCCGTGGGGGCAAAAGGGAAAGCTGACGCTGGGTCCCCTTTTCTCCATCCCAGTCTAGGTGTTTCACATGCATCATCTACAGCCCCTACCATGCCAGTTTTTCGTCTTTTTTTCATAATGTTTTTTATTTAATGCTCTTAAGTATGTTTGAGGAGAAGTCTTCCAGCAAGAAAATGTCTAAATTTCTAAAAAGCTGCTTTTTACATAAAACTATTGAGTGTTTTTATGGGACTCTTCAGAAAACTGCCAGTTTCTTATTTCCCCACTGACACACTGGCTTCTATGATTTGTCACAAAGATTATCTCTGTCACATTGTGTGACATAATACAAAGAAGCTCAGAAAATGTGATGTGACATGCCAACTAATGCACTGGGCCAGTAGGGAAATTTAAAAGCAGTACATGTCTTAAAACTTAGTTGACTTCTTTCTGCCCTACTCCATCCCTCCTCTCCTCCCTCAAGCCCAAATGGTTTCCCTGCAAAATCATGAGAGTCATCTCTTCAATATATATATTTAAGCAGAAAATTCTTCTTGTGACAAGCGTTTTCTCATAAGCCAAAGTGCAGACAAGTGATTTGTATTTAGTGCAGTCCGGAGTCTGCAATCACATGTACAAAACCTCTTCCTGAAGTGGGTAGAGAAATAAGCCACCAAGAACAAAGCGGGATTTGGAGAAGATCAATGAATAAAATTGCTGTGTAAGCAGTCATCAGACAAGGTGAGAGAGAGAAACCTGCAGCATCTGGGGGCAACATACTGCTGTGAAACCAAAGATGCATCCTAAGAAACAGCTATTTCTTCTTGAAAGAACCTTTGCTTTCTGCTTCATGAACAGTTGCGTACTGCAGGTGTGCGCACCGTTCCACATGTCCACAGAGCCAGCTGAAAATGGGGTAGTCACCAGAAATTTAAGAGCACACTTGAAAGGGTGGATGCCACTTTAGAAGTATAGAATATCTAGAATTGTAGAATACGAATGTCTTCCAAAACAAAACATAAGAAAATGTATCTCAATACTTCAATGTAGTGTTGCAGGATCTCTCAGTAGCAGAAAGTAATTTTATTATGAGGTTTATTTTGAATTGCAGTGCTACAGTGGTATCTTTATGTCCCTCCTTTATCAGCCTATTCCTGTTGGCTCTGGCATGCTAAAAGAAAAAAAAACCAAAACCAACCAATATGTTCCCCATCATGAATTGTGAACGTTCCTGGAGTTAGAGAAACCTGTTCTCTCAAAAACTGAATTCAGAGGTTAGTTTGTCGTAACACTATGTTCAGAGAGTATGTTTCTTTTTCATATAACCTCTTTTACAATGTCATGACACTGGATAATAAAAATTATTCTAGGATAGATAGCCTATTATTATTCTTCAGTAAAAATATTCTTAAGACTAACTGCAACTAAATTTGAGAATTATGTTTAAATGTGGACAAATCCTGAATTTGATGCAAGAATTTAGTCAAGCTTCAAGAAGAAATTCTCAATGTGTTTGGGTGGTCAGCTGGAAATTTAGTACCTCAAGAACCACAACATGGGTAATATCCTATTCATAACAGAAATCCTAAAAATACTTAGGATACAGGAATCAGTGTGCTCTCTGACCTAAATTCCATTTGCTCAGTATCATTTTATATTAAATGTGTTATATATAGGCTACCTCATAATAATGTCATCACTTTCCTATTTTAACAAGCAGTAAAAATTATGTATACTTGGGGGACATATGCAGAACATAACATTTGAATCGCTTTTACTCTGCAGATTTAAAGAGTATAATCAAAAAATCGTAGTTAAAAAAAACCTTAAATCCCAAAACATCCCAAGCAACATCTTGATTGAAGCAATTTTAACCTATAATGTAATAAAATCAGATTTAATAGTTTATATAATAAGAATGAGGCAGTGCAAAATATCATTTAATGTAGAGTATGTTTTAGGAGTTTCTACTTAGAAACATACTAAGCTTCTTCTTCTTTCTTACTACAATCCTCGTTTAAAGTAGAGCTCAGTAATACATACATAAACATTTCCAGATTTTCATATGCAGATTTCTACAGCGGTGGAAAACAGCATTATTGTTTCACTGATCTAAGAGGCGGCAGACTTTTGTAACACCACAGAAATCATATTTGAAACTCAGTACCAGTAGTCCTGTAACGCCAAGAGTGTCCGAACACCATAGGGCTGGACTCCACCTATGCACACTATGTTCATAAACAGCACAGAGAGCCAAGCTGGATACACACACACAGCTCAGGGAATGAAAAAAAACCCCACAACCTGGGACCACTAATTTTAGATAGCAGAAGCCTAAGGGTAGGTAGGACACCAGTTTATAAAGTCACAAAAATGATAGACAAACTGCCATTCAGCAAATCCTGCAGTACAAGAATGAGGTGGGCACTTGATAAAAACAGTGAGAGATAGTCCAAAACAGGTTAAAGTGTTTCTTTGGGCAGCAAGCAGAGAACTTGCAGACCTTGCTGCCACAAGAGCCTGTGAATGCAGACAGTATTAGAAGGCTTAAGGGCAGATTAGCCAAATTTAGGAACGATGGGTACTAAAAGAATTGGGCAAGGATGCACCCTCTCGTGTCTGATCAAGCTGTAGATCCTAGAAAAGTATAAGGACAAAGGACTGGAGAGCATATACAAGGCACAAAGCCCTCCCTAACCTGCATCTCCCAGTGTCACCACTACCTTACTTTAGAGCTATTTTTAATTGGAAAAAATACTCTTCTTAGCAGAGAAGTTGGAGGTTGGAAATAAGGAGTCTCGATCTTGCAGCAATTAATTTTGCACTGACCACTGTAGAAGTATACAAGCAACATGCTTTCCACCCTATGCCAAGATGGTGTTCTGAAGACACAATTGAAGGTAGATAATCCTGCAGTAAGTTCTACCATGCGACCTTGTTAGACTGCACTGAGAGTGTAACTGAGGTTACATTCTGCCTGAGGAGCAACCACAAAAACGATACTTAAAAGACATGTTGAATCCATATTTGCAAGTTAAGTTACTTTTACCATACCACAATAACAATCTTTCTTTCAAGTTAATCAATGAAAGATGCATGTCACGTCAAATTCCCTTCCTTTTTATAGCCCATGTCCCTCAAAGGCAAATGAAYGGACAAGCATGACTTCACTAATGATTAAAAAATTGACTAGTGTTTGCTTTATGTTTACACCACAGATAAAATATAAATATAGGAGATCTGAGTCAAACTTAAAAATGTTTCGAATTTGTGGCATTTGCAAGTAAGATTAAAGTGTGAATTTTTTGTTTCAAACGAAATACATAAAGAATATATATTTTAGTACAACATTAATTGAAGTAAAAACAGTATATGCAATATAACATTTGGACACAAATTTTCCCATCCTGGTTCTGACAACCTGTCTTATGTTTCATGTACAGTATGTTCAAAAGGCTTAACAACGTAATTTAGAAGTGTTTTTCTATGTTTCATCCTCCTACAATAAAGTACACAGTACTAATTGGGAAATCTTACAATTAAACTAAGAAGTACTCAACAGCAAACTTCAGAATTGAATTACCAATTTAATGTGAAAAAAAAGGAAAAACAACCAAAATTTCTCATGCTTTTTCAATAATACATTCATATTTAAAATCGTTTCATTATTTCCTGGTTTAAATGTAAAACACTTTCAAAGTTACGTTTTTTCTCATCATATCTAATTGTGTATATAGCTCACTAAGAAGGTAAAGAAGCCAAACATATTGTTCTGAAAGTGTTCAGATTATATAAAAGTTTTTAAAATTTGACAAAATAAACTGATTCTGCTATACAATATGGCTCAACAGAGAAAAGCATCATGAATGACCTGTTCATCTCTCTTGTTTCCTACAGCTGGAGTATTCAGAAGAGATTATTCACATCACAGGAGAATAAGAATTCTTTGATACTGATGAAGCAGTTAGCAAAGAGACAGACAGATATGTATGTAACACTGATTTCTAATATGTAACACCTCAGGCTTGAGAGGTGGGTTCATGTGAAACTCATGAGGTTCACCAAGGCCAAGTGCAAGGTCCTGCACCTGGGTTGGGGCAATCCCAAGTACAAACACAGGCTGGGTAAATAATGGATTGAGGCTAGCCCTGAGGAGAAGGATTTGAGAATGCAGGTGGATGAGAAGCTCAACATGACCCGGCCACGCACACTGGAAGCCCAGAAAGACAACTGTGTCCTGGGCCCCATCCAAAGGAGTGTGGCCAGCAGGGCGAGAGAGGGGTTCTGCTCCTCCACTGTGCTCTCCTGAGACCCCACCTGGAGTGCTGCATCCAGCTCTGGGGACAGAAGGAAGGACATGGACGTGTTGGAGCAAGTCCAGGGGAAGGACTTGACACCAAGTCGATGAGAGGGATGGAACACCTCTCCTATGAGGACAGGCTGAGAGAGCTGCAGTAGAATTATCACTGCTATACTTGATGCAGTATCATGAAGAAAATTTAATTGCCCCTTCTTCATTTGACACTCAATACCTGTCTGTGTAGACACTGAGGAAGTCTATCTAAGTAGGTGTTGTATAAGTACTGTATCTTCTTTTATCAGAGATATATTTTCTAGCAGAAAAATTTCCCTCTTTTCTTGGTTTCTTTGGTCTTTAGAGGCCATTGCTGTTCTTCCTGTAATTAAAAAGAGAACAGGTATTATAATATTCCTCATACTTTGCTCTATTTAAGAGATTTAATTTTTCATGTTAAAAGGGAAGGTACAAATAGAGTATAACACAATGTAGGTAAAGCAAGTTTTTGTTTTGCTTTGTTTTGTTTTGTTTGTAAGGAAAAAGATATTAAGTTGAAATACATGGAGGGAAACATTTTAAACATGTAAATGATTTGTTCAAAGCAGTTCAAAATAGCAGACTACCTCCACGTATTATATATGCATAAATATAAGGTACAATTGCCAGTACTCCTTAATTATGAAAATAAGAGGACCGAATAAAATTATAAATGTCATATAATTTTAAAAAGTAGAAATACATAACAGACTTTTTCTTTAGAGCTCACATAACACATAAGAGAATAGAAAATTAATTAGATGCCCTRTCTCAGAGAAAAACTAATCACATATGCAAGTCAAATTGGGCAAAGTAGCTTAGCCTTAATGAAAGAGGGAATTTGATAATATTGGCACTTTTTACAGCAATATTTTCAAAATAGAGCATTTCACTCTGAAAAGTCAAAATGCTTCATTTTTGACATTTTCTATGTAACATATTTCAAATTTTCCAAGCATACGTCAGCAGGTTGAATACTTCCCACAATATTTTCAGAAGTCAGAGTCATACAAGGAGGAAAACAACTTTACCCARTTGCTCATTCTATATTCAATTCAAACCAAATGAACATTTATAGTGCAAGCATGAGGACAACATAAACCTCAGGACACGGTTCTTACATTTTCACTAAAAGTATCAATTCAGAGCCCTGTGGTCTTTTAGGGAAGTCAATTCCCACTTTACAGTGTACCTCCTACTAAAGCTATCACTTTTGTGATGAAAATCTTCTGGTGTTAGTAAAGAAGCATATAAATCTCAAATTATAGATTGTAGAAAGGAAAGGAAGAAAGCACATATATTTTTCTTACTGTTTTGGAAACATATATGACCAAGAGCAAAAAAGTAAATTGGTATTTTGGTTTCCCTCCTGAACCAGAACATACATCTTGACAATTGTTTCCCCTTGTTTCTCAAAGAAGTTTGCATCCATTTTCATTCAGACAAAACCAAGCCCAAAACACACTACGTGGAAGTGAAAAAAACAGTGCACTGTAACAAAGCTGAAAACTTTCATTCTCAGGAATTTGTAGGAAACATCAACAGAAACCAGAGTTTGGATTAACAAAACTGCCAGAAGCAGCAACAGCGCTGGCAATAGCTCTATTTTTACCCTGCAAAGCCTGCTGGTTCACTCTGTATGGACAAGCTAAATACCACCAGCAGTAAAATACTGCCTACAGATATTGAGAGCAACATATCCTACAACACCTGTGTTGATCATACCCAAAAAACCACACACAACATGTACCACATGGTTAAAATTATACAGTGCCGCTCTGAAGGCATAGAACATCTGTTTGAAATTAAGCTTTATGGAGGAAAGGAAATATGGGACAAAACTACCCATGCATCAGATCCCTTACCAACAGGAATATAATAATTTTCAGCCACCAACACTCCCCTAGTGGAAAAATATACAACAAAATACAAGTTACTGCTAATTGCCCGCTAAGCTGATGCTATAATTGTTTTGTGAGAAAGTGAATGAGGATATGTTTGCCAGTCTTGTGGAAAACACAGCTAAAAATATTTTCTTCAAATAAGTTCTGTTTGGAACCAGACCGTGTTATTAGTCTCACTAAAAAGAAATCACTTTTTATTTAAGTGACAGGATGTAATCTGATGGAAGTGAGTCAGAGGAGGTCTCACACTGAAGCAAAGCACTCTTCAGGGAGAATAAAATGAACAGGAAAGAGATCATGTTTAGGATTTTCCACTGACATCACAACACAATGAGGGGCAGAGTGTACAAAATGCAGTATGAGTGAGTGAAATGTTCCAGCACATGGGCTATTAAGCGTTCCTATATCTTCAGAAAAGCAGAGCAGTTCCAACAAAAGAGAGACATGTTAGTGTTTTCATACCTTCCAGTTGAATACTGACTTCTCTAATTTACAACCATATACGGATATAGAACACAAATGTCACATTTATGATTTAGAAAGCCTTAATGAATTTTCTCCTTAAAAAACACAGAGCTCCTAATAGGAGCTTTCTGTCATCAAAAACAAGCAAGTCAAAACCTCCTTCACTTAAGAGACTACTACTGGTTCGGTGACATGCTGTAACTGGCATGCTCCACTTTGCATGTTCATACACAGAAAATTTGAACTCACGAAATTAAAAAAAATAAAGACGCCAGCCTTCCAGGAATCAGATGGAAAGGTGGCATGGATAAGGAGGCTGCTCCTGTTGATAAGCCTTAGTTGCAAAAAATCAGACACAGCCTTGACAAATGCCAAAGAAACGCAACTCTAAAGTTGAATGAAACCATATGTTCTGGCTTTGCTGGAATAGTGGAACAGGTGGCAATAATACAGGTGTTTCGTTGAACAGCCTTAAGGGATTTCTTTGGAAGCTTCAATCAAAGAAACAACCAGTTGCTCACCCTTTTTGCTGCCAAATAAACCCGAGAGCAGTGAAACATGGCTAGCAAAGAAAGGCAAAAACACTGCAATTTAATAAAYAGTTCTAACAGACAGCAATGCTGCATGCTGATTTTGCATTCCCACCTTTATTAAGCACACCAAAGACTACATTACTGCCAGGCAACAACCAGCATGGAAAATAACACGAGCTTATCAATACAAGTAAACTGAATATTGCAGCTCTTCCTTCAAAAAAATAACAACTACTATTTGTGGGCACAAAACTCTTTTTCTGAAACAAAAAACATAGGCAAACAAATCATGCTAGAATTAAGCACAAGTGAAATAATGGTTTCTGATTGTCACCAGAGCCTTTACTGCTACATATGTAATGGTTGTTGTATTAAGGGAACTGCTTTTCACTACTTGTTCTGAAATTCTGTTGATTGTATTTCTTTGAACTAGTTATCCCCCACTAAGGACTTGCTATTAAATCTCAATGCAACAATTTCTCTTCATGATGTTATCATGACCAGAAGAAGTCTTCTCTAGCCCATGTTATGAATAAAAGTATTTAAATTTGAAGTCTTCAAACCCAAAGACTTCAAAACAGTAAGTCATACAGAAAGTTAGAAACAAGACACACAAGGGCATTTTCAAAAACAAATTCTCAGGGACAAGGGAAAATGGATATTTATTAAAGAGCTGTCTACATATCTCACTTAACAAAGCCAGTGGAGAGCAGATCTACCAGAAAATCTGGCAGTTTTCTCTCAAATTTTTGCTGAAAAAACTCATTCTCTCTTATTGCAGTATACCAAAAAAAGCTGGTTCTTCCAGGAAGAGAAGACAGACAGTTCAGTGACTACTTTTAAAAAAGGAGGAAGGAAAAATAATCATAGAAGAAACTTTAAAAATTAATATGACTGTATTAAATAAATATTTCATGTAGTTTGGTTTTTTAAATATAGTTTTATAACTCCTAGATATGAGACTTTAGAGGATCCAATAGAAAAAGCATGACAGCAAACTGAAGATATTAAAACTACAGGGAGTATCTAAATTATGCAAAGCTTCCTTAAATTCACTGGACAAAAGAGACAAGTTTAAATGAGAGTACACAGATTTTACCTCACTATGTTAGAGAAGACTTTGTAAGCTACACAGGAGAAGTGAGAATTTTCCTTCAACTTCTTCATGAATTTGCAATATAAGAAGACTGATATTATAAATCAAGTTTGCCATTCCATCTGTCCTGTGTTTTATTTTGTAATAGACTACTTGAGCCTCGTTTAACAAACCTGGAACAAGATTATGACTTTAAAAAGCCACTGGAATTTCAAGATTAACATAAAGAAGTGCATGTAAGTCCATATTTGGAACTTCGTATTGAAGTTGCACCTGAACAAGGTAAAGAAGTTCAGTAATGTAACTATTTACATTTCTGCAAAATTATACCTCTTTCCTGTTTATTGAATATTTTTAAATTAAAAGGGTTTGTTTTCAGGTGAGGGGTTTTGTCTGTTTGTTCGTTTTCCAGAAAGATGGAAATGCTAACCAGAAATAGGAAGTAAGAATTCACAGAAATCATTTGATGAAAAGACTTGAGTACTTGCCTTCTGAGGCCGGAGTCCACTTCACCTCAAGTTCCAACAAAACCTTCCATGATACACAAATTTCTTCAGATAAGTAAGAGAACACAAAGCAGGAAAGATTTCATGTCAGAAAATCGTAAAACTAAAACACTGAGAACACACTTCAGCTGCTCAAAATTTAAAATGAGTACATGTATAGTAAGGATATGAACTATATGTACATATGCAAAAGATGCAATTAAAAAGCATTTGAGGTAGTATCTATTTCTTTTTTGTGTTCCCTGGAATTCATTATGACATTGTCTTCAACCTCTTTTTGTTGACCAAGTCTCCCAGATTTCTCAGGATATGTACCAAAATAACTCAGCATTAAGTTTTAAGGGTCGGTTTATCTTTTTGCTTTATTAAAATATTTTTTCATACATATGTATCACAACACTGAACATAAAGGAATGAAGAAAGAAAGGGGAACAGTGCAGCTTATCTACTAAACTAGAAAAAAAATACCACTATAATCCTGAAAAAGTGTGCKGTCAAACACGCAGTGTCAAACAAGGAGAAAAGTCTTGACTACTTCAAGAATTGAGCCTGATCCTGAAAAGATCTCCTAATTAGGCGAAGATAAACCTTTACTAATTAGTGTCTCTACACCTTCCCCAACTGATCTCATTACTCACTTTTCTAATTCCTTGTTCTTACTCTGCCTCAAGCAGCTACTGATAGAAAAATAATGGTGTTTCTCTGATCTTTCCCCATCCGTGTGCCCGAAATCCCGGAAGAGCAGGAGCTTCACTCTGGAAACCTGTTTGCAGGCTCCAATTCAGAAGCTGTTTGCAATTCCTCAAACACACCCAGGAAGTTCATTTTCTGAACTGGTTAAGCAAGAAACCTGAAAAAGTGGTAAGAAGGTTTGTCCTTAAAACTAGAGAGTGGAACAAGAGCAAACCGAGGGCTGTGGGGACAGATGGCAGGGGAGAATGGAGGCAGCAGCTGGCATGGAGCACGGGAAGGAAAGCTATGTAACTGCATGGGCCCGGGAAAGTCAAACTGTAAGTGACCTGACAGCCAGGATGGTTGTGGAGGGCTCTCTCCTTATAAAAAAGAGCCTGACACCACAGAATGGGTTCAGCCAAGGGCAGCTAGAATCCTTTTAGGTGACCATCTTTGCCCTGTCACCTGCAGCAATCTGCTGATGCAGCAGTCCCTGATGCATGGGCTTTGTTGCGTGCAGGCTGTACAGAAGGGAACCCCGTCAGGAAGGGATCATCACAGTGGCCTCCTGATGTCATAAGCCACCTAACTGCCTTCTCTTCCAGGCCCTATGAGTACAAGGGTCCCAGCAGCTGACCCACCATTTCCTGAGCTTTGAGGCCCTCTGATGCCAATCATCATTGGAGAGGAGAGGACTTGGAGCAGAGAAGGAAGTCACTGCCCACCTTTGCATGGCACACCAGAGTGATGGCTCCCTAAACCACAACTGAAGTGGAAGCGATATGGGAGGAGTAATATCATCAAGGGGTTGTGAGGGGACACAGCCAGAACAGATGACTCAAACTGGCCAAAGACACATTCCCTATCACATAACACCATGCTTGGCTATAAAACTGTCGGGTGACAGTTTTCCAAGGCAGCTGGTGCTCAGAGACGGCCTGGGCATTATTCTGCTGGTGGGAGGTGGTGAGTGACAGCCTTCACATCATTTGGTTTGTTTGGTATTCCCCTTCATTTATTAAACTGTCTTTATCTCGATCCACAAGTTTTTCTTGCTTGCCCATCCTGCTGTGGGGGAGT
The DNA here is from genome assembly GCA_018881555.1 of Amblyornis subalaris. Taxonomy (NCBI): domain Eukaryota; kingdom Metazoa; phylum Chordata; class Aves; order Passeriformes; family Ptilonorhynchidae; genus Amblyornis; species Amblyornis subalaris. The sequence continues at coordinate 32,643,347 of JACAXG010000001.1, read as the reverse complement.
GAGCACATTTCTGGATAGGAGCTTAGCTGCCAACCACAGTCAGTCCATATTTTCAAAYAGAGAATATGGGGGTTTTTCCAGAGATCAAGCCCATAGGACTTCATGGAAATACCAATCTAACAGACACTAAAAATTCATAYATCAGTATTTTTTGGTGTACACTTTTCTGCAACACCCCGGCACAGATTTAGGGTAAAAATTGCAAGTGTTTCTTTTAGCAGACACCTGATCTGCACAGCTGTCTACTGTAAATGTCACAAACTASTGCTGTGACAAAGTCAGCAGAAAGACATCAAACCCTGGAATAAGTGGGGCRTAACACCAGCTATAATCTTTGGAATTTCTTCTCCAATAAGTTAACCAATTTCATGAATTCTTACCTCAAGTCATGACATATAATGCTGCCACTGAAAAGACTCAAGCTAGAAAAAGAAACCAGTTCAAGACTACTATCTGAGGTTCTGCGATTAATAAAGTCTGGGGTGTTTTTTCTGTATTTTCTGTAGTATATGTCTTTACTTCAAATGTGAATATTTAAGAAGTGTTTGCTGTGCCATTTTTAAAATGTCGAAAACTTTAGGGTGATTATATTGATATAAATTCTGTTTTCAAGTTAGCCTACATTATTCATAAAGGATTTACTACAATAAAAGGATGACTACTACCTGCAGTGTTTGCCTTACCTATGATGCTTCCAAGAAAAGTGATCAAAACATGATATCAGCATATATTCTGATAGAAAAAGAGACAAATCCYGTAATTGTCAGGTAAGTCATGATTTCTTTTTGACTTCATCTTTGTATTCCTAATGAAAAACATATGAGGTTTTCCATCAGAAAATGCATTCTTCTGGGAAGTGAAGAATTCACAGGTTTTTCAGATTTATAGRCATATACGTACACCAACCCTCACCCAAGCAATCCCTTGTAACAATATAGTTTTTTGGTTTTTTCTTTTAAAAGCTACTCATAAATAAAAATATATTACAGACATCTTTTTACTTATATTATTTTTACTAGTTGTTATTGATTATAAGAAAGATGTTTAAACTCACTTTTCTTCGTCAAACACTAAGCTTTTAGTCTGCTGCAAAATGAGAATGCTTGATGGGAATATATGGTTTACTGAATGACATATCTACAGCACAAGGAAAGGAATTATTTGGCAGTTATAGGCATATTTACCCTGGAAAGCCAAATGCATCTTGCCAGATCATCCATCACCATTTCTACTCCTGTCCACAGTGCAGAGATTGGTCTTCTTATTGCACCATCTCTAGGTCACTAAAAACATACCTTCCTGTAAAATAAAAAAAAAAAAAAATCCCGAGGATTGAAGCCATACTTTAAATGCCATAAATTATATTAGCTCACTGCCATCTTTTGCAAAGTAARTACTCCCATTCTGTAAAAAGAGCATTAATACTACTGAACTATGTAAAAACTGCTTTTGCCTTTTAAAGTGTTGGTTTCAAACAAAAATACATAATGAACTATACTCCAGCATTTACTAGCTGATATGGAACCTTTTCTGGCACTGAGGATAAACAAGCCAAACAGTACCTGATTAATTACCTGTGATCCTGTTTGTTGCACATGCTTCATCCTTTATGTAAAAAAATAATCCACACATCAAATTAATTCTTGTTCATGATACACTGTCCAAGTTAAATATATAGAATATATGCACACATACATTCATAGGTTGTTGTTTTGATGTTCTTCTACACATATATTTAAATATATTTTATAAATATATATTATAAATATATTTTCAWTCATTCAGACATGAATGAAATATAAAAATGTAATACAGCTTTAAACTAGCAAATAACTGCTTTAATTAGCCCTTCCAGTAACTCCTAGTAGTTTAATATCACATAAATATTGTTCCATAGGGTTGTTTATGAGAACCGGCAAAGCCTGACTGATTAAATTTCCCATAAAGCCTTCCAGTGTCAATTAAGTACAGAAAAACATGAACAAGTCAGCTAGAATAAAAAGGACTAGCCTAAGTGTGCTGTCACCTGACCTCCAGTGACTTTAAAAACACTTGTTTCTTTTGCAGCCATGACATCTGGTTGCCTTATGTGTCAATCATTTCCAGCAGCTATGCAGCTTTAAATCACAAAAATTTCAGAAAAGAAAAGTCACAGCAGAAGGTCAAAAAGAGCATCTGACCCATAGCACCATGAGCCAGATTGAGGAATTTGTAAAGAGGCAGCAAGTCTCTCAAGAAGAAATAGCTAATGGATTCTACATGAGTTTTCACAAAATCACAAAGGGTTTGAAGCTGGAAGGGACCTCTGGAGGTCATGTGCTCCAAACTCCTGCTCAAGCACAGTCACCTAGAGCCAGTTCCTCAAGACCAGATGGCTTTGGAACATCTCCAAGGATGGAGACTTCGTAACATCCCCGAGCAACCTGTGCCAGTGCTCAATCATTCTCCAGTGAGAAAGCATTTCCTGATGTTAGGATGGAATGTTCCCTGTTTCAGTTTGTGTCTGTTGCCTCTGGTTCTGTCACTGGGCACCACTGAAAAAAAACCTGGCTCCATCTTCCTTGCATCCTCCTTTCAGGTATTTATATCTGTTGACGAGATTGCCCTGAGCCTTTTCTTCTCCAGGCTGAACAGTCCCAGCTTTCTCAGTCCTTCCTCATATATGAGATGCTCTATCTCCTCAAACATCTTTATGGACCTTCTCTGAACTCTAATATGTTCATGTCTCTTCTGTACTGGAGAGACTAGGACTGAACCTAGCACTCCAGGTGTGGACTCACCAGTGCTGAACAAAGTGAAAGGATTACCTTCCTTAACCTGCTGGCAGTGCTTTCCCAGTGGCAGCCCAGAATATCATCAGCCATCTTTGCAGCAAGGACACATTGCTGGTTCGTGTTCGACCTGGTGTCCACTAAGGCTCCCAGGATATCAGCTGCAAAACTGCTTTCCAGCAGGGTGGCCCCAGCGTGTGATGGTGCCCAGGGTTGCTCCTCCACAAGTGAAGGATTTTCCACTCCTCCTTGATGAATTTCATGGAGTTCCTGTCAGTCCATTTCTCTAATCTGTCATCACCTCTCAAAAACGACCCTGGCCTGGGGATTTCTTGTTACTTAAATCAAAAATGCCCGTGCAACAGAACTACAGGGCAGGCCACACATGCTCATAATTACAGCTAATGCATGCRCCAGGTTACCTTTGAAGAATCAGTTCTTCCAAATTTCAGGCTAAATCTTTAAATGTGTTTTCACACCTGACCATCACAGGTTTCAAGGAAGATAAACATGTACAGATTCAGTGATCTGACRCCCTAACCAGTTCTGGTGTTTTTAGATAATTTAAAGCATTATATTCAACTTCTTCCTAAAAAGTGATGGAGTTATAGCAGTCAGGCTATAGTATATTTATTGGAAATTTTATTATAGTCTGATACCTTAGAGTTTCTCACATACATTCTCTTCTAAATGCACATCTAAAGCAAGAATATGTCAAATAATGAGAATTAGGACAAGACAAACAAAAACCTTTGACTATCAGCAAGCTGGTAAAGCACTTGCTACGGTAAGCCTTCGAACATTATAGGAAGGGGAAAGCAACATATTTGTGTATACACTTTCAGAGGTGTAGAACAATTCAAAACACATTCTCATAAAATATGCTAACAAGCCCCATTTAAGAATGCTCCTTAATTTGCACCCAYAAGCAAAGGTTCAAGTATTTGAAACCTGAATGAATATTTTAACCTGAATGTCTGAAACCAGAACGTGCAAATCAGCCTTAAACACACATGCATATTCTAATGTCTGGTAACATTTTGAAATAGAGTACTTCTGATTTTCTTTATTACATTAGACTGATACATAATGTCAAGCAACTATAAAAATGGTAAAATACGTACTCTGTTCCCTGATACTTAAARATATTTTCAATGTTAAAAATACTGTGGAATATCAATGATGTAATCAAGCAGGATAACCAAAACTCYATTCATGGGAAAATAAACTGTGTGATTCGTTTGTAACTAGTTTGGTATAAATTTTGCTTTCRTTTCACTTTATTTAGTGATCAACAGGGATTTCACTTATCATGGTGGTGCTGTATGAACAAAAGGATTCTGARGAAAACATACTTGTATGTTTCTTCAGAGGTAACTCAAAGTTCTTTTTTTGCTGAAGAACAATCAGGAAACTTATATCCAACTTGTTATCTCCACAACAGGCTGAGACCTTACAATTTATGCACAAACTCCATCATCAGTGTCTGAAATATCTTAATTGTGTTCGTATAGTTTTAAACTATACACAGCAGTTAGATCTCCTTTCAAACTGTAATAAGCATATTATACCTTAAGCAAGCTGGATGCCAGCTGCTGATCTAAAATATTATTTTTTCTGGGGTAATTCAAGGATCTAAAATTCAAAGTGGTTTACTGAACTGTTCTATTTCCTTTTCAAATCTGAAGTAGTACCTATTTCCAGTAGTTCRCATGTCCACTTTTTTTACACATCTTTTATGAAAATCCTCCTTCTAAATTTTAAATGTGGATGAAGGTACTTCTGAGTCTACACCCCAGATCCAACATAGGCAGCTCTTCCATTATCATTCTGAGTCTCCCATTTCACTTCAATCCATAAGATTTTTTGTTGCCATGGRACATTAAGACTATCTATTCTTTCACATGCAGCTAAGGGCAAGATGTCCAGTCACTTAGTTGGATAAGCACAAGTGGTACTGTCTAAATTTGGATCAGGCTCTAAAATAATCGGTTATCCTGAAGTAGGAAATCACACCCTAATCCTTTTAAATCATTAAGAGTGTGACAGCCAATTCCTTCATAGGACATGCACCTTATGTACTTGTTTTTTACTTAAATTCCTTTAGTTATATTATAGGAAATTAAGTGAGTGTCAAACATTGAGTAGTAATTAAAGAGAAGATAAATAAGGGGAACCATAATATGATGTCTGTTGTCTAAGGCTACTACATTTGTCATGCAAAGCCTGGCTCTCTTGAGCTACTTGCCAACAAACAGTACCCRGAAAGAAAGATGCTCAGGAAAATGCTTCCCTCCCAAGCTTCTCTTGCACCACAAGTATTTTCATCCTTTTCCTAGCATTGCATTAGGCAGACCAAGCCACACCAAGTATAGACCCAGAGCAGTATTATATTAGCTGAGAAGACTGGGCACGGAGGGAAGCTTTTAATGGAGTAATCCTTGCTTCCAAAATTACTGTTCTCTCAGGCATTTACTATTGCTTATGCATCCAGCAAAGTTATATATTACAATTTAAAGTGATAACCCAATATTAACACTTTTCCTCTTGGCACAAAGCAGTGTTATTTCTAGTCCGTACAGAAAATGTTGGTCTAAATTTACAGCATTTTTTCAACACATTTGCAAAACACAGACCATTTTCTGAATCCCTCTTCTGAAAAGCAATATCTCATCCTTGAGTGGGCTGAAGATTTCAGTTTTCATCTCCTCTGTTAATTAAGCACTAATGAAAGTAAGTGGTAAAAAGCCAGATTTTGAGAGCTATTCAGGAGCAATCACACTTTGAACAGTTGATTAATGAAGCATTAATAATCTCTTTTASTATAAAGTAGTAAGGAAAAAAACACACACAAAAAAAAGCAGATACTGTTTTWCTAAAATGTCAGCAGAACCAACAAATACAACTATATAGTTACACATACATACTGAAATAAACAGTTTTGAGAATTGGAGACCAGAAAAGGCTTGAAAAGACACCTAACAACATTCAAATGTCAGACTGGAAATAAAGATAAATCTCCAGTGACTCCCAACATTGTAGATGAACAACAGCACTGGAGTGTTACATGTGGTACAGTTATAAAGCATAAGATGTGGAATTTGGTAAGCACAGAGGCTGTACACAGAGAAAGCCTGTATGTAGTTTTCCTGTCCTGTTGTCCATTAAAGGATTAGATGCAAGAATTTATCTGCTGCTACAACAGTTTCTCATCTCAAAATTGTCATGTTTCTACTGTCGATTTTATGACCATTAAGTCTGATTAATAGTACTAACTTGCTTTTTCTGTACATTATCAACTTGTCCTGAAGGTTCACTCAGACATTTGTCCGTCTTATTCACAGATGTGGAGTCTGAGTCCCCACTGTCTCTTGGCAGAGACACTGCCTCAGCCACAGGAACTAAACAATAATATTTAGCCTGGTCCAGGGATACCTATGGCCACTTTAGCAGTAGCAGTGGTAATTATGTTGGGCACTCAGGGAGAAGCTTACCATCTATGTAGTGTCATGGTGCCTGCAAGGAGGTTTTTAAGGAAAAATTTTGGGGTTTTGTTAGCATCACTTTCTTTCCATTCATGTGCCTTAAATTAGAAGCAGAGGAGTCTGCACTCGGCTGACCAATGGTCAGATTGTGTGTCTATGCATGCATAGATAATGCACAATCACTTAGGTTATCTGCTCTTGTTTTCTGTTTCAGTCATGTTTCCATAGAGAGTTTCAGGTCATGTTTTAATCATTAAGCACATCTAACATTTGTAGCAGGACACTTGCTGTTAGCACTGTCTGGCTTAAAGGGGAGAAAAATTGAAATTATACTACTATTGTGAGTTTGTTTAAAAGGTGCAGCCTGGTGATCAAACTAGAGAGACAGAACCTCTCTYTTCTGTCTCACTTTCCTTGCATAAAGAATAATAAGAAGTAGCACATATAACAATACAGGCAACAAACATACTAAGACCACAAAAGTGCAGTAATAGTGTACATAAACCACATTCAGAGATAAAGGTATTTGTAGCAAGGTACTGATCTAGTTGTTGTTTTTATTGTGTACATTAAACTAGTCCTTTACAGTAGATAAAAGCCACTTTTGGGAAGAGATCTTGCTACAAAAACTCRTAACAGTCTAAACTCCTAAAACCTTTCTAGCTAAAGGAAGCAAGTAACCCAAGAAAAAGAAAAGAAACATGAGCATCAAAAGGTGAATTGAGTAGCTCAACGTGAGATAATAAGTGCAAGTCGACCAAAGAAACTAGGCAACTCTCACCCACAGGTCCACCAACTACACCGCCTTGATTGGAATGCCACAATTTCTCTATAGAATTAAGATCTAAAAGTTAGCACACTCAAGCCTATCACAGGCAAATTAAAGAAAAAAACAACAACAAAAGTATATAACACATATTTAAACTATCAGCCGAGCATCAGCAAGGGGTCAGTTTAAAAAATCAAGTTTCAAGGATGCTTATACACATAAGAGTTGTACAATAGGTCAATAGAATTATTTCCACGGATATCAAAAGCCCGTGGATTATATCCMTTATGGAAAAGAAGGCTTCCAGTAGAGGACCTGAAGGTCAGCTCTCTTTATTCTGTTAGCTACCAAGCTGCTGTCAGTGATTASAACGTGGGAACTGCCCACACCAATGTCCAACTTTTAGCTTAACAATAGACAGGCTCATATCAGCATTCTACTGACAGCAGAAAATAATTTGGCAGTAGACTGCATTGCTTATTTGTCATCAATAATTTTATGTCAAGTATGTTCTAGACAAGTATTGGTGATCTGTGGCAAAAAAAATGTTTCCTGAACATCTTAGTGTTATGTCATGTGATAAAAAGCTCATCTGTGCACAGACAGAGGAGCACAGAGAGACAATGGCAGAAGTGGCAGCCTGGGTAATAAATACCCTGTCCCAGCTCCTCCCAGGCCTGTCAGTGCTCCACCTTCACAAGCCCAGATATGTACAGAAGAACAAGCACAGTCGGGAACCCAATGGATGCTCTCTCCAGGGTGTCCAGTCTGCCCCAGGGCTGTCCCAGGAGAGCCATCAGCCCCATAATCCAGGTGTGAAACCCAGCCTGAATAACAGGAGGCAACTCTATGGAGCACCAGAGGGTCTCCCCTTTTGGTCTGAGGGCAARGGTCACTGTCTAAGGGTAGAGAACACATTATAAAATGTAGGTGAAGAGCATTACATGCATGTACATAGTGCATGCATACATTTGCATGTGTGCAATATATTCTCAGCCTTGCTTTTGCTTGGACCTGAGGATATAGAGCTGCCTCATCTCTACCAGGATGATGGATTMGTCTCCCACTATGATTTAGCATTTTCCATGTAGTAATTTTGGCTCTGTACACTCCTATCCCTTTCTGTTTCCTTGTCCACAACGTCTGTGCAAACATTTTTATTTCTACAGTTTGTTGACAGTCTTTTATAAAAAGTAGTACTTTCTCAATACACTGTATACACAAAACATATAGTCTTCAGTTGGGACTCTGCAGGATTCATACTTTAAAAAGAAGCAAGAGTTACTTAGTGAAAACCTGCAGGTTTAGCTCTTGCTAAAGGCAAAACCATTCAGAAAGATGCTTATGAGGGAAATGATATACAAGCCTCCACCTGGGCCCTAGAACAAAAGAAATTTAAGATGACAAAGAGTGARAAAGATGTACATATCACTGAGCATTTGCCTAGTTTTGGCTAATAATACCTTGTCAAAATAAATTTGGTTGTCTTCAGAGAACTGCAAAGTTCATGTGCAACAATACAGCAAGGTGCAGCCCAAAACTGTGCATTATTAATAAAATAATAAGTGACAAGYTTTCTAAAAGAAAAATATCCTCTCATGAAACATTTGGTCAATCTTTGTCATATGGAAGAACTTTTTTAAAAAAAAACATAGCACAACACAGTGGTGTGGTATGGAGTGTTTTGTTTCTCTCTAAAGGTAAAAAGCTTTCAAAAGACAAAAATAACAGAACTGTTCTTTGTTTGCCAGTCAAACACAATACAYGCACAACAAAGGTGTAAAAAYGTCTATGTGTAGATCAGGAACTGATTGCAAATTATTCGGTGTAATTAACCTTTTAAGTCATTGAGTTATTCTCCTAATTTTGCTTTTAAATCTTTTTTCCTCATTCACTCTTCTATTTTTAATAATAATTATCATTTTCCGGGACAAGGAGAACAATTTATGTGCTGAATATATGACGCAGATTGTCTCTGTTGTTTCAAGCCGTAGTCATTTCATGTTACAAAAGCCTGTTCCAATGGATTGATAATGTGGCATAGAACTGCATGATTTTTACCACTGATTCCAGTGACTGAAATTACAGTCCATAAAAGTTCCGATGATCCTGGAAACTGTATTTTAAGGAGTGTCTCTCAACTGTGAATTAGTCAACAAACCATAAAGAAATCTCTTTTATAAGTTAGAACACACTGAAACTGATGAAAAAATTCTTAGCAGACTACATGCAAATAAACATCTTCTTTGGTGAGTTTTGCATTAAACCCCAACCTCCAGCTTCATTTATTTCAAGGGACTGCACAATTTACACTTTATGAGAGTAAACCAGAAACAAGATGTTTTCATATAAAATTTTCACCCGATAAAACCATATTTTTTAAAGAAGCCCACAAACTGTGAGAGGTGCTTCACTAAAACACAGACCTGGTATAATTATTCTTCCAGACTGGGTTTCTTCTTTACCCTCTCTCATTTTTATGTTTATTCTCACCCCCTCTACAGCACATGAAAAGACATGACTTATAACCTGTCTTAATCATTTTCACCACAATACACTTTTAGTTATTCTTACCCTCACACTACTTGCCAGCCATCAAGAGAGTTGTGAAACTGGAATTTGTGAATTCTAGTTGTAAGGCCTCCAAAAATCCCACTCACTCAACAAGGCTTTTAAAAGGGCTTACTGTTGTTCATATACTCTGAGTTGGACACACGGGAGAAATAATGACAAGATACTCTCAAGAGGTCAAAACAACGAAAAAAGACTTTACTGGCAACTTTGGAAAACCAAAAAACTTTGGCAAAAGGTTTGGTGCAACATTCAATCAACACAAAACACTTCTCAAAGCATTRACTTGGCTCATTCAGTTTTAAGTTACTGAAAAATTCCGAGAAGAGGGAACTAGAAGAAGGAGAAAGAGAAAGTGAGAAAGACAGAAAATATATATAAAAGCACATATACAGTTACCAGCTCTTATGTTCCAGTGGTGTTCAGACAGAAATTCCAAGGTGAAGAGGTAGGGTCAAGACACGTGTTTGCTGTATGTTCAGCCTTAAATGCCCCTTGGCCTTCCTGGGCCCTTCCCCCCACCCCGGGAAATTTCCGGTCATTTGGCCACTCAGGACCTGGGTTAGGGGCTCCAGAGGAGGGTGTGGAGCATTGCCTCTGGTGTGCCAGAGATAGGCAGGCGCTGCCAGGCTGGAATACAGGCTTTAGGGGAAGGAGGTGTATAGGGCAGGGCACTGCCTCACCAGTGCAAAACCCAACATGGCCCTACCCCCACAGACATGCACACCAAAATGTCTGGAGACATYGTCCTTCCAATCTCTTACACCAGGATGACTAACTTAATATTTGTCTTAAAATTAAATGATTCAGTGGGTCATACTACCTCCCCAGTGGCTTAGGTATCATTCATTTTTAGAGGAAGGGAAGTTAACAAATATGGGGGAAAAAAAATCTCCCAATCCAGCATAACATTGCTGTAGCTGTCAGCCTTCGTTACATTCCCAGTGAATTATTTTAGCTATCAAAAAAATTTCCATTTCCTGTGTTTACTTGGTCAAATACAAGTGACACTCCAAATATAAAGAACCAAAATGGCCAGAGAAATAGCTCTGGAAATACCACCTATACAAGGTACAGGAAAGAAAATATAGGATTCCATTTCTTTATCATCATCAGACACAGGATTGCTGAGATATAAGAGCACATTTTTTTCTCTGTTGTTAGAGATGTACTGAAATAATTATGTTGATATGAAAGAGAAGCAGTAGAAGCTTGCCCCACTTTTCAGAAAACGGAGTGTTCTACTACAGCCAGGTGGCAAAACCAATAATCATCGCTACTAAAACGTTGTTCTACATTTTCAGAACCACCCATAAATCAACATTTCTCAACAGACTAGTACATTTTCAAGACTTAGTGATAATTTTTTCCAAACCCATAAATATTTTTATAGGTATCCGCAGGTGGATACTCCTAGAGCACTCCAATCTTTTAAAAGCAACAGCAGATTTATATCAAAGATAACAGAGTAGTTTTTAAAGTGATGTACGCTTCACTTGACAATATGAAAGAAAAACAACAGTCTAGAATTCACAGGAGTAAGTGGTAATATTCACTTCCATGAACAAAAAGAATGACAGATCACTGGTTTTCCACATAACTATGAGGAAACTAGCCAAGACAGATGTTCCTACTAGGAAAAAAATACACCGCAAAGCTTCACACCTCTATCTGTTACCTGTCAAGCTGCTTCTACTTTTTGGCCTTGGATGCTAGGCTTTCGGGTTGGGTTTTCTTCAGAGCTTGGAGGAAAAGCATTTAGGCACAGAGGGTGAAAGGACAGAATAACTCGATATCTAACTATTTTCTTACACAAAGCAGGGAGGCTGTAGGTTGACAAAAGAAAAAAATCCTGAAGTTAGGAAAAAAATTGTTTCACATTAAACAATCCCCTTAGAGTATTACAACTGCAATGAAATTCTCAAAAAGTATAAATTTATTAGACGCCAATACATGTTTTGCACATTGCAATCAAAAAGGTATTTAGAATGGAAGCCTATTCAGTTTAAGAATTTACAGCTTGAGAAAAGTTATAGAAATTCTGTCATCTAGCTGCAGCTTTGTAAATATCTGCTATAAAGGCAACTGCAAACAAAATCTCACTCTTATTTTAATAATTAAAGTACAATTAGAGTTTGCAGGAGAATGTCCAAAAGCTGGAAGTTAAAAATGAAAAGGAACATAAGCATAGAAGTGTCCTAAAAAAAAAAAAAAAATTAAACAAAGAATAGAAAAATTAATTATACAAGGATTTTCCTGTTTTGTTTCCCTCTGTCAACAACAAAATTAACATATAATGTATTTGTAAACGTTGTAAGCAATATCAACTTGCTCAAAGCTACTGTTACATTGACAACATTAGTCATTTCACTGAATCCCTCAAAATTCTTATATCAGTCTCCACGATAATCCTGGAAAATTACATTTTATTAAAAGAAAAAAAGAATCTGTTCCAAGCCAACTGCAACCCATAACCAAATTTCATTCTTTCTCCTTGTCTCTAGGTCCCAGGATATAACAGCCTGATTCAGTTCACCGCGGAAAAAAGGCACTGACACAAAATTCAATTCAAAATCCAAACAAAGATTTCTTCTAGCACTTAGTCTCCATAATCCTTCGATACTAAAATAAACTCTCACTGGTCAGCTATAACTCATTTGAATTCAACAAATGCATGCACATACAAAACCAAAACAGATATCGCTGAGAGTTTCCACTGTAAATTCAGGGGAATTCAAGTCTGGCCTTTAAAGACCTGAGATGTAGCCTCACCATCCAGTAGACAGGATTGAGTTTTATGCAGTTAATGAATTTGAACAGTGGGTACATCAAAGCATTCCCTCCTCTCTAAGCATTCCTTCCACAGGCAGCTACTGACAAAGTTATTTCAGAGATTAGAGCCATGCATTAATGAAGACATCATTACCTGATAACACAGTCATTAATATGTCTTACTGCTAATTATTTTTGTCATTAGAAAACAATGATCTATGGCTACAAGTTTTAACAGGAATATATCAGCAAAATCGACTCTAATCTTGTATTAAGCACACAACAAATGGAAATGTTTCACAGAATTAGACCCTAGAATAGGATACTAGTATGGGTTTTATAGACTGTAGAGATGAAGAGAAAATAACCTATAGAATTTTAAAGACTAATTCATAAGCTTTCTTAAAGGAACTGCCATTTCTAGGATTTTGTCATAATCAAAACATTGTATCATAGAATAAGGAATTCTAAAGGGAAATTATTTTAGCAAGTTTTTTTTTTGTTTGTTTGCTGGTGCATAATGCAATCACAACTGTGCTGAATTGGACTCTTTTGGGTGACTTCTATGGACTTTGGAATAGATCCTTAATTGTTTTGCTGTTATCATTGTGATTTTTTTTCAACATGGCACCGCTATGGGCCAAGCACGTTAAGAATGTATACATGGAATTATACCACAGTGCAAATGGACACAAACAATAACCACAATTAAGCGTTTAAATCAAAGCTTGTCAAGCCAATAACAGAATCTCACCTTCTCAAGAAGCAGTACTGACAAAATACAATACTCAATAATTAGAGACAGAGGGAAAAGCACTTCAATTTCTGTTTTTACAACATGATCGATATCATATCATCAAAATCACACACTTTAGGCTTACCCTTACAGTAAGTCTGCAGACTATCACCAGAAGTTGAATTTGATCAAAAAAAGTAATTGAAAAAGACAAACTGGCTTTACTGTGTAACCTTGGCTATACTGTATAACTACTTTTTGAGACCAGCATTCAGAATGAAAATTCCTATAACTAGTCCAGCACATACTGTGAAACTAAAGGAATATTTATTTGTGAGCAAAAAAATCTCCACTTTGCTCTAAATAAATCTCCATTAATTTCTTCCCCCACTTGATTTGTATGCTTAGTTGCCAGGATCTCCCCAATCCTTTTTCTTTCTTTTTGATTTTATGTCAGTTCTGGAGCTCCTGTTCTTTTCCCACAAGTCATCCATATATCAATACATCCATTCCCCAAGGTGCCTCAGAAACATCCATTCTGCAGGAGAAGACTAGAACTGGCATTCTAATAGTCTAGCATTAGTCCCATAAGACAGTTTTGACATGGCTTTGCACCCAAAGTATTCACCTGCTTCCAGGCACTATCAGCATGAAACAAACTGGCATGATCTATTTGCCTGTCCCAGCCCTTTAGAAAAGCTACAAATGAACATGAGCAGATTAGAACAGACCTAATCCATCTCTAGGATTTTAAAACAAGTCACAAATTACCTATATCCATATCTTTAATATAAAATACAGGCCAAAATTAAGAATTTGGTGGGTGAAACAGACCAGGTGAATCTTGTATCTAGAGGGCAGCATGTTTTTGACAGCAATCATAAGGCTTTGCAGCCTGAACTTTAGACTAGAGGAAAGTGAAGGTAGAATCGGCTAACCTGTGGTCCAGAGATGGCAAAAGGGACTGTATTGTACTTTCTCCTAGAAATACAAGGAGCCTTGTTTTTATTTCCTTCTGAAGTGAAGCTTGGTAAAGTGAACTCCTAAAGACAAAAGCAAGATAAGAAAGAAAGGGTAAAGAAAAGAAAACAAAACAGAGCTGAGATGGCAAGTCTTACTCCTAGTCTCTACACTAACACCAGAATGGTTTTGACCAAAACCTTCCATAAAATTACAGCCTTGATCAGAAAAATATTATAGAAAGTTTTTGCCTTGTCAATTCAACATGAAATAGTCTGTCCATTTTATATATATCCAGGGAAAAAAAAAAAAGAAACTCACTTTTTTTTCTTTCATGTCAAAACCATGTCAGTAACAAGTCTGCTTACCTGTGAAAACAAACATCACATTGGATTTCGGACATGTTATCAAGCTGTCACTTTTTAGTTGGCAAAAGTTGTTTCCACCTACTCTTACTATCTCTTGTTTTCCCTCCTTTTCTCAAAATTAGGCTAGCAACTATTTTCAGAGGAACGTATTTTTTTTTTTTAATTCTTGATTTTAAGGATCTAACGTTTGTTCACTATATTGTCATGTATGTCATATTGACATTCAGGAAATCTTAGTGCTCTAAAATCTTTAAACAGCAAGAGCTATTTGTAATCTTTCTAGCAAGGTTATAGGGTCTACTTCAGCTGTTCAAAAACTGGAATAACAACTATCAGTAAAACTGTAATGCTAGAGAGAGTAGTAGGGTATTCATGTGTCATCTGACATCTTACCCATCCTTCCTTTTCTTCCAACAAATCTTTATTCCAGGCACACAAGTAGTCCTTTAACCCAGATAAATGTAGTACCATATACTGCAAGGGTATTTCTGTAAGAAATTAAACAAAACAGATTCTGAGAATACACTTTTTTGACAGCATAATGCAGTCAATGGACAATATCAACATACTATTTAAAAGACACTACAAAATGAAAACAGATTGCTTCAAAACACATCCACTTAAAAATCCGTTTGTCCCAAAAATTGTTTTGGTTTATGGTATAGCATGTAGGTGAAGTAACAGGACACTAAAGGAGCCAATATGCATCTTCCTGCACAGTACCTGCACTGCTGAGTCTGTACCTGGGGTGTTCTGCTAGTCTGTCTTCCTTAATGCCAGTGATTTACTCACATCCATTCTTCGAAGCACATTACTAGCTCCTTATCACTATTGCTCTTTGGGAGAAGAACAGGTAAAGTCACAATGGAGAGAAGACTTCTTTCAACTGCAGCATTTGTGTCTCTATATTTGAATGTAAAAAAATTGTGTCACTGGAAAACCCACAAGGCAAAAACTCAGTTCTTCCAGTAACACCTATTAGGAACCGAGATTTCTTTTTATTTCCTCTCATTAAACAGCAAGAAAAAAAAGAAGCCCGTGGAAACATTCACTGAACACCTGAAACACACATAGGTGAAAAATCACCTGAAAATTCCCATGTCATGACCCAAATTCAGTTATCTCAGCACAGCAACATTCCAACTCTCCAAGTCCCCGCAGAAAGAAATAAGCTAGTTACAAGAATGACTAAGAGTAGCCATTCTATAGCATGGTTGCCCTGATTCTTCTCATGACAGAATTCAAATCCCTCCATTAAACCTGAGGTAGTACACACACAGTGCTCATTGGGACAGAGACGACTGACATTGCTTCCTGCTGAATAGTGGATTATAACGGAAAGGGCCAATCCAGGCTTTGATACCTGCTACATCTATATATTTCACAGAAGAAAATCAGATCAGTTTCGTGGGCAAAACCAGACCTCTGACACATCCTTTTATCAGGAAGCAAATCATGGCCTCATGTTTAAACATTCATATTAGAGCAGCCATTAAAAAGAAGGAAAAATAAAGGGGGCTTTATTACCTTTTCCTGACTAAGATTTAAAATTTTATAAGGCTAAATAAGGTGCCTAAAGAGGAAGAAATTGCTTCCACTGAGATGATTGAGCAAGTAAAGGAAACAAATATCGTGATTTTTTTAACTATAAAACTGCTATCAGTTCTCATTATTTTGAAAACTGGAAACATTCTGTTATAAAATTTTAAGCATGTTCTTCTGTAAAATTTTACGAATTGGATATTGTACTTAGAAGCGGTCTTTTAAGGTTTGCCTTTTTGGTTTCCTTCTTCTTTCACACTGGTGAGTCTGCCTCAGCAGAAGATGGGTATGGAGCTCCACCTAAAGGTACAAAAGTAAAGCTCTCTTTGAGAAATGTGACTGGCCAACTCACCAAAGTTTCACTTAAAGAAGAAAGAAAAAAAAAGGGGGGGGCTGAGGAGGTTTATTGATTTTCATTGATTACAGTGACGACAGGGCAAAGGGAGAGAAAAATCATAGTAACTGCAAAGCCAGGAGCAGTATAGTTCTACCTCTGCCACACTGCACTTCAGCTAATTACATCCCCAGGGTGATTATCTTGGCTTTGGTGCTAGACTAACACGGCTACAGAGCTGTAGCCAGGTGATATGGCTTTGTGCACTAGAACACTTAATGGGATGGACACCCCACAGGTATCTCTGTGAAATCCCACTGCAGCCCAGCATCAGTCTCAGATCTTTCCAAAAAGCAGCAGCACAAATGAGACATTTTTTTCCTCTGCACTTCAGCTGTCTTTTGAGCCTTTAGAACCCAGAAAGTCCAAAGAGTCACATTCCAATGGCGTAATTTTACCCTAGACATTGAGCCTAGATGTTTTCAGTCAAGAGTGGAACATATCAGTGTGTCTGCTCAGCTCCCATGCTGCACATCTCGACATTACAGTTTTGTCATTTGATGAAATACTGGCTTTGTAATTATTCAAATTAAATCTCTTTGTATTAGTTTAATTTATATTCTTATTATCTATGCAACAAACCTGCTTTTTTTTTAATAAAGACAATTAAGCAAAGAGGTAAGAAACAATTTGATACATAACACTTGTTCTGTTGAAAAGAAACAATAAAACCAAACTGGGTTTTTACACTATTGGACATAATTGGTGCATGTTTGCAGTGGATTGACCTTGGCTGGGTGCCMGGTGCCCACTAAGGTGCTCTATCACTCCCTTTCCCAGTGGGACAGGGGCAGGAATAAGATGAAAAATAACCAGGGGGTTGAGATAAGGCAGTTTTATTAAAGTGGCAGACAGAAACAAGCAAAGGTCTGTGCTCACGTAAGCAAAAAGGAAAAAAAAGAAGTCAATTTCTACTTCCCATCAGCAAGCAATGTTCGGACACTTCCCAGGAAGCAGGGCCTTAGCACTTGCGGTGGTTGCTCCAGAAAGCAAACATTACAGAATAATGAATGCCCCACTGTTCCTCCTCTCTCCCATAGTTTTTGTATCTGAGCTGACGTCATATGGTATGGAATATCCCTTTGGTTAATTTGGGTCAGCTGTCCTGGTTGTGTCCCCTCCCACGATCTTGCCCGTTCCCAACCGCTTGACGGGGGAAGGCATGTTAGAGGGACAGCACTGCTCAACAGTAGCCAAAACACTGCTGTGTTATCAACGCCCTTTGAGCTCCCAATGCAAAGCACAGCACTGGGAGGGCTGCTCAACTCTACCTCAGTCAGACCCCTTACAATGTTTCACAGTTGTGCTGCCTGAACACAGATCTGACGTCTCCCTTTATCCATTTTTTGAATTGCCTGATGTTGCACTCATGGCAGGATAATACACCAGGTGCGAGACATTCACCCTGCATGGACATGAGTAGTTGTTGCAGTTCCAGGGTTCTGAGACTCAGTATGTGTCCTGAGTGAGATCACTATTAGCAAAAGTATTAACCCTGCTCATGCATTTGCTAATGAAATGCAATTAGCGAGAAAGGACATGTGGCAGCTAGATGCTGCCTTGGTTTACATCATTTAACAAATTTAATGGCRTGAAATTTTATTCATTTACCCTTCTATTATATTGCCAGCAGAGCAGACAAACAAATTTGGGACGTTGGCCAAGACTGGCTAAGCCTTAGCACCATTTGTAAGGTGCTGGTATCTGTATGCAGAACTTCTTCACCCTCCCAACATTTGCTCTACTCTCTTGCACCATTTCAAAAAGGAAGTTCACATGTACATGAAAAACACCCAGGTGAAAAGCACGGCGTCTTGCTAGTTTGTCTCTCAATGAAAACATTTAACGTACAATTTACAGATGTTAAATTCAAAGGGGTAATCTAGTTCTTAATGTTATGCTCTCTCCTCTGTTAATGTTTTATGCTTTATAATAAGAAGTTTCTAAACTTACAGACTTGAAAAGGGACTGAACAATGAAAAGGTGGAGAGAAGAAGAAAGAAAATATCTGATCAAAGAGGAAAAATCTATGGTCAAACAACCAAAACCGTCACAAACTTGTAGAAAGACGTTTCAAGTAGCCACAGATTGAGGCTGGACAGGTGAATTTTGAAAAGGTGTGATTTCACGTTGCAGTGGCAGGTGATGAGAGCAATGACTTCTGTTCACTGTGCTGTGAACAATGACACCAGAATCAACACTGACTTTTTCAGTTCTATAGACTGCTGCTCAACTGGCAAAGGAAAGAAAAAAGTTAGGCACTCTACATCATCCCCAAAGGAAACATGCTTTTGAGTGAAAAATCCAAAGTAGGAAGTGACTTCTTAGACAACTCATCTCACCTCTACAGTGCTGCTTTTATTTACTTAGTCCAGTTAATTAATGAGGTATTCAAAGATATGTCACTGAGCTGCAGTATCCTAGGGGGACACCTCTGCACCTTCAGTGTAAACAACTTTGACACCTGAGCATTGTTACAGAGTAAATATCACAAAAGGAAAGAACAATGGAGATGCAAGACAAGAACCATGAGAAACGATGAAAGCTGATGGAATCTGTGCAGGAAGAGTAGAATTAGAGTCAGAGGAGTGTTCCAAATACCAAGTCAGAAAAGCAACAACCACAGAAAGACCACATCACTTGGGACAACCACAACTGTGAATTTTGGGACTGGCAAAGAACAAAAGTGACAAGAGGATCAGTGAAATTCTTATACTGACACAACCCAATGACTATTGAAGAAAATTGCACCCAAAAATTGAAAAGTCAGTCATGGGATTACAGTAAGGACAAAGCAAATGGAAGGACAGGCAATCAACATCCCGCTGGGAGCACAGTAGGCATTCAGTATGGAAGCAGGAAAAGCAGACTGCTGGGGTAGGGTGGCCAAGTTGCAATGGAGAACAAGGCAGCAGTGGAAATAGATAGATACATAAGTAGGACTTAGGGCTGTAGTTATCTTTAATTTCTAAATTGTAGATTAAATATATTTAATTTCATAAAAATATTTTATTAAATATATACAATTTGACACATAAGTTCTGTAGAGAAGTTGGTCTGTTTTTTCTTTTCAAGTGATGGATATGAACTGTAGAACTAGAAGCAGAATGTTGTGCATTGAGCTAACTCCTCCTTTCCAATCTTTCCTTCTTTTTCACATTTAGTATACAGTACAGGTCCTCCTAATTAAAATTAATTAAAAACTGCTTGCTAAATTATTGCAAGTGTACTTTGCTGAAGATAACAGTAAAGTACTAAGATATTTAACTGATCTTCAGAAAAAAAACCACCAACAATTACATATCCTGGAATAACAGTTTTTTCTCTTGTGTTAAGATATAAACTCTTTCCAATTTAGTGCAGCAACGGATTCAGTGTTCTGAAGACAAGTTGCAGGGTAAGGCCCAGATGAACTAGAAGTGTAGATGACATTCAGCCCCTATGTCAGAAAATTTCTGACATAATAATCAAACAGGTTTCCTACTGCAACTGAGAAATATCATTCAAATATCCTGAAGAGTAAATGAATAGACCAAAATAATTCCGGAGTCAAATCAGGATATTGATGCACAGATTTCTTTATTGTTTCATTTAATCTTACAAGTTCCTTTCAATATTATTATTTAGGCCTTGTGGGAAATTACACATATGCCCTCATGCTATCTATCCTCTTCTGCAAATGTACTGCTAATTGACAGGTATATCTTGTTCAACCTCTTTCAAAGTTGAATAACTTCCAAAATAGGCATTTGGCAGTTTTATTTATGAAAGTAATCACATTATACAAAGCGCCACTGCTTTAAATATACGCTCTATTGTGCAGATGAACGTTTTCTTTTGAAATCTGTACAGAACCATCCTACCTGCTGTGCTTTATTACAGAATCCAAGATTATCATGAAAACAAAAAACAGGTTGCCTTTTCAACTGTGTAGAAGCTTCTGCCAAAAACGGAACTTTTTTTTTTTTTTTTGAGAATATTGTTCATTCCCCTTTTCTGCCCCCTTTGGAAATTTCTGATCAGTTTACGTATTAATCCTGAAGACTGATGTGACACTAAAGGAGTGCATCATGCCTGCACATTACGAAAGCTCTGCAGCTTACTGATGTAAGCACTGGACCTGTAGACTGCCCAGAGAAGTCGTGGATGTTCCCTGCAACCTGGTCTAGTGGAAGGTGTCCCTGCCCTCAGGAGGGGGGTTGGAACTGGATGATCTTTAAGGACCCAAACCATTCTATGGTTCTGCGATTACACACCATACTGGATAAACACTGCTAATGATTGTGCCAAAGTTTAAACTACTCCAACTGAGCACAACACAGTAGTCCAGCTGGGTCCACCAGATGCTGTCAGCTGAATTCACTGGAAAGACTACCGCTGTTCTTCCACTGGTCAAAGCCCTCTTCTTGTCTTACCCTTCTTCATTTCTAATACAAATACTGAATTCACCTGAGGCATTGCCATGCAAAGGAGATATTCTGTACAAGTAAAGTGTTGTTTGGACTAGCAGGTCTGGGAAAAACAATGTTATCCTGAGTGAAGACCAGATGCATCAAATTGGCAATCACAAAGTTACTATTTCATACAGGAAAGAATCATAAACAACTAGCAACAAAGAATAGTGGGTATCAGACTTGATGCCAGAATGCCGTTTGGAGGGGCCCTTTGTTCACAGACTTGTCAATGATTTAAGACATCACTCATCCCAGCAGAGCTTTATTCTTCAATCTGCTTCTGCACATGCAGTTACTGAACATGTTACACTGGAACACCAACACAGCCATTTTCCCCAAGAAAGACAGAACTGTCTTCCCAACCGTCCTGTCTGAGAGCTGGTGGTTGTACTGATTCYCAGCCTGCTCAGTGCAGTAATGAAAGAGAATTTATTTAGATGTTAGAAGAAACAGCCTACATGCCTAGTGACAACGCACATGGGAAGAAAAAGAGTTTGCAGTTGTCCCTAATTTGTATTTTGATAGTATCACAGAGCCATTAAGGCTGGAAAAGATCACTAAGATCACCAAGTCCAGCCATCAACTAGCACCACCACCATGTTCACCTCTAAACCATGTCCTTAAGTACCATATCCATACATGTTCTGAACACTTCCAGGGATGGCAAGGCCACCACTTCCCTGGGGAGCCTGTTCAATGCTTGACCACTGTTTCCATGAAGAAATTTCTCCTAATATCTAAACTAAACCTTTGCTGGCATAACTTGAGGCCACTTCCTCTCAACCTATCACTTATTACCTGGGACAGGAGACCAAAACCCACCTCCCTACAACTTCCTTTCAGGTAGTTTTAGAGAGTGATAAGGTCACTCCTTTTCTTCAGGCTGAACAACTCCAGCTTCCTCAGCTGCTGCTCATCAGACTTGTGCTCCAGACCCTTCCCCAGCTCCATTGCCCTTCTCTGGATGCTCTCTAAGCACTTCAATGTCTTTCTTGTAGTGAGGGGCCCAAAACCAAAAAAGGACTGGGAGTGCAACCTCACCAGTGCTTGGTACAGGGGGAACATCACTTCTCTGGTTCTGCTGGCCACACTATTTTTGATACAAGTCAGAATGCCATTGGTCTTCTTGGTCACCTGGGCACACTGCTGAGTCATGTTACACCTGCTGTCAGTCAGCACCACCAGGGTCCTTTTCTGCTGGTCTCCTCTCCAGCCACTCTGACCCTCTGCTCCGGAGCACTGCATGGGGTTGTTCTGGCCCAAGCGCAGGACCCAACATTTTGCCATATGCAACTTCTATGAACCCCATACAATTGGCCTCTGCCCACTGTTCCAGCCTGTCCAGATCCCTCTGCCAGAGCCTTCCTGCCCTCCAGCAGATCAATACCCCTGCACAAAAGCCCCCTCATGGGGTAGGCTTATGTTTTATTTAAATTGAGGTCTTAACATTAGACATGTGACCGACTCTCTTAAAGTACATATGTTGCCCCTGCTTAGTAGCAAACTGAAGAACTGAGCCCAATAAACTTTAGCTTGCAAGGAGACTCTTCACTGAAAGGAATAAGGACTGAGCATGAAGAGTTTATGGCCTTTTGGGACAATGCTTGAATAATGAATATTATTTTCTTCCTTATCCCAGTTGGAAGCTTGTTTACTTCTTTAGTTGGAAGCTTGTTTACTTCATCTTATGGCATTATGTCTTGCTCCCACAGAAAGCCCCTTTAAATTCCATGTGCATCTGAACAGAGTTGCAGCTGATGGACCCTCGGGCAGGACCAATGCCTGACAGTATAATTTTTACCTTTAATTTTTGTCTTCCATTCCCCCAGTCTGGTAAGAGAAAAAGGCTAGAAATCACTCTTGACGTCTCTAAAGTTCTGAGACTCGGGCACAAATGTTCTTAGGGTGCATACAAAATACTATGAATAAATATCTCACAGATAAAAGCTGTTATGCATAACTTTCACAACATGTAAGATAGCATAAGTAAAATGATATAGTTTTAATTCACAAAGGGAAAGTGATAAGTAATGGGACCTAGAAGGGACAAATAAAAGTCAATAAGGAGGTGAATATGAGGGTGGGTATTTGAGTTAAATGGTTTATTGGTGATGTGTACTAGCATATAATTACTTGAATTGATAATCCTATTTTACATATTTAGGTGTATACTAATATTTTTTCCTTTCGGAATGAGACAATATAGCAATGTTGGTACATATAAGCAACTGAATCACACCAAATAATACTGACAGCTTGATTGGGAACAATAACTGAATAGGAGACCTGTGGGAGTGAGTTTCATGCTGTTAAAATGTGAATTTATACAATATGTTGCTGCTGGGCTTGCCTGGCATTCAGACAACTTTGCAGATGTCAATTTACCTGTGTAATCATATGATAATTTAGTAAAATTAGCATGTGAAATACTTCAGCATCTCCATATAGTTTGCTCATAATTGTAAAGCAAATATGTACTTACCAAGGTGTTTTCTTGCCCTGTGGTCACATAGGGACTTTGTCTACTGGTTTGTTATGTGTATGTGGAAGGTGTTGAAGCAGAGGTGTCACAGAAATGTTACTGAAAATACTGATGAAGGCAAAATAATATATTGTGGAAGGAGAGGAAAAAAAAGTGTGAATGATCCATATGCCCTTCCTGTACTATAGTAAATAAGTTAATTCTCTTTGGTAGAAAGGTAAGCATTACAAAAAACCATAAACAAATCACCACTCCACTTAGTTTTATTCACAATCTGTACAAGGTTGTGTTAAGTCCTCACCAAAGAAATACAACATCTAAGAGAAGCAAAGCTGATGCATTCTTGATAACTGATAGATTCAATTAAAAATCTTTTGGCAAACAGCATTGACGTGGTTCTCTACCCTCCCAAACTCCCAGTACCTCCATGCTAAGATAATTCTCAGCAAGCAAGTTGTATCTCAGATCCACCCTCAGATCTTCCACTTGCTCTTGACTTAAGTAAGTTTTCCCAGAGGTGCCCACTCATGGGTAATTTGTTCACTGCGTTCTCCAGTGGGTCCATTACACATACTGCTGGAACCAGCTGTGTCTATGTCTCAGTTTTGAGATAAATTTAAGAGAGGACCCTCTGGAATGAATCCTTTTCTCTAAAAGGGTTCCAACAATCCCTTTCCACCAATAGGAAATGAATACTAATAGATGAAAGTGAAAAAAAAGTAATGGTTTATTAACAAACAGAATGCCCACCCACAAGGCAAATCAAAAAGTAAATAGCTGTTAAACACTAAACCACCAGAACTCACTTCCCCACACACACACACAGAGGAACAAAGACCCAAAAATATGTCCAGAGCATTGGGCCAGTGTTGGAGGTATCACCCTTCCTGACACATGGTGCGAGATGGCGCCGACTTTCACACTGAGGGAAGTGAAGCATCCACAGAGGAATTTCAGCAGCAGGGGAAAACCCAGTGGCTACCTGGTGTCAACCTCTTCTCCACAGTAGTCACAGCAGACCAAACAGCTGGGTTGGAGCCTTTCAGTGTGCTTTCTCTCCTCCCCAGCTTGGCTCCCCAAGGCTTGGGGCTGGAATGGAGCAACCCCATCCCCTCCAGTCTCGGAGCAGCAGCTCTTTCAGTTCACATCAAGGCAGCCGAACGATTGCTACTCCAGCTTTTCCAAGCCAGGGAAGGTAAAATTTTGTTGCCTGGGCCAAAAAACAAGTCAGCCAAGCAGAAAAACCACGTTGCACAGTGCTGCAGAAAGCACCTGTGCAGCAAAGCAAGCAGCCTCTCCCCACCCCGGCCCCACACTCCTCCGGTCTAGGGCTTTAAAGGTACAGAATAGACTATCATAATAAATCACTCCAAGGCACTCCAGCATGGAGCAAACCCTGGTATCTTCCTACAGAGGCCACCTCTGCAGCTCCCACCTCCACCACTACCAAAACCTTACCACTACACCCAATACAGCCAGATATATTTCCTTCTGAAACCAGAAGTTTCAATTTCACTGTAATTACTCCCAAGTACTTCTGTTAAAACTCATGTACAACATATACACACAGAGGAAGTGCAATCTTTTAAGTGAAAATACAATGAGAGATTTTCACATTTTCCCCAAAGGGAAATACAAGCTTTAAAAAATTTTTAGTGGGACCAAACACCATCATTACCTCAGAAAGGCCAGTTTGTTTTTCAAAGCCAGATCTAACTGCTGCTGTAGTTTTGCAGTGACTCCATTATAGCAAGGTACCTCCCCACCTGCCTACCAATAATAAAGGTAGGAAAACTGAGTCTCCTCCAGTCACTGAAATATGCCACAACTAAGCCAAACCACACTCATGGGGTGCGTGTGGGTTCTCTGTTCATTTTGTCAGCATGATATCCTTGTTGCCATAGGAAACATTCAAAGACATGCTAATYTGCTTCCAGCACAGCAATGTTTAATCACCAATGATGTATTTCTCAGCACTCTCCAGTTCACTGCAAAACCGTGACTGTTCTTAACTTCGTTTACAGTAGTTGAAAGTGTGCTATAACTTAGTTTCAGGTGAAAGAGTAAAGTTAGACATCATTTATCTGGAGTGTGAGACTACAAAATTAAGATAGCAGAAAAGAACTGGTTTTAGCTAGTTCTAACTCCTCTGTAATTCCCAACTGTATTGATTCAGTAAACAACAGCAACAAAAAAATAGAAGTTATGTACTGTCAGATTCTGTGCTGTTGGGAAGATTCTTCTGTTGGGAAGCCAGGAATCCACCCCAGATGCTAACAGTTTAGAAGTAGGCGTTATTAAGTAGGACATTTTCAGGTTAGGTATCCATCATGAAGCAGCCCAGTACTAGGACATCCAGAACACAAATGAGTTTATACTTCCTGGCTGTGTAAGCAACTAGCCCTTAATAGCACCTGACTGGCCTAAATGAGGAACTTCTCCATCTGTAGTTTCTTTTCTGTGAATAGATACTGCAAATGAAAGCAGATGAGGGAGGAATACAATGCATTTATTTTGCAGTTGTAATCTTAACAGAATCACCAAGCTCGTACCTGACAAAAATGTTTCATTTGCCAAATGTTGAACAGGCATTTGTTAAGGCAGTTCCAGAGACAGTTTAAAAGATCTCATAGATAACTCTCTTTGTGCTGTTTTCTGTATTTCTTTGTTGGCCAATGTTGGCAATAAGTAAAGCAACACACACTGTGGAATTCCTAGCTTATCTTGTTGTCTCATTGCTGATATGCTTCTACATTCATTTTTGTCCTTCACCTCTGGTGGTACTGAGACATATTAATAGTCAACTACCTTAATGGACATATTGTTTTAACAGACCAGTCTTCGACCTAGTTCTAAGAAATCATTCTTCCTAATATTATATTGCTGTGAATTTATTTGCCTGGGAGTTAAGTCTGAGTTTCTACATATTAGGGACGATTATCATGGTACTTCTTCCCTTTGGTAAAATAGAGCTCGTTTAACATCATTTACCCATATGAATAGAGAACCAGATAATATCTTACAGCTTACACCATACTGCAGCACTATGCTAGCAAAATTCTACAGGAGCATAGAGACTGAATATGATTTTTTTTACATGAAAAGCTTTAAAATAGAGGCCTTTATCTCCCTGAATACATATATTCTACTGAGACATGGTTGAAAATAAATTTCACTTATTCCAAAAAAATGACTCAATTACATCTCCAGGAGAGACGCCATCTTAAAATAAAATAAATTCCATTGGAACAACTGTAAAATTACAACYCAATGTGTAGCAAAATTATTTATTGTCAGGATAATGAAAGATGTACAACTTATCTTGCGAACAAAAAGAAGAAAAACATTGTTGGCATAATTCAAACAAAATTGATATTCAGCATTGGTTGTTAAACATTCAAATATCCTGTACTTAACATTAATAACAAGCTCAGCCTCTGTTGAAGTTCTATCAGGGGACATTGCTTAGTATCATATGACTGTCCACAGACCAGGGAACCGTAAATAATGGCTTGCTTCAATTTTCTGGTCCCCCTTCTTCTTTTTTTCACATTTTTTTAAAAGAAAAAAAAAGAGCACAAAAAACTTGTTTCTATTTGCAGACTTCAGTGTCAGTAAATAGGGCCACCTACGGCTGTTTCATGTCTGTGGAAAAAGTTGTCTAGGGAGATTTCTGGAACACAACTGCTGCAACATCTGTGCAGAACATCCAAAGAAATGTGGTATAATGGTTATTTATGAATTTCTCTAAAGTCCCTTACATCCCTACTTTTGGAGAAATCCAGTGAAATTGCCCACAAATAGTCCTCCTTTCCTCCCCATGCAACATGTCTCTTCACAGTGGTCTTGGAGCAGGAGACCACAAAATAGCCCTTTGTGCAGTGCTCTCAGACTGCAATATCTCATTTTTATAAGATGCAACAGGAGAAGAAAAGCAATCTGTAAACATTAAGGAAGAGTATTTTTATGACAGACACCAGGATAGAGAATACTCCTGAGTTTTATCCCCTATTCCTTGAACAGACAAGTCATGAACTTCTTGGTGTTTACTTCCCATACCCACAACACAGTAAAATCCCAGCCGCTTCTGATGTCAGAGGCAAAATGCTCATCAGGTTTTGGAGGCAGGCTTTTACTCATCAACAGCAATCACCGCCAATCTGTTCAGCACACACAGGAGAAATAATTGTGATTTAGATATTTCAGTGCRCTTCTTGAATTTTAGGATCCCTATTGATCTACTGCTTTGGTTTTAGAACATGTCTTTAGGAGAGCTCATTGTTTTAAATTAATTGTTGTGATTCAGCTCTTTTAAAATAGTTTGCTCCAATCAATATTAACCTTTAAACATTTATTGCACATACCTTTTGTTTCACTCTTGCACCGCTCTAAAAATCAGTTGATTTAGTGTTAGGTACGGGCAGCGCRCAGAGGAAACATGCAACATCTGGAAAGGAAAATATTACAAGGACAGAGAAATATGCCATCCAGTGTCCCCAACAGAAATACTTCCAATTCAAAACCAAACAAATCTGCATAACTCAGAAAAAAACCCGCACTTATCCTAGACTTCGAAAGAACAAAGGGGCAAGCATTGAACGATACTGCAATGAGAAATGTTGAATATAGCCTTCTGTAGCAGTCACGATAAGGCACAAGCAAGATGTTACCTTTACCTTCAACAGCTGGAAAAAGTCTTATGCCTCCAAATTGCCATAGTGTACAAGATGTGAACACTTGAAGAAACAGGCGGATATTAATCTTTACTGCGCCCTAACCACAAAATTAAGTTTTAATTTTGTCAATAGTCCACAGCTTAGAGGTTGGTAGGGATTGAAAAGGGAGGAAGAGGCAGAGGAAAGAATAGAAGTATGTAAGAAAAGAGAAAGGAAAATGTGAATGAAGTAATGCCATACACCAGAGAGTTTGTGGGAAACTTTCAGTTCAAACATAGAACAGTCAGAGATTCATGTAAAAATTATTACTGAAAACTCAAGAATAGAGAAACAGCTCTGAACTCAGCAGAAGAGCTATTCGCCTATGTAGGGGTGAAATGGTGCTTGATAGTGTTATCCATCAGTAGAAGTAGTTTTAAACTGGAAATTTACCTTGGTACTTTACTTGAAGCCTAAATTATGCACTATAGCACCACACAGATGTAAGCCTTCCCTGCTTTTCTGAATGCTTGCATCTTCAATTATTTAGAACTCTTATTTAGAAATACAGTTACAAGGAGATAAAGTTAAAAAAATAAAAACTATTTAAATTTGGAGTTGGTAAGAAGCTACATTGAGCAACATGACTTGCCATAAGTAGAAACACACATCATTTGGGAAAACAACCTCTTTACAAGGACAGCACACAAAAGCATTCTTAATTTTATGTTTAAACTCTCAGTTAGGCATGTGTGCGGTACTGCCTCAACAAAAAGGCAGATATAATCCTCTGTTTCAGCAGTTTCCCACATCCATGTCTAAGGCTACAATATAACTTCCTTATTAAACCCAAGAAAGGAATGTGAGTAACTGACTTACTGGTACCATGCAAACTGGGTGGAACGCATAAAAAAAATATACTGGTATTTATCAGCAACTTCACAAAGTTACACTGTTTTCTTCCTTCTACAATAGCTGGCAGAATGTGGGTTGTTTTATGATATTCAGGTCCAGGGTGAGAGGGTGACAGAGGGAGGAAGACAGTAAAAATGAGTGCCATATTTCTGGAAGTCCATACATTTGCCACAAAAAAGAATAAAAGCCACTAGAGAAGCCACGCTGTTACCCTTAGTTTTGTTCTAGTACTTGGATGCCTTCATGAGTAGGCTACAAGTAAGGTTCCCTCTCTCATGTTGTCTCTAGTCCATAAACCTTGAAGTCATGGCTGAAAAACCACAAAGCTTTAATGGGAGAGACAGATGTTTCCCCAAACTAATTTACACTTTTAAACATTTTATTCAGACTAAAGTCAAAGGGCTAGAGATCACAGACTGCCAATTCATTTTGAATGYGGGCAGAAGGAAGAGAAAACAACCAAAGCTTAGAATCTTGCATCTTAAAGTAGTTTTCCACACACTAAAGAGAGAAGGAGAGCCAGAGCTGGCTGCAGACCTCTTCATTCTTCCAAATAGGTTTCACAAGGCAGGGAAAATATAGCTGCCTATCCCCAAAGACATGATTGAGATACTCTTAAAAACTAGTTTGAGGCTGTAAATAGGTGACTTCAGTGCTCACTCGCACGAAGCTCCTCTCTTGGAGAAAAAAGTTCAGACGTGTTTCTGCAGCATTTCCTTCTGCCTGACTTGTTAACTTCTGTCTCTCCATCCCCTTTTAATAACTGTCTGTTGTATATCTTCCCTGTTCCTTGAAAAGTCATTTAAATCCAGGACACAGGTGTGTAAATGCCATTCTTTCTTTCAGTTTTGAGATGTTTTGTTTTCACACCACAGCAAATTTAAGAAATTGAACAATGTAATAAAAATAAATAATTTTTTTTCTCCTAATTTTAATTATATTGCTCCCATATCAGACTTTTTAATGTGTTAGCCTTACTTATGTTGCTACCAAGGGAGAGCGGTATGGAAGACAGCAACATGCCTATGGAATGTGGAAATGGCTGGCTGGCTTCTGTTGCATTAGCTCAAGGTTATGTGCCTGTTCAGTCACTGCTAAAACACCCAGTGATCCCAAAATACCTTTGTCCTTCATTCTTGCATAAYTTGATGCTAACTATTGACTGCCCTRSCTTATTTCAGCATTCTACATCCTGTTACAGACAGGTGTGGAARCCACTGCTCCAGGCATATATATTTTGGTGCACTTCTACAAAGATATGTTAAGCCTGAGAGGCCATTTCACACTAAACCGTGATACTCCATCTCTTCACAGGTTTTTTGAAAACAAACTAGAAAAATCTCCTAGATGGCATTTCCAGATTTTACACCTAGGTCTGCTTGTAGACTATACTTTGAGATTCAGTATCTTTAGTCTAGCACTCTCTCTTCATGAGGATCAAGTCATGTATCTCAGCTTTCTACCATTACATACCGCACCACCTCCCCTCCTGACAAACAGTCRGTTTCAAAACAAGACACAAGAGCAAACACCTTGTCTTTAAAGCTGTAATGTCAAATCTGATTCTCAGCTGTCTTAGTCACTACAATAAATTCTGCACTATTGAAACAGGGTTAACACAGTTAGGAATGTCTGGATAAGTGCTCTCTGCCAGTAATAAAATAAACCAGATCTTCTAACCCTCCACCAGCTTGCAATATAAACATTGTGTAAATTCAGGATCATCAATAAAATAGACTCTCAGCCATTTTGTAGGCTGGCTAGAATGTTGTACTGCTGGCTAGAATGCTTTTCAGACACTGACATGTGCACTCCAATGAGGCAAATGAAAGGCTTTGGCAATAACCGATTTTGCCAATTCAGAGACTGAGACTTGCAAATAAATTGATTACAGAGAGAAGATGGATGCTGTCTTGATCTCCCAGAAGCAAAGAGTACAACTTCTTTCATATGACATGGCACAAAGAGCATTCTCCATGCCTGTTGGGCTGCTTTATAATATTACTGATAACCCACTGTTTCACTTGGTTTCATTWTACTCCACTTGGAGACTTCAAAACAAAGTCAAAGGTATTTGGATCCAATGAACTTAAAGCTTCATTACATTCTCAGTCAAGAAATCATCTCAATTAATACCAATTTCTAATGGCTAACTGACAATTTTCTGAAGCTACTCTACACAACCTCAACATTAATAAAAMCCAGTTTTATGAATAAATGAATATAATGTCCTTGAGTACATCTGCATATTGCTGACCCCCTTGGTAGGCATTGAAGAGTTTCTACTCTATTATGGCTTAAACTAAGACACTAAAATATGTATGCTGCCCAGATTGCATATAACACTTACTTCTCACTACTAAATGGAGTAAGAACTGCAAAATAAATCCAGCAAGAACATTAATTCAATCCATGTAAATGGATGTGGAGGAACAGAGRGCAAACAATATCTGCATTCCGGGTTCCAATTTGTAAGGTTTACATTGTTAAGTTAAAACCGTACTGGTGCACCGACTTTAAATTTCTCTGTTATGTCAGAAGTTTCATCTTTTTAAAAATTTTTAATTAAAAAAAATCACTATTGTTTTTAAAATTACTTTTTTTTTTGCTTCTTCACGATTATATCTCAGTTTTACCACAATCAAGCAGAAAGATCAAACATTGTGAGCATTTGACATATAATAACATAAGAAGTATGCTAACAATTCATTCAATACTTCTGATTAAAAAAACAATTTTTTTTTTAAAGAAACATTAGTTTGAAATATTAAGATGCACAGGCAATGCAAGCACCCACTACAGCTTCATGGAGAAATGTCTTCTCACTATAATATCTTCCTAGCTACATTACACAGAAAATACTGAGCTTTGTATCTAATGATTGCAATGTCTCTAAATCAAAGGTTGTATGTTAAAATGACCTTTCTTCTCCATTTCCTCCAATGTTTCAAAATCAGAATAAAATGCATCCAAGTACTAATACCGCCTTTTTATGCAGGACTAGAGAAGTTAAGGTGAATCAGGCTAAAGATGTTAAATTGCAACCATTACAACATACTTCTAGAAATTCTGTACCTGCATCATCACGGTAATTTTAAAGGACAAGATACAGTTTTCTTTAAGCCACCAAATCACAAGAAAAGTCAGCATCATGTCAGAGTAGAAAGAAGCAGCATTTAAGTCATCAGAGCCAGTGCCATGGCTTCACAGATCCTAAAGCTTTTTCTGAGAACAGATTTGGAACTAGTGCTGTTCAGAACAAAGTATACCTTATTTCAGAAAACCAAAGACTTTTTATGAAAAGGGGGCTGCTCAAATATAAAAACTTGAAATTCTGAAGGTCTAACAATGGACATTATATTTGCCATACAAAATAGTATTTTTGCATATACACAATATGCACACATCCACGTGCATCTGGATGGGCTGGACATTTTGAAAAAAATCAAAGCAAAAATATAACCATCAGTAAAACTTTTTACAATTATGCAAACACTCTTCTGAAAGATTAAACATATAGAGAATAATTGTGCAAAAACAATTTTCACAGAATCTTCTGAGCTGGGAGGGACCCACCAAAAGGATCATCAAGAGTCCAACTCTTAAGTGAATGGCCCATACAGGACTCAAACAACCTTGGTGTTATTAGCACCATGCCCCCACCAACTGAGCTAATATTAAATTCACTTATTACACAAGACCTGTACAGTCATATGTTCATGACTGAAGARTGAGGCGGTCATTACATACTTCAGTCAAAAAACAAAGCACACAACTATTCATGCTAATGGATTTTAGCCTATTGTATCTWTACAGTACAATAAGAAAAAAAATTACCCTGCTAACGGTAAATGCATTTTACCTCGAAAACTTTTGTGAAAATTTTAAGCAGATTGTCTGCTAGCGAATTATTATTTCCCTGAGGCTTTGCTTTTCTCTCCACTTCTGTTTTTCTTTTGTTTTGTTTTTTATTTTACCTCTGAAAAGGCATGAGCTCTATGCACGATTTATTTTCATCATTTTGCTTAAACCATGCAAATACAGAGAAACCTATTTCCATTTAGAGAGAGCTGCCAAACACTATCGTATAATAATTCATTTCACATAGCTGGAGAGAAGGGACTTAATGTTAAACTCTATGCAGTGATTGTCCTGTTGATCAATTTACATGACATAAAGGTGTCTACTTTGAAGCCTTCAGCTAAAAGCCACTTTGGAGAACTCTCTTATTCATTATAACTGCAAGTTAAATTAGACCCTGGAATAAGTGCCATACATTTTAGCTATTAATACAACCAATTAAAACRTCAATATTAACTGCAGTAGCAGTAATGAGGTACCACATTCTTCATGTGTTTCTCACTAAGTATTTATTTTTTTTCTGAAAAGCCTCCTGTCCTCTCAGAAATTCTCCTTCTCCCTGTAGCTACTTTTATTGCCAATTAATTGGTAATTGGGTCAAAGTAATGCTGCTTATGACTCACATACCTAGAATATAGTGATCTAAAACTAAAACACATCTGGAAAAGCTTTAATTTCTGTATGCCCATTTTATTAAGCTAAATCTTAGAAAATAAGGTGGATGCTTGACCAACAGATTTCTCAGGAAATATTCTAGTTTCTTCTCTTCCTTTTAAAGCAATAGTATTTCTGTGATTTATGTTTCTCCTGTAAAAACACCTGCTCTCTATTCAACATTAAAAACATCTGTCACCTTGCAAACTAGCACCTAGCTTTTTGAGTAATCCCCAGTGAAAGGTATTTTCTTGATACCCCACAAGAAGTCACCTGCACAGAACTGTGAACTGCTAGAAATAAGGATATGAAAATGTAAGACACTCTGTACTCAAAAGGGAAAAATAAAACTTCTATCTCTTCCTCAGTGGCAGATYTAGTGGCTGTAAACTACTGATATTGTTCTTAAAGCTTAAACCTATAGTTTCAGTACTTCATCAGCTCCTCTTGTATGTATTCCAAAGTGGCCACATCTGTTGATTTTGAATACCACATGTAGCAAGAGAACGACACATCTTCAAGGATCAAAGGGGTTACTGATGACRTCTTGCCTTCAAGGTGGCTGGTGCTGGTGCTGGTGTTCAAGCTACTGCATGTATTTTGCATGTAGGTACGCAGTCTAAATTTTGACATGTAAATAATTTAACAAATTCAGAGAATGAAAGCACCTTAATTTTTCTAGATAGCTTACTCTAGCAGGCGAAACATCTCTACTAAATTCCTACAAAGAAAAAGTTGTAGAAATAATTTACATTTTCAGAACACTGCATGTAGACAGAAAAAACCCCAGCATTTCTCTTGTGARTTGGTCTGCACATACCAGATGACTTCTATTGCTTAATAATAAAATCTTTCTCATCAAGTACAAAAAAAATTGCCTTTAAATGCATATGTTAATTGAACTATAAGATGCAGCAGGTAAAAAAATGAATGAAAATAATCTTGATGGCTATGAACAGGGATATTGAAATCACACAATCATTGAGGTTAGAAAGTGACCTCTCAAAATAATATAGTCCCAGCCCCCTATTCAAGGGGAGTCAACAAGGGTAGGTTGTCCAGGGCTTTGTCCTAAGTATGCCTCAGATGGTAGCACAAGGATAACRCCTCTGGGATAACGTATTTAAGAAGCGGGAAAAACTGCATGGGACCATGCAGCTGAAGAGAGGAGTGACAATGTGTGAGAAAAACAGCTCTGCAGATGCCAAGGTTAGTGAAGACCAAGAGGGAGGAGTCGCTCCAGAGCTTCCCCTGCAGCCCGTGGCGCAGACCATGGTGAGGCAGGCTATGTCCCTGAAGCCCGTGGAGAGCCCCACACCAGAGCAGGTGGATGCTGTGACCCTATGGGAAGCCTGCACTGGTGCAGGCTSCTGACAGGACCTGTGGCCTCATGGACAGAGGAGTCCATACTGGAGCGGGTTTGCTGGCAGAGCTTGTGACCTCGTGAGAAGCCTGCACTGAAGCAGCCTGTTCCTGAAGAACTACAGCCCATGGAAGGACCCCACACTGAAGCAGGGGAGGAGTGTGAGGAGTCCTCCACTTGAGGGGGAAGGAGGGGTGGAGACCACGTGTAATGAACTGACCCCATTCCCTGACCCTCTGCACCACTGGAGGGGATGAGGTAGAGAAAATAAAGAGTGAAGTTGAGGGTGRAAGAAGGGAGAGGTGGGGTGAAGATGTTTTATTTCTAATTACCCTACTCAAATTTGATTGGCAATAAATTAAACTAATCTCCCCAAGTCAAGTCTGTTTTGCTCATGATGGTAAYGGGTGACTGATCTCTCCCATGAGTCTTTGATTATATTTTCTCTGCCCTGTCCAGCTGAGGAAGGGACTGATAAAGCAGCCTTGGTGGGCACCTGGCATCCAGCCATGTTCAATCCACCACACCTACTTAAAAGTGTAAATGGAAATCTTAACTTATTGATGTCTGTTTTTCCACAAATACACTTGTGTTCTGCAGTAGTACGGAAGRGTTTCTTTAATGGTTTGCTCTCTCAAATATATATGTCCTGAAAAAACTCATCAAGAATATGACTATCTTGATCCACAAACTGATGTAATTCAGGTTTCCCCATAATGCAAAGAACATCCTTTTCCTAAATAATGAATTTGAATATTCCCATGTATTATACATTCATGACCACTGAGAAATAGAGTGCTCCCTCTGGAATGAGAAAGATTGAAATGTTCCCACTGAATGAAATAACATGTTCATATTGCAGCATTTCATCTGTGTCCCATAGGAACCTAGTAATTTTAGTGGTCAGTTTGCATTGACTTGATGGAGATTAGAGGTTACATACTGGATTCTTGCATCTAAATGTTCTTAGAACCATTTAAATTAATTATTTACCCCTTTCATGGCAAAAATTTTCTCCAGCCTGTAAAAACCAAGCCTTGTTCATATTATGAAAAGTGACATATTTCTCTAAAACATATGTTCTTTATTTCTGGATCTTCTATAACCTCATGTAATATAAGCACATAGATATGGAGGATCTTAAAAAAAAAATCGATTTAGAATTTCTAGGTAATCTGTTTAATCAATGCAGTAACTAACCTGTACTTACATACTAGAAAAAACAAAACTCGTTATTTTGTCAATCTGCAGTGTCACGTTCTATTTTACTGCTTAGAAGTAGAGTCAAAGCTATGTGAAGTGCTAAGTTTTACTATTTATATTTATTTAATATTGAAACGTTATCATTATTACATCATGTATCCAACATTCTCAAGTTGACAATATTTCAAAAAGATCAGTGTAAAGTAAAGTATTAAAAGCAAAGTATTAAAAGAACTGTTATATTTGAACTGAAGCAATTAAAAGGTTGAAAACTAAAGTGCTAGAGACATATAATTAATGAGAAAATGTGGGCACATATAATTTTTGTTACTTCATTAACAGTGAAAAATATTGGTTGTTGCTTTCCTGTAAATGAATAATTTGAAGTGAAATGGTCTATGAAGGAGCTGTTTTTGCTAGAAACTGAGTCAAGTCTAACATAAGTTCACAGGTGATTGTTACGTACTTATTCTACCTCCAACCTCGACCAAAACCATCTTCAGCTAATTAAGCAAATTAGATTAAACCAAACTCAGGAAAGATTTTGACTCATCCCATTTTGCTGCTGAAAAGCTGTTTGAAACAGTATTATTTTCCTTTATTTCTCTGRTCATTTCAGATACTCAAGTTTAAGAAAGTAGATGATGGAGAGAGACAGAAAGCACCTRCTCCTGAGTAGGTATCTATGGAAATGCACAGCCACACTGAAAAATAAATGTTCTTTTTAAAATCTGAGAAAGTGGTGTATTCTCCACTAGGCTAACATTTCTACATCACACTTTTTTTGTGCAATATTCATATACCCAGTAATACATCAGTGGGAATTTTCTATAGTCRAGGTCCAGGATTTAAAAATAAAAAAAGAAAAAAGGAAAGGAAATCTGGATCTTCAGAAGTTGTTTCTGTCATATGGTACATAAAGCTTACATGAAGATATATAAGGCCATTAAAGAGATCTCGAGAATATAAGTTTTACAAATAAACTACAAAATTTCTCTAAACAAGCAAGGAAGTACAAATCTCAATAATAATTACAGGAAGATATTGAATGCCAAGCAATATCATACAATGCTACACAATTTAGATGAAGAGCATCCTCACATCTGTTGAAAGAAATTTGCTTACTTACTAAATGTCATGTAGATTTTTCATATTTTTAGAATAAATACATAATTATGTACTATTTTTAAACAAAATACTGATTTTTTGACTATTTATTCCAATTGTTCTCTCTCAATCCTCCTTCCTCAGCCTCCCCTTCACAACCAAAAGAGACGTATCAAATATTCAATGATTTCCTCTGATACTCATTTTCTTAATTTGTGTTCTGCTTAGTCTAACTTTGGGATATCTGAAACAGAACAGTATAAGGGCCTAAATGGTAGCTTGATTTAGAATCACCTGGATTTCTCAGCGTATTAAATAGTTCTCTCCCTGATGTCCAGATCCCATAAACTAAACCTGAAGTATCAATATTGGACACTATACCAAGAAATGTGATCCAGAGAATCTGTTTCAGTGCTGTTATTCAACTGCCAGCAGAGCTTCACCAAGGGCAAGTCCTTCCTGACCAACCTCGTGRCTTTCTATGACAAAGTAACTACATCTGTGGACTAGGGAAGTGCTACAGGTGTCATCGAACTGAAATTTTGTAAAGCCTTTGACATGGTCCCCCAAAACATCCTTCTCCCTAAATTAGAGAGAAATGGCTCTGATGGATGGACTGTTAGATGCATACGAATGTGGCTGGATGGTCACATCCAGAAGGTAGTGGTCAATGGCTCAGAGTCCCAATGGATAACAGTGACAAGTGGTGTYCCTTGGGGGTCTGTATCGAGACCAATGTTATTTAATATCTTCATTAATGACATAGACAACAGAACTGAGTTCACCCTCAAAATCTGCAGATGACAGGAATCTGAGTGGTGCACTTGACACACCTGTAGGAGGGGATGCCATCCAGAGGGACCTGGACAAGCTCAAAAAATGGGCCAATAGGAATCTCATGTACTTTAACAAGACCAAGTCCAAGGTGCTCCACCTGGGTCAAGGCAGCGCCTGGTACCAACAGAGGCTGAGGGATGAACAGAGGGAGAGCAGCCCTGCTGAGAAGGACTTGGGGGTGCTGATGGAGGAGAGGCTGGACATGACCCAACAATGTGCACTCACAGCCCAGAAAGCCAAACATCCTGGGCTGCATCCAAAGCAGTGTGGCCAGCAGGGCGAGGCAGGGGATTCTGCCCCTCTGCTCTGCTCTGGTGAGATCCCACCTGGAACACTGCATCCARCTCTGGGGTCCCCAGCACAGGCAGGAGGCCACCAAGCTGATTAGAGGGATGAAGCATCTGTCCTCTGAGGAAAAGAGGAGAGAATTAGGTTTGTTCATCCTGGAAAAGAGAAGGCTTTGGGATGACCTGATTGCAGCCTTCCAGTACATGAAGGGAGCCTATGAGAAAGATGAAGAGGGACTTTTTACGAGGGCGTGTATTGACAGAACAAGAGTGACTGGTTTCAGACCGGAAGAGAGCAGAGTTTAGATCAGGTATTGGGAAAAAATTCTTTACTATGAGTGGTGAGATGCTGGAACAGGTTGCCCAGGGAAGTTGTGGATGCCTCGTGCCTGGAAATGTAGGGTAGGACCAAAGCCATCTACCATCATTCATTGCCTCAGGGTCCATGGTGAGCATTTTTTTGCACGTGAATCACCCTCTATTTTGTACACTTTTGTTGTTATTATTATTGTGGCTGTTACTGTTCATTTTCTTATCTCATTTGTTTCCAATAAATTGTTCTCCCAACCCGTGATCTTCACTTTTTGTGCCTCCAGTTCACAACTCCATCCTGCTGCCGCGGGAAGGGGGAAGGGAAGGGTGGGGAAGGGAGCGAGGTAGCAGCATGTGATTTGGGAGAGTCTCAGTGAGAGCACTGAATTCAGAAGTATCATTCCTAAACCGCAACATGCAAATGGTGTTTACTTGATACATTAAAGTGCAGATCAGATAGCCTCATGTGAGAGATGCTCTTCAACAACTGCCTGGAATTTAGCCAAAACCTTTAGTATCGTGCATAGAAGTCAGCACAAAAGGAAGGGAAAAAAAACTTGTTAATGTTGCAGACAGATGACTGGGTGCACCCTGTCTTGGGTGTTASCTAACTGAGCCAACTAATTTAGGTAGCTGAGTTACCAACTACGAGTAACTACCTGAGGTGACATAAGAAATTACTGGATATAAATGGATAACATCAACAGGTTAACATGTTTTTGAAAGCACATTAGRGAATAGATAGATTTCAAGATGTTTAAGGGGCAGTTGTGCAAAAAATGCCCAAAATTCAGTTGGTGATYGGAGGGGAAAGTAGGGGATCTTTTGGGACACAGATCTTCCAAGACCAGCAGTGCCCAGATAATCCCATTAATAATACCATTTCTATGAGCTGAGTGAGAATACGTGGATCTGTTCCATGAGCACACATTAAACCAAATTAGCTAGAGAGAAGAATCAGGGCAACCCAGTAGATTTGTTCATGTTTTCTGAGGAGGTCCTCAAAAGTGTTTTTCCCATCTTTTAATCTCTGTACAACAATTTGTGTCTGTACTGAGTGGCTGCACCAATTGGAAGCACATGCTTTGCCTTACAGGATCTGGAAACTGCAGACAAAAAGAGGAATACCCTCAGGTCTTGAAACCAAGGTATTTGGCTACTCTTAGCAATTTATATGGAGATTTGAGAGTGACAGAAAGAAAATTGTTTTCTATTTGAGAGAGGAAAGAAGAATGTCAATAATAAGCAGATGCCTGAAGTTCTTGATTTATCAAATGACCTTTCCAATCAGTTATTGCCTACTCTTATGATGACACTTTCACAAAAAGGTACTGCTTGCCAGTAAGTGATTTATGTCAACATAAAGTCAAAATTATCATCTTTTATGCCACGTTATTGGTACACATACTTGAATAAAGTTCTGCTTTTTTTTCTGTAATACTTTTGTGAGCTGATTCATGCTGTTGCATTACTTTGGGAAAACCTAATTTGCAAAAGCATCTGCTGTCATGTTTTGGCAAGTGCATCCACAATGCCTTCCCCTTGGACAGCACAGATCTGACAAAAATAAGAGGCAGGAACCTGATGAAATCTATTTGTCACTAAACCCAATAACCTTCCTTGTATATAATAGGAAAGATTTACTAGTACTGAGCCCATAACTGCACATTGCTGGAAGCAAACATCATGTTTTCTAAAAATAAATGCAGCATGTTGATAATACTCCCTGATAATCCATTTCTTTTATCCAAGAGAAGGAGGACTTTCATTTCCAGAGGCATTGGTTTCTTAAATATTTAAGACTTGGGCAATCACATCCTTTGAAAACTGACAATTCTCCTCAAAAGTATATCAAGGAGCCTAAATTGAACAGTCAATCTTTTGCAGGGATTAGAAAATTACAGAATGGTAAGAAAAGGAAATGTCGACACACTTTGCTTTCTTGGCTCCAGACACAGCAAAGTTGCAAAGTGTAAGCTGAGTCCTTGTGCTCTAGAGCCCTCAGAGAACTGAAGTATCTAAAAAGATTTGTTCAACTATTGCTGGAACAGTTATAATTTTTCAGAGACATTTTGCTCMCATAACCATTGTGTGGTTCTGGTCTTTAAGAGAGGCATCTACTCCTGTGTTCCCTTCTCCTCTCTCACCATGCCTCTGCCCAGCTTCCAAAACAAATTGGTTTAAACAAACACCACATTTAAACAGATAATTGTGTTCTACCACAAAAGTATAAAAAACCAAAACCCTCTTTTATAAATTGAGTTGTCCCATTACTGAGTAGAGAAAACTTAACTCCATCATTTTAAGATGGCAAACGTCCATTAGATTTGTTTAAAAATTTTAGAAGTAAATTAGTGAACTTAAAGAGTGAATACATGTGTACATTCTGCTGGTCTGCACACAGAATACCTGCAAATACAGAAAACCATTGCTAGAACAGTCTAAACCAGCACAACACAGGACTGGCCTTCAAGAGAGCTACCTGGAAGAACTACTTCCACTTGTTGCAGAATAATGTCTCGGGGAAAAAAAGTGATCAAATATAGTCAGTTACAGTTATTTACAAGGTTGCCTTGAATACAAGGGTTTGTAGATGCAGCTGTTGCACTGGGAAGAGCACCTTAAAAAAATTCATACAAATAGCTAGAGAGCATAAGTTGAATTTGTGATCACAGGGCTAATAAATTCAAAAATACAAAAATTAATACTACCCAAGGAGCAGTCCAGTTTAGTTCAGAATGACCACTCAAATGGCAGTGAGAGCACTGGAAAAGGTTGCCCAGAGAAGCTGTGGATGCCCCATCCCTGGAAGTGTTCAGGGCCAAGTTGAAAAGGGCCCTGAGCAACCTACTCTAGTGGGCGGCATCTCTGCCCATGGCAGGCGGGCTGAACTAAAAGATCTTTAAGGCCCTTCCAACCCAAGCCATTCTATGAGTTTATGACTTGTCACCATTAAAACGTTTTTAGTTATTGAGGATGGAAMAAAGCAACAAATAAAAAAAAAGGAAAAAACCTGCACACAAACCAAACTAATTGCCACACCCAAAGAAGAGCAAGGTGGATGCATTGTTGTCTCTAAATTTTAAGGAACRGCATACATTACTGCAAACTTCATAAAATTTCAAGAAAAGCTTTCAGAGAAGACAGCAGTTTCTGTGTTTTCTAGGTACTCATTGAACTTTAAAGTTTGTTACTTAAAATGCACCCTAAAAAGCACTCTACTTCGACAGCTAAATTTAAAATGATTTTAATGCAAGACACATACAAAAGAGAACAAGTCCTGTTCTTGGGTTGTGCAGGATGAAAAATTCTCCCAGAATTTTTGCTCACTTCTGGACGAACATGAATCTGCCTGGTGTGAGAGTGCCTTTCAGGGCTGAGCTTACAGCTGCACTTGCTGGGGTAGCAATGATGCCCTGCAGCCCTACTGCATGTCAGTGCAGGTCACTGAGGCAGCCACAGGGACTCAGTTGAGCTGGAACAGCAAATTAAGCCCTCTCTAAGTGGTTTAACATGAATTTTCTCCTTTCCACTCTACCCTAATCTGGACTGTGGCCTGCTTTAGAGCAGGGGGTAATGCTTACATATGTTTGGAACAATTATATCATGCAGAGAAAAAGGAGAAATCTTTCTTTTGTTGAAATGTCTCATGATGGTAAGAGTTCACTTACTGCCACTGACAAGAGGATACAATTTATTTGCTGTGCCTGTCACAGAGGTGGTCGGGGCAGTGCCATACTTGCAGCCAATTATTAACTTGAGGAGAGCTTTTTTCCAACACTATGCTGTTACCAGTATTGCAAAGTGACAGAGAAGAGTGCTTCCCACAGAGAACCCTGCAACAAGCTTTCCCCAAAGAAAGGCAGAAACTCCTTCCACTCCACTGTGATGCAAATAGCTCTCCCTAGCATGAGATCACTTATTCTCTATGTCCCCTAGCTCTCAAATACTAACAAAATTAGCTAGGAAGAGCTGCTCTACTTTCCCTTTCTAGGAGCAGAGTTACCAATCCAAGAAATTTTTGATGGTTTGGGAAGACTGTTCAAGATGGCCAGCTGTATGATGTTAAAACAGGATTCAGAATTGTGTCTATGGGTTGAAATACGTAAGGCAAGTAGAGATAATTGGAAACTGGGAAAGAGGAAGCTGTCTGAAACCTGCAAGGTCAAACAAACTCTTAAATTACATACTCTACAGTTATTCAGTGATGAACTAGTGCAAAGATACAGAGATGATCAAGTTGTAGGTTAAAATATTCTACAGCACTTCTGAATAAGCTTTCTGGAAATTTTTGTGTTACATAGGAGTGTTTAACAGACTTTTGGCAGCTCTGGTACAGTACAAGCAGCTGCTGTTCTAAGAAAAAAAAATAAATCCATGGATATAAAGGAATAGAGAAGCACTGGTGAATGGAAAAAAACATTGCCTGGATTCATTGCCAGAAATACATTTTATAAGTAAACAGCCACTTTTTCCCTTAAGATCTTTCAATATCTGTCCTTGCAGAAGACAGCTAAGTTACAGCTGTTCCAAAGAGTCAATGCAAGCCATCCAACAAAGCTATGGACCTTGGAATGGAGTTCCAGGCAACAAAATATTACCTGGCATTTTTATTGTGTAATTCACAGAGCTGTTTGTTTGTTGTTATTTAGGAGCACTGTAGTAGCAAGTTGTGTAAAAACAACACTTGCAAATCCCAAAAGTCTTATGAATTTTCATAATGAATGCTTATTCATTCTCATTAGTAAAATAGTGTAGCATTTCTCTTTTCTACAAGAGAAAAAAATGACATCATAACAACAAAAATAGCACAGAGAATCACAGAAAAAAACAACCCAATGCTAACTAAACTGGAGTCTGATAGTGACTCACGCAGATTATGTTGGAGATATCTACCAGTAACTGGATATACTGAAATAAAGACTTAGTTGTTAGAAAGACTATCTGAATCATGATATAGGATTATTCACTGAGAGAAATGAATGAATTCATCCCAGTGTGTCTTCATGAAACACAGAAACAGTGATCAGTTGTAAAATGTGACACAAGTTCTTTAAAGCACCTTTTCAGCTAAACTATACAGAAGGTATAAAACACACCCTAAAAACAACTTGAAAGTACACACAAGATAATAATTTAACTGACTTGATGGGGTACAGCCTAGGCAGTAAGCAAGAAACAAACAAAAAACCCCAACTTTAAATTCAAATGTTGCATATTCAATGAGGAGAARAGTACAACTAAAAGGACCAGTAACTCAAGCCAATACTTTTAATTAACCCTTAAGTTTTGTACAGCCTTAAGGTAAATCTTTTACTGGTTAAAGTCCTAAGACACAAATTGTTCTTCTAGTAAGAAAACAAGACAAGATTTGGTTTTTTGAATTGGTAGAGCAGAGTAGTAAGGGACTAAAGTGCCAGTCAACTGCAGTTTCATACTGCATTCAGAAGGCAAGAAACATGTCCAAGCTTTTCATAGAGCCACCTTACTTACATCCTGCATTTTCCTCCTACAAAAGTCAAAGAAATAACGGCACATAAAAACAATGGGGAAAACAGGAAAAGAAAAGGAAGATTTTGGTTTAAGTAATTTTGCCACTTGACTGAAACATTTCTAACAGCTGTACCTATGAATACAACTGAGTCTGAAAAAATGTAAAATTCACAAATACAATCTACAAGCTATTTACATTCTCTCTCCTGTTTACCCACATGCCC
Source organism: Amblyornis subalaris (assembly GCA_018881555.1). Taxonomy (NCBI): domain Eukaryota; kingdom Metazoa; phylum Chordata; class Aves; order Passeriformes; family Ptilonorhynchidae; genus Amblyornis; species Amblyornis subalaris. The sequence continues at coordinate 32,599,132 of JACAXG010000001.1, read as the reverse complement.
TAATTGATAAATGTTTATCTTTCCCAAAAGCGTAGCGGGATCACAACTGGAATAATGGGTAAGCCACTATTGTTGCCCCTAATCTCAGATTTGGAACACACCTTTTATTATTTTTACAGCCTCACTTAATAATATTCTGATTTTTATTTTTCATGTTCATTTGCTTTCTCTTAAAAACTTGTCATCCATACATGATTTCTATTTTCATAAGACCATTAGGCATGTGCTTCCAGAGGACTGTAAATCACAACTCTGTGAGGATGCGCTGATAGCTTTCACAGAACTCCTTCCCCCTTAACCATTTCCCAGCGTGAATTCCAGGGTGAATTTAAAGAGAGTTATACACATGGCCAAAACACTGATTTCAGACTCATCAACTTGACCATCCTCATTAAAAAAAATTACATAAGGGTTCGCAAACTAGGAGAAGCTGAAAACCAGAGTTTCACATGCTGCAAAAACTTAGCTACAGAGATGGCAGTTAAATACAAATTTTCTTAGATTTGCTTAGTATTCCACTGCTCCTTCCTGAATCAAGCCATTATTTCATAAAGATTTTTCGAGTTTGGTTTGTTAAGTGTTCACATCATCATCATCTTGCCAACAAATTAGCATAAATGGAAGACAGCACCAGTGTACTGTAGCAATAAGTAAGGAAGTTTCAGATACAATTTTTTTAATTCCTGAAGGGAGAGTTTAGCCTTTTTTTTTTACACTCCACAATTAAGTTACAACATGATCCACTTCAAAACAAAAAGGATAGGACACCAGAGGATTTCTTATGCTTGATCATAATCAAACCAATAAATACATCCTACTTTAATAATTCAGGGATCTCTCTGTCCAAGCATATTCTAACATTTGGAAATGATTATTATCTTTCCAAAATCTTTCCCACAAACGTGACACATTTAACACACCAATCATCATTTCTGTTTGGATCTCATATTTGAAATATTGACCTCTCTCAGCAAGACATAGGTTCACTGAAAACAGAAGAATAATGAGTTATTGATTCCATGCAACAGGACCAACAATTTGAGCAGTAACACKGAATTCGGGGACTGAGAACTCAGAAATTGAAGGAGCACAGAACCAAGTTAGAGGAAAAAAATAATGTTGAGATAAATGGTATTACATTTTTATTGCTTATCATTTTATTAAAAAAGAACAAAAAAAATCAGAGCTTATCAAGTATATATTTTCTTTTATTAAGACATAATAGAATAAAGTAGTAAAGGATTTTTTCCTTCTGATAAAAAGCATTGTGTTATTTTAAATCTCCCAGTGCAAATTYATTTCTTTCTTCGCTTAAAATTTTAAGTGACAAACAGTTCAGAGGATCAACCAAACTTCACCATTAGTCCACTTATTGGGAACCCCTTTGTCCAAATCCCTTCCAAGAATATGCAAGAACTGCTATTATTGATTCACTTGTGGTATTAAGGACTTCTGAAAAGTACCAACTGACACTGCTCTTGCAATGGTGTTGTACCCAGAGTTTATATAACCACTAAAGTGGTAATGCTCTATCCAAAAACAACTTGCTAGAATTGGACAACAGACTGAGTCAAACAATGGTTCATAACCTTCCCAGRGCTTTCCCCTGCAGGAGGGCTGGCTGAGACTGCAGGTGTTGATGTCTTTTGAGTTAACCAGGAAGACTTATGGGATTAATGTCGCAGACATGTGGCAAAGACAACATTCATGAAGCAGAAAGCAAATAAGAAATAATTAGCTCACACTTAAAATTCTACAAGAAGCCAACTGTTYTTTAATTCTCTTTAAGAAGAATAGCCTACACTACCATGTGCAGTCTTAAAGAGAATGCCTACTTACAGATTAGTTCACTTCCTTTGAAGAATTCACCATGTCCCTAGCATATATGCAAGAAATAGTATTTATAGCAAAGATTTAATATTGACAAGGGCATCCATGACATTCAGTTCTAATATAGTAACATTTGCAGCAATTCAGGCTGCTGAGTAAGAATTCATTTCTTTATATCACATCTAATTCATAAACATTCCTCACTTCATTTACTCATACTATTTCTTTTCTTTACCTAGAAAAAAAATGCTGAATTTTTAAGAAAATGTATTTTGCCATGCCTCAGCAGTTACCTCTGTCAGCAAGCATAAATCCTCCTACTACACACCAGAATTGGATATTCCAAAAACAAGGTTTCTCAAGCAGAAAAGTGACATTTCCAGGCTAAGCCTCCAAAAGTTTTATAATACAAGTTAGAAAGTTATGGAAGCAGAATTTCAGCCTTTGGAGTGCCTAGAGGAAAACTTACTGCATCAGGCAAAGGAGGAAGAGTGGGTAAGAATTGCACAAATTAGTAGCCAAATAATTCCCGTGGGTTCTGCCCATCTCTACAGCCAACTGAACTCTCAAGATGCTGCCAAACAGCTCCAAACAGAATGGGGAGTAGCAATGTCACCATCTCATTTCAGCCATACCGGCGTGTTTTGGAAGACGGAGCACAGTGCTTGTGTTGTTCTGAGCCAGAACTCAGTTCTGTCTCTTGTGCCAAAAAAATTGTAAGAAATGTCATCACAATCATCCAACAGACCTCAGATCCATCTCTCAAGCAAATATCAGAACCAGATTTACAATTTTCCAGGTGGCAGCAATGAATCTGAGAACATGCCTATATCGGTATATCATATTCCTACACCTTATTTGTTCATACTCACAGTGGATAAGATGTGTCACCTTCTTCCCCTTCCTAGGTAGTATCAAACACATCAAGAGCTACTTCTTCACCTTGGAATGAACCCAACCAGAAGGTGTTTACACACTTATGTAAAAATCTCGTTATGACATCGGGTTTTTGTGGGATTTTTTTCCCCACACAAGTGAAATACTCTCAGACTCCTAATGTCAGAAAGCAGGGCTTACAGATGGGGATAAATGCAAGAAAAACAATCATCAGTCGGCCTTAATACAATGCCTGTTGTATGTTTTCAGTGCAGTTAATCTGAAGACAAAGATGAGCAAATCAAAGATTAGTGATCTTTAATAATAAATTCCAGGCTGAATACCGAACATCTTCCAGGACTAGCAACAGCAGTAGCTGGAACACTTTACGTTTAGCCTGTTATGTATGTATGGGTAGCTACAAACTACATTCTACAGCTAGCTACATCCTACAACTAACATTCAGGTAGACTGGGCCAGTCTGTAGTAGATTTTAACTACAGATTAAAACTCCTCATTTTTCAAATCATTAAAAATGAACTATTTTCATACAAGACCTCAAATAAGTAAGGTTAGGTACTCAGTTCCTTTGACATAAACATGATTTAGTGTCTCAGGTCTTTCAATGAAGATCCAAGACAAGATCAGATGACAAAAAGGTCACCACTACTTTCCTGATGGCATACAAAGAAGTCCCTTTTAAAGTATAAAATGATCTTTAAATCATTATCTTTCCAGTCAGTAAGGAATGTGTACAGACTACAAAGTAATCTACCCTGACATAAGTAATAGTTCCACTTTCAGAAGGTAATACAATGTCATAACATAGTTTCCACAGTCATCCAATATAACTCTCCATAAAAATGTCAGCAGACAATATACAGCTGTTCTGCCTATGAAACTGATATGAAGGGCAGTAAAAAACCAGGCACATTATTGCATGTATGCTCTAGCATAGACACTGTAAAGTCCACATCCAAAAATCTTGCTCCATTTTCATACATTGCTTGAGTAGGTATACTGCATCTACTGTATTAGAATAAAGGCTGAATTAAAAAATAACCATACTTGTGCTAGTATCACCTGCTCACTTGAAAGGAATTTACACATGAGAAGGTGAAACCCTCAAGAATACATTGGCTCATGTTGGGGTCCTCGTCTGCATTGCTAGACAGAAGTCCATGGAAAACAGTATTTAAAGCAGTGCCCACTGCAAATCAGTCACACTCGTTTAAAGAATTTGCCTCTCACTCATTTTAAGAATTTGCCTCTGTCATGGTTTGCTGCCCGTGGGAAGCAAAACACCACCCAATCACTTGCTAATTCCCTGTCCATGGGATGAGGGAGAGAACCAGAAGTGTAAAAATGTGAGAACTTGTGGGTTGAGATAAAGACATTTTTAAAAGTAAGGCAAAACCATGCACACAAGCAAAGCAAAACAAGTCATTCGGTCACCACTTCCCATGGCCAAGAAAGTGTTCAGTTGTCTCCTGAAAATAAGGCCTCATCGCAGCTAAAAGCAACTTGAGAAGACAAACACCATCATGCCCAACATCACCCCCTCTTCCTTCTTCCCCTTCTGCCCCCTGTGCACAGCATTATGTAGTATGGGATATCCCTTGGGTCATTTGGGGTCAGCTGTCCTGGTTGTGTGCCCCCCCAACTTCTTGTACACTGTCAGCCTTCTTGCTGGTGGGACAGTTTGAGAAATATAAAAGACCTTGATGCTATATAAGCGCATCCACAACATAGCACCGTGGAAACTGCTATGAAGAAAATTAACTTTATCCCAGCAAAAACAAATAGAGCCAAAACCGATAGAGCCACATTGGTTAAATAGCCTGAGACAACCAGCTATCAAAAAGGTAGGTAAGGAAAGCAATTTTTTTTGTACGAGAGTGACAGATCAGTCAAGCTTAGTCAAAACATAGTTCTTCCTGTCAAAACCTTTAGAGCAGTAGCAAAGATATCACTCAGTTCAGCAGAGTTCGCTCATTCTTTCAGAGGCGAGGGCAGCACACAGCTTACAGCTCTTGAGAAAAACATGTCTGAAACAGACCTACCCATGAAAGCATCTCTCTAGTCACTAATTTTGTCTTGGTCTAAATTTTTACCTGGTACAACCCCTTTAAATATTCCTCAGAGAGTGTACATTTATGAGCCCTTGTCTGAGTACGCACAAACTGCACAAACTAAATGCAGTTAATTGAAGAAGACTCTCCAAGTCTCCTTCAAAGCTAGAGTTTTTGACAAAAATGCAAAGGTTTCCTAAGATGCTACAGGTTTTATCACTTTCACAGCATGTACTGAGACATAACCCAATTTTATGACTATTGAAATTATGGATTATCATTTTCCAGCCATGGTCTTGGTCCTTCTAGTCTACAGGCCTGTGTTGTCACATCAATCTCTTCACAGGATCACCACAGTGATGACACAAAGTAGGTCTTACTGGCATTGCAATACTAAAACGGAAAATGCTGATGCAGAAAGCACTTTTGAAATTTATTTTAGAAGATGGCATGTTTTCCTGGGGCATCAGAGTAAGACACCTGAACTTTGAAGACTTTGTGGGTAAGAAGGGTTGATGGGCAAGTAGAAGACTAAGACTTCTAAAAATATGGTAATTGTTGCTTGTGGGAAGGTTTATAGATACCCTTTGGGTTACAGCAGATGCAACTTCTTGAGGAAAAAAAGATATTTACAACACAGTGGGAGGGTTGGTTTGGGGATTTTATATTTAAGAATTTGGAACACTGGGATTGCCTCTGTAAAGGAAAAGAGAAGAAAAAAGAAAACAAATATTAAAAAGAGCATTATACCACCTCCCAACACAACTCCACTGACACTGAATGTTGCAGATGCAGTAGAGCACAAAGTTTGTGTCAGTGTGAAGTATCAATGACGAAGAGCTGTTCGTTTAAATAAATAAATAAAAAACCCACAACTCCAAAGAAATCTTCAGAGAAGCTTGCAGAGGCTGAGTGCCCTACTGCATGAAGAGATGAGAAGAAAAGGCTCATTGCAACGCGGGTTAATGGTTAATTAGAGAAACAACCTGCACTGTGAGGCAAAAAGTCCTTCCCGCTTATCTCAAATTCCTAGTGGAAATAAGTAGATATTATTGCTATCTTCAAAAGAGTCAAGTAGCAAGAAAGAAATATCTTCAGCTGAACAATACGCAAGCAGCCTCCTATTTAAGACAAGCCCCATTTGCTGGCTGTTATTCGGTAACAATTGGGAAAAAATATGAAGTAACAGGGTCAGAGAGAACCAAAAGAAAAAGGAAAAAAGAAGTGAGCCTAATACCTTGGACTTCAAAAGGGGTAGGATTGTTTTTTCTCAGTTAAATAAACCATCAAGTCAGACTCATCACTTGTAGTAAAGCTCATAAATCAGCTTAATTGTTTTAGTCCCACTTGCATTCTTGCCAAGGTATAAATTCATTAAATTCAGCTATTCTTCTTAAAGAAAAATAAATTCAAAGCATAGGGCTGCTGTTAACTTGCTTAGAGAAAAGGAAAAACTAGTAACTAAAAAATTAAACTCCTAAAACCAGAAATAGCAAATAAAAAAGTGAAGTTCTGTTTCAACTTTAATGTAAATTGAATGGTCCAGAAAAGTACAGAAATGAGTCAATATCATCTTAGTGGAGAGCAAGCAGAAGACAGTCCAGAAAAAAGAAGGGCAAAAATAGTAACCCTTGCCACTAAGCACACCAAACGTGAAATCCATTTCAATGAGTGTGTGAAAGATGCCAAAAAACTGTATGTCGTGTTGTTTATTTGGGTTTTGCCTGATTTTTTTTTTTCTCAGTTTCAGTATTGAGACACCGGCACTTGTTATACTTCCCAGAGCTTACTAATATACTCTTCTGTTACTGAGCTTTTCTTCCCTGTGAATATACTTTTAGAATGATCTTAACCTCTTCACATCAACAGCAGCAGATGAAAGTAGAATGCTGCAGGCAACATAACCACACACATAACAAACACAAAACATTAAGAATTTTCAATGTAAGCAGATCTCAAGAGTGTTTAACTGTCAGAATCTTAAGGCTAGGAAATATTTCTTAACTTCAGTTTTGGATGAAAATAAAGTTTGACAGAACTTCTAAAATCTCATCCTAGAGAATCTAAACATATTTCTGCTATGGAAATTTAGTCCACTTTCCAGTATTAAAGAATGTAATGTCATCCAAAAAGACCAATGTTTCTACAAGGACAAATTATATGACTTGGAACATTTTGATTTTTCCCTATTCTAAACAAATTTTGTTGTCTCCAGGGTAGCAGGGTCATAATATTCCACTTCATATGCAGTGACCTTATACCATAAGGTCATCTATCTCACCGTGTTTTTACCCGATTTGAATTTTGAGTCTTCTCCATTTTAAGTATCTTTGTCTTGTTCTCTCTTACATCCCCCTCAGAGATCCCTCTTCCACCTTTAGTACTCCCCTATAGAGCTTCACAATCATCCTGCATTACTCAAGTTGTAGTTCAACAAGGATTAAAAGCGCCATACTCACACACTCAATCTGTGCTACTACTTCAGTGTACCTAAAATAAGTGTAAGTGTTCTAGTTAAACCCCCGACATCTTCTTTCAAATTAAGAAAAGMTCTTGAGTTGGAAAAGATGATTTGGTTAGGGATGTTCTTCTGGCAAAGAGGTGCTGGTCAATATCTTGCCCTCATCCCTGTTATACTAACACATACAGACATATCAGCTTCACACCCTGAACATAAGGTTACTGTTTAGTTCCTTCCCTGTGTCTCCTTTCTCATAAAATTATGGTCTGTCATAATAGTTTACTCCAATATCTAGAAAACTCCTGAGGAAACAGAGCAACCTTCCACCCCAGAGAAACCCATGGGAATGGAAAGCTCCATGGAACCAGAATGCCCAGCACCATCCTTGATAAGGTTGATAGTGACTTTGACCACCAGTGAAACTCCATTGAACAGCTAGAATAGTTTGTTGTTCAGTGCCCTTGTTTTCCAGATATGCTGAATTCTGAGATATTTCCAATAAATTTCCATTTACCTTGCATGTTAATTATTCACAACTACAGCATTTTGAAGGGCTGTAGCAGTAAGCACAATAGCCATTTATTTGACCAGCTACTGCCCTAGAGCAAAGCCAGGAATATCTGTTAGAAGATTTCAGTGCCTCCTGGAGCCCTAGCGGCTTGTGCTTCTTCAGGTCTGTGAATTATCTTGAAAACAAAGTGAGACGCTCTCATACTAGAAAAATAGTAGGAACAGACTTGACAGAAAACAATTTATTTTCTAGGTCAACAGTCTCGACGCAATAAATGCTTTTCACTGTTTARGGATATAACAAACTCTCAGTACTCACAAGAGCAGCTTCAACACCCCATTGTGTCAGTAACAATAAACTCCAAGACCCACAGTGCAGTTTATACTTATTATCCCAACATGAAGCAATACTGTTCACTTTTTATAACCCAGAGCAATCTAGCTAATCAGTTCACTGAGTAGTATCAGATGAAGGTGTTTTAATGTTGATAGCCCTTTTCTGTCCTAGAAATTTGGATTAAGCATCTGGGATGACCAGAGATAAAAGTAGAAGAGTTAATATTTTCCTATTGTCAGGAATAGGCACTGTGTGTTCGGACAGCTGCATTACATTAGGGGAAGGGGAAGTGAAAGGGATGCCTCTCTCTAGCATCATAATACAGGGCTAGGAAGTGGAACTCTTCAGATGACTGCACATCACAAATCCATCAGTTATCTGCTCATCAGGTTCTTTGTGGCCCTTTACAGCAGTAAGAACAAATCTCTGGAAGTGAAAAGAATTCTAAAAGCCTCATAGAAGCCAATTCATACTAAGGAAAAGCAATTTGAAGAAAACACTTTGTTCCACTTCTTACTGTACCAAAAAGACCAAGCATTGACCTAAGGACACTGAGAAAACACAACTTTTCCACCCTGGAAAAAGGTCAAACAAATCTTTCCAGAAGTAATTTTAGAGTAAGACAGAAAGGAAAGTTCAGAAAAACAAAACAAAACAAAAAAAAAAAAAAAAAAAAACCAAAAAACAAGCAATAGGTAACCATGCAAGAAACATGTATAGCTGAAGCACGATGCTATTCTGCTCTGAAGCAATCTCACGTCTGACACATTCTCCATAATGGAAAGGGTTTTTTTATCAGCAGTGCATAGCAAAGACACACGCCTAAATTTAATCAAGTGGATATAAAAGCATAACCTAGGAATACACATGGATACAATTCAAAAAATATGGTTCAAATTGCATTCCAAGTGATTTGTCAGCAAAATCGATTTTGAGAAAATGGCTAAAAACTATTAGCAAGAGAGAAGAGGGTTTGTGTAAATGAATACAGCAGGACCAGAATTTTTTCCTCATTACACATTCTCCCCCCCCCGCAAGAAAGAAAAAGGACAAAAGTTCATCGTTGTCCATAAAGGAGTATGCTTTGATGGTTCCTCCCCAAATGAAAATATCTCATAGACTCATGGAATAGTTTGGGTTGTGAAGGACCTTAAAGATCATCTAGACCACTGCATCAAAGGTCTTTTACTGTGCTTTAAGATACCTAAAGAGGAAACATGCTGAAACACCAAAGGAGATCATATCAATTTTTTATTATTTGCTACCTTAAAATGGGCACAAAAACAACTTAGACATTTCTGAGGGTTCACATTATCCTTCATTACACTCTTAGGCTCGACTGAAGACATTCACATTAAGATGACGGCACTTCCTTGAGTCTTTATGAAGGGACCTCATAAAAAAATCAGAAATTCTAATATATTAAACAAGACACCATACACATGCATTCACAACACATTCATTGGCAAGGAGAGACCATCATAAAGTTACTGCCAGTCTGCAGAAAATGAGTTGCAGAGTTGAATATGAATTCCTACAGCAATACTAAGTATACAGTTCCAATGCATATTTCAGCATGTTTTAAAGTCATTTTTCCTAAGACTACACGCCTATGAAAGTGCTCTTGTTGAATGACACAGAACTGTTTAAAGAGGCTTTTCTTTGTTATTAGAGATGTAGTACTTAGCAGTCCATCCCCATTTTGAATTAACAGTCACAGACAAAACCTTCTGACGCATTTAGATCTGTGTGTATTTGCAGGTATAACCATGGTCCATTACTTAGAAGGAAAAAAAATCCCAGGACATTTCAACTTTAATATAGTTAAATTTATATTTATTTTATAGCCACAATAAAATACCACCTGTTTCATCAAACTAAAGAGACTACTGGAAAAAAAATCAAGGTGAACATTCTCACTGCAACAGGACAACAGAAGATACATGCTTTCCTGGTTAGACTTGGACTCTGTCCCTCAAATACTTACAATTGCCTGCACTATCCATAACGAAGAATAGCCTCAGCTGTGATTTCAGTGGTATGATATGCTGCTGTCACTGCAGAAAGCAAAGAAATCCAAAGCAGAGGAATCCTCATCATTATTTACATGACTGCTGTCATATTTTTCCTCATTTAAGACTATGAGGTGAAGATGTTAAAAACCTAGGGAGAAGGAGTTACTTGAATTTGCTTCTACACAAATACAAAAGATGAATTCTGGTTTCTCCTTCACACTCCTGCTGATCTCTGAGTGCTAGAAGAAATGCAGGTTTATGTGATGCCACAAGTCCTTTTTAAGATACTTGTTCAGACCCACCCTTCGTTCTCAGAAATCACTCCAGATCTGCCTGAAGTTGGTGACATGAATCATCTCCAATGAGGAAAAGTGTGAACAGCAAAATAGGGTATTTCGTCAAAGCAGGGAGTGGTGTCACAGCCCATCGATGGGACAAGTGATATTCAGTCTGAACAAAGATACTGTACCACAAGTCTGGGAGTTGTATGTTTTATTGCACAGTTGTTAAGGACACTTCCCTGTCCTACCATTCAGGGAACCCACAGCACCTGAGCTGGGACTGAGGCACCTTCCCAGTTACACACCCACACTCACACAGACAGACCAGGTTTCCTCATCAGTTCAGCCCCAGGTTTCCCATAGCAGTCTCGGTCACTTTCATCCTTAAGATAATTCAATCACGGTGCAATAACAAAATAACAGCTCCCAAAGCCGACTTCTCATTCCTGACGAGGCATCCAACACCTCCCTCCATATTTTCTCCTCTCCTGCAGCCATACAGAGCTCAAAGTGCTGTTGTCAGGCAAGGCACCTTTCTATACGCAGCAGAGTTTTCAATTTTGTGCTCTCATTTTGCTCCTGACCTAGATGTTTTTGAAAGGAGACGACAAAATTTTGTGAATGTTTTTGTAAAATGTCAGCCAAAACTTGTGAATGTTTTTGTAAAGATTCAGACAGATTTTGGAGAAATTTGTCTCTCTCATTTTGCTCCTTATCCACAGATTTTTGTAAGGAGTCATAAATCTTTTTATTCTTTCATGCCACCATCAGCATGACATGTAAGACATATTCCATATATGAAGACATGGATGGGGCAAGCATTGTCCATAAAGGGAAAGGGTTCAAGGCTTGGTATGTCCTGCTCCTGTGCTTTCTGGATCCACGCTGTTCCCCAGTCAGGGATGGAGACATCTGAGCCCATCCCAGCTATAAATAGCTAAAGGTCTGTTCAGTCCCTTTCAGCCTTGTGGATGCCTGTCCATGATGCCAATTTAGTGTCACAACCCTCCAGTAAGGGGGTGTGGTGCTTGTTGTTAAGTTCTCATCAGGCTGAACAAAAACACCAGACGTGTCGGGGAACTCCTATGTTTTATTGTACAGTTGCCTTAACTCTGGCAACCAGACCACTGCTTGGGCTCAAAAAGCGTTGGTTAACATATCCTTAAATTCTTACAATACACTTCCACAGAAGGTGTTGGCTAACAAGCCCCTGATTTTGTCCAGCACGCTTCAATAATTTGTCAACTCCCACAACAAACCCCTCAAAAGTGCTGGCTCACAAGCCAAAACATGCCAATTCAAAGGTGTGATTCGTGATGATCAGAGCCATCACACTGATTTGCGCAGGCCGACATATCCCAAGTTTCAGCAGGATTAATCAACATACTCCATGTATTTTATTATCTCTACTCTCTTGCTCCTTTTCCACACTATTTAAGTTGGAGTTATAAATGAATATGCTGAAGTGTGTCATGTCGGCACAATATTGGACACAAAATGCAGAAGACAAGGTGAATGTTTTTCCATTGAACTAGTGTGGTTTTCAGGCCTTCAGTAAAATGGACATCTCTAGTAAGCATCCATCGTCCCAGCCCCAGTCAGCTACTTCTTAAAGGGGAGACAGATCATAGAATTCCTTGGCAAGAATATAGTGTATATTAAAAATTTACACAAGTTCAAGAAGAGAGTGGACATATTCACAAAAAAAAATCCATTAAGGGTTACCTAACTAGAAAGAAATCACAGGTGGCTCTAAAATTCCTTGGAAATGACTGGTAAGAATTGGACAAGAAGCAGGAATATGTATTGTAGACATTTGCCCTGCTTATTTATTCTTTGTAACACTTGCCCTATTTTTTCATTCTTAGCTTGTTTTATACTTCCTAGCCAGTTATATCAGAGATAGGGTATGAATACACAATGACTTGTTTTGACTGAATACATATGCTCCTGTGGTGTAGTTTTTTCAGGACTCTTGACGTGGAAAAATCTTATTTCCCTGTAATTGGCTGGTTCAAATAACTCATACCTTTGTAATGGCTAATAATTAGACTTCTACACATCAGCATCAGCTCTGGGATAGTAAAGATACTGGCCAGTAAAATCTGACATTTTAAAATAAATAGTAGCACTGCAATTCATAGTTTAAAAATCACTGTTCTCTATTGCTTTAAGAGTATGGTTTACATTCTCAAGTAATCCAATAGACAAATGCCTGTAAAAGGTTTTTCCCCAAGACAGCATCTCAAAAGTTTCTGCCCACTCCATCTCATATTAATGGAATTAAACGTGCACGTCACTTCTCCAAATATATACCTGGCAGTTTGTTTTTCCTTCAGCTCTTACGATCACTGAGACTGATAACATGATCAGCCGTGGTTCACGTGTTGTCTGCGGCAGTGTTTTGCTCAATCTAAGCCTGTTAGTAAGACACATCCCTAGCTTGCTTGCAAATGACAGTCACTCTGTACATATGACATTATGGCTCTCTAATCTTTTCTGGGAACATAGGCTTTCTTTGACCTTATGCCTCTGAAATACAGCACCTACAACCAATATATTCGCACTGCTGTTGGAATCATARAGACCTCTATGAGCTCACCTGTGATAAATCTGTCCATCATTCCTAGCTGCCCAGTCAAGCACAGCTGCTGGCAATACCTACTGTTTCTAGCTCTCTCATATTTCTGCTAAAAACACTGTCCTGCAGTTTATCATTCCTGTCATTGCAATGAGGCCCCAAACTACCCTTGGACTACTTGCTCTTGAAGCATATATATAAACAGAGATATACATGATACAGATGTAGATACTCAGACTGTGAAAGTACACAGATTTAAAAGAAAATTACTGATTAGGAAATCATGTTTTTCACATATATCAGTACTTAAAATGTACAAGGACAACTAAATTTATATTCCACTTTTGTCCTATTCAACTGTCACCTCACTGTTACCTTAAACAGCTTAAGAGCACTGGTTTGTTTGCATATCCATTCAAAAATAGAGACAAAAGTCAGTCGCTCGATTCCAAAACTCATTTCTGTGCATCTGTTCAGATACCTGTAACCAAATGCAATCACTCGCCACAAAGAAATTTAACTGTTTCTAAGAACTCCTTATAATCATTCAGTAGACTTCCAGAATATTCTTTAAAACTCAGTTCCACCAAGTCTACTTCAATACTTTTGCATTTAAAATTTTGGTAACCTGGAAGTTTCTCAACCTTGAAGAAGTGGGAAGACTAAAGCAAAAGCCAGGTGTTCTGGGATATGTTGGAAGACCACAGCAACAAAGAGCAGTTTCAACGTGAAGATGCAGAGGCCACGGGTGCAGCAGGAGAAGAACCCAGCTTCACAAGGGGCTGTCCCATGGGATGTGGGAAGAGGACCTGGAGATGACCCCCTGAGCCTGAGCAGCGTCCTCTGAGAGAGCAGCACAGGGAGCACAGGAGCGATGGGTGCAGGGACAGCGCCTCAGGCACCCAGCTGTCCCAAGCACATCCCACTGCCAGACTCCCCCTGCCGTGGCCAAGGTTAGCAAAGCTACAGTGTCACATAATTTAAATTAGGATAAGATCTTTTGGAAGACATGAAGGACAAGGACATTTCCGAGTCACAGCACCTAGATGTTAGAAGCTAGTTTACGCTATAGGAGAGATGCTGCTAATAATGACATTTATAGAYGAAAAACTGACTTTCAAGTTTGCTTAACTGCATTGAGAGTAAATACCATTTCTTTTTTTTTTTTTGTCTGTGGTAGAGAAAACATCATTTCCCAATAGGTTGAATAAGACAGACTTACGAAAAAGTCTGGGTTTCCTGTCATACAACAAGAAGTATTTTTGGTCCTTTGCCTACAACACTCAAAAGTGAGAAAAGCCAATAAATTATTTGTTCCTCTATACCACAGAGGGCTCAGGAAATTTCTCTATCCACAGCAGGAAATACGAAGTATGAGGTGGTTATCTATTGTGTAATTCATCAGCCACATAAAATTTATGAACAATGACAGTCCAGAACTACACTCTCACCACTCTGCAAGACCATATTCAAAGAAATTGGTCTAGACTATTCATACTCTACACTTAGATAAGCTAAAACATTAAAAAAACCCAAACTAAAAATGCAAAAATAGATTTTTTTTCCGTACACCAAGGAAAAAGTAAAGAACTATGACAAAGATATTGCTGACAGCTAGTCAGTTATAGCAACATTCAAACTGCCATCAGAGCAGGAAGAAGGTACTAGAGGCACAAATTTGGCATGTAGTTTTCAGGAGAATTTTTCTTTGCAGCTAGTCAAGGTCAATTGAATATCTTGATACATGGAGCTGTCCACAGCTTCCCACTAAATCAGACATTTTGTCCAACTCAGACATTTTTTATTTATATGTAATATTTAACTAGCTCTTCAGAAAAATCTTAAACAAGAACCTTATCGAGAAGCAGCCTGGAATCTTGACTGCTGAGGAGAGTTTCAGGGAATAGAAATCAGTGCAAACTTTGGAATATTAATCTTGAGACAGAACCTCCTCCTGTTTGACTGTACAAGATGGAAATATAATGGAAGGTAGGACTTACTAAAACCAGAACCCCAAAAATCTCTGTCAGGATGGTTTCTTGCCCATTTTTATGCTGTCTTGCCATTGCTGTCAAAGCCCTGTCTCACGAGACAAAAAGCTACAGAAAACCAGACTTAATTTTCTTCACAAGGTACCACTTGGGCTCTCATTTAAGTGTTCATATTATTTCAGTTCAAGAAACACAACAGTAGAGTACAGCCTAAGGAAAGAATGATAATCTGCACTTGTTCTGCTGCTTCAGTTTAAACAGCTTAAAAAACCCCACACACTGTCACTAAAGGACAGGAGAAAGAATGGGAGTAATTAAGGCTGAGAGAAACAGCAGGAGTGAAGGACGCAGTACTACAGTTCACTGGTACTTTATTCTGAACAAAAATAAGGGCTCACAAGTTTAGGAAGAAACACAGGACAGACCCTAGATTTGTTTTACTTTGAAACACAAAGTTAAGCCTCCATGCTTTTAAAAACTGAATTTAAAATTGAAAAGCAGAACCAGATGCAATCTCTTAAAAGCTGAGCACTACATGTTACTTAAATAATAAACACATTTTACTCATAATTTATGTTCATGCTGCTGCACTCCTAACATAGCTGTGGGAATTCACATAAGCAGATGGAAAAAAAAGTTCAATTTCCTTCCTCAATATTCAGTATTCTAACATTTACCTGTAAATGAAAATCTGTTTCTAACAAATACATTGTCACCAGTGACATTTTGCGCTAACTACTGATAAATTAAATGATTACACAGAGATTCTAAGGATGCAGAATTAAACTGATCAGTCTTTCATATTAAACATCTGACATATTCATTGCATCTCCAGGGTACTATTTGGTAACAATAACTTGATCTCAGCTTTGTCTATTTCTTTCACTATTTCTCTTTATTTGAGATAAATATTTAACACAACTAGAGTAGGAAAAGCCCCTCTCAGAATTGCAATCAAAATTGAGGTAGAATGGGCTCTGGAACTGAAGCAAAACAGAAGAAAACATACAAGTACAAAAAGCTTGTTGGAAAGTTACCCCTCATGAGAGCAGAGCCAATCTTGCTGAATAAAACTAAGTCATTATAAATCCAAATGGGTCTTGAAATAAAGAATGGATATAATTTCTTCTGTAAACACCTGGGAACACAAACTACACCAGAGCCTTGAAAAGTATACAACTACTTTTAAAAACCTGGAACCAGTGAGTTTTGTAACAAAAAGGTAGAAAAACTTCCTAATAACGAGGGGCAAGCAAACAATCTTCCAGGTGTCTGTTGAACTCCATCCTCTAAGACTCATTCCTAGTCTCCTTCCACTCCCAAGTATACCTTTGTGAAGGTTTTGGTGCTACATTTTCTAGAAAACAGCATCAGTGGTGGCACACCAATTACCAACACAATATGTGAGCAAACTGCAGTATCAGTTTGTCCTTGGTCTCCTGATTTCAGAAAAGAATACCTGACTTCTTTTTAGGACAAGCTGAGCAAGTCCAGCAATGCAACATTTTCTATATACACACACACCCCCACCATCGTTGGAGATTAGCATTAGACAGGTCACCTGCACAGAAGAAATGGATACAGGCCATCCTAAAAGTTCTGTTTTGGGCTCAGCACAAGGACAACATTTTTAATCAGCGCAGGGGGTCATGGACRCAGAGGAGAGGCTTGGTCTATTTGTCCCTTACAGGTGTTTTGCAGGGAAAAATAATTGCCTGAGCATACAAAAATGGTGCACAGGTACAGGTAAAGATGATAGGGAAAAGTATCCCAGGTTTATAACTAAACAAGTGGAAAGGAGCTGTCTTTACAGTGAATCAGAAGGAAAATGCTCAAGAGGACCACACGAAGATAAAATTCCAAATAAGGAAACATAACTCCAGAAGTTACACAGTATGTTTCACCCACAAAAGTAAAAAGATGGAAAACTTGATGTACTGAAAAGTTTTTACATAATTCTGTCTCTCCATTACTACAAATTCATGCTAATTATAGAAAGCTTCTGTTGAAGCATTGGTTATCTATGGATAGGAGTTATGCCCGTGTAGCCTCTTCCTCAGAATAGAACACATCAAGTATAATAGAAACTACTAGAAAAGGCATTTAAGAAAAAAAAAGAAAAATAAATCACTAAATACAGTCTTTTCTCCTTTTGTTGTATTTGTGGCAAAGGTATTTCATTGTCAAGAAAATTGTAATTGCATCCAGTCAGATCTCAGACCCTAACTTGCACACCTATAGTTCAAATTCTAGAATTAGTCTGGATGCARGCAAAAGTTGTGCCCTTAATAAATGTGGATTTAGAGCTGCTTCATACACACAAGAATAGCATTAGACTTTTCAAGATAAAGAAAAGACTGAAATAAGACTATAAAACAGTAACATTAGCTGAAATGAACATGAAATGTCATTGATTGCATTTCCCTGTGCAATTCATGTGCAATATACTGTGCTAATTCATTACCTCAGAGTAATGTTTGATATTCACATTAAATACATGATTATACATTCATTCATGTAGAACCAACATAAAAAGGACCATGTTATACAGTCAGAGTTGGCAAAGTTTCACATCTCTACGTGTCTTTCCCCAGGTCATTAGCATTTTACCATTAATTCAAAAATTGCTATATAATCAGAAATACAAGTACATGTATATAGTTCTGTAGAAGGAATAAATCTTCATTATATAGCTTGTATTAATAAATATCTGTCATTGGGGGAAAAAGAAACTGTTAATAGGACGTTACAGACTAATCAAGGTGTCCTTGGCTGACTTATACTGCAGTATTTCACATAATGAGGACCATGACAAAGTTTGTGTTCCAAAACATTTTATGTCATTTTAACCTTCCCACAGGCATCAAGGTTAGTGCTAATCACTCCAGCCAAAGCCATTCACTTTAAAAAGCTAAAACCTAAAAAAAGGATGCTAATGAACCCAACAAAATACCAGCAGTTAATACATAGGCTCTTTAGCTGAATTCATTACTTAGGCACTGCACAAGATGTGTCTGAGAGTAACAGCAGCATCACAGGACACTGCATTCTGTCCATGACACAACTGATTTGACTTCAAAACATCCCATGTGAAGCAAACTGGTAAACAACCAGAAAATTTCCATTCCCCCTCAACACCAACAGTCTAGTACTTGTAGGACACCAAATAAATGAAGACAAATGATCTAATCTCTTATTTACTGTTTAAGTGTCTATCTCCTGGATCAGCGGTCTCCACATTTTTTTTATCATATATTCCTATTGGTAAACAAATTTGAGCACATACCTCCAATACATTCATAGTTATTTCTTTAGAAATTACACACACATASTATCCTTTTAACATATTGTGCACACAAAAATATAAATTAAAATAAGTATTAAATAATAAATATTTTAGTTGTCATTTTACTTATTAACAGCCAAAAAAACCCCTTTTTGCTCTCCCCCAAAAATATTACTAATTTTTTCAATTTTTTTCAGGGAGAGGTATGTGATCAAATATGGTCCATTATTTTTGACAATTTGGTTTAACACTTTGTGATGCAGTAATTCAAAAGTCTGGTTCAAAGTTCAATTTATTTCCATACTTATATTTTTTTTTTCGAAGTTCTTGTCCAATCTGGTAATTACATCATTTTTGCACCTCATAATGCAGCTGACAGCTTCTACTTTAACTGAGTGAAGTGTCAGCTCTGCCATTTTCTTCTTGTTCACTTGAGCTCACATCGTTAGCATTACATTCGATCCACAAGTTTCTTCCCACGGATCTTGTCTATTTTGCGAGGGTTAGTTTAGCTAAAAGTAGACAACATAATGTTTAAATTCACTTAACCAGACACAGGTAAACTGTAATACATCACAATATGTTTAAAGTGAATGAACAAGTGAAGGTGTGTCATTGTCAACCTTTCTATATTTTGGAGCATCCACTCTTCCCTGAAGAGACCTTGGGACCTTACTCTGGTCACCTGACATACAAACCAAGTGAGACCACCAGCGTCAAGCTATATATTAAGTATTAGTAAAGTTTAATTTTCTTCTTCTTTTTTTAAATTTTCTTCTTTTTTTTTTAATCTAAAAAGTATACATAAATGGAGGTCCCAATATTTCCTCCCACACCCCAGCGGATCGTCTTGCACACACCCTAGGGTGCCCATGGCTCACTTTGAAGACCATTGCTCTGCCTCTCTCCAAACAAGATGCCATATTGTACTTTTTAATAGAGGAATGATAACATACCAAATATACCTACTTCATGCTTGATGGGGATATTAGCTGCAAATTTATCTTTTTTAGTTATTATTCTTTTCTCACCATCACTATTTGGGAAAAGAAGACATTGAAGTTATTAAATAGGTAGGATTGCCTTTGAAAATGCACATTTAATTTGAGTGCAAAAGACAAGACTGCAATCCCAGTTAAATGCCACATATTTTCAGTCTCCAAAATTATGTTTTCCTTCAGTTCCTGTTATGATCTAATCATCGAGAGATGTGTCTGCCCAAATTAAGGTGCAAATGAGACCTTAAGTCCAATTCAATAATACAGAGTTTATTTAACAGTAAATGTGAGGTAGAGAGATAGAAAGAAATGGGGAAGGGCATGGTGGGGAGGGTGCAGAGGAAGAGAAATCAAGAAGATTTCAGTGGATCCAGCAGCATCCCATTAGCCCTTCTTCACCATGGGCTTCTCAGTGATGGGAGGTCCTGAGATCATTCCAAACTTTTCACTATTTCCGCAAACAAGGAATTAATGCTCAATGGCCACACAGTTCCCTTACTCTATTGGTTAAATGATTCCCTCACTTCTCATGCTAATTAGTCCGCATGCTCAGTCTTTCTCTTCTTTTGAGTCCATGGGTTTCTTGTGTTGGTGGGCCATGAGTCAGTGGTTGCCAGCTCCTCCTGTTAGAATTACCTTTTATCCAGTCGGAGCTTATTTCAGCTCAGGTGCTGAGTTGACCTTCCTTGAGGACCATAAGTTCTGTATTCTTTGTGTCCATTATCAGTGGTACATTCTTCTCCCCCAGCTTTGTTCACCTGCCCCTAGGTCTGAGACAGCATCCAGACAATAGTACCTCCTTTATCTTCTCTCATGTTCATGGTGGCTTAACTTATGCTCCAGGTATCCACAGAGACACTCACAGAGATGTGTTCAGGGGGGTCAGGGCACAGCCAGGGAATTCAGTGGTCACAGATGCCATTTGTCCCATAAATTGGGGTGATCTTTCTTTGACCAGTGGTTTGTGCATGGGCAGTTGCTGCTTCACGGATTGTCACAGTGGGAATTTTTGTCTGGATGCATTACCCAGGATGTGCTAACCAGATCTCGCCTCTGCCAGGCCTGGAATTGACACCATCCTGTTGCTCCCTTCTGTGCTTATCCCACGGCAAAGCCTTCTGTGGCCTTAACAGTGCTTGAGAAAGGAAATTGTGCTCAAGTCCTTACAGTACTCCAACTGCTATACTACATAAGTCACCTGTTCCACAGTATAATGAGAGTGAGGTTTCAGTGTTACAACTGCTTATATCTTTAAAACATCATTAAACAGAATACATACTAACAGCAGAAACATACTTCAGTAATTCATACAGCCCTCAAGCCCAAGAACTGAGAAACTTGTTTGCTCAGTTAGTAAATAGAATAACATTTGGATGGGATCCAAAGCCCTCTCATTAAAAGCAATGACTGAAAATTTGACAGTGACAACCTTGAAAAATATTCACAGAACAGAACAAAAAGGAAAAACGTCTAGACAGAAGCTTTTGATAGTATCATTCATGGTCCACAGAGGCTGTCACCAAGATCACTTTTTAGTAGTCTCTGGTATTTACCGCTTTGTTCATTAGTATCTCTTGAGGCTTTTTTAGAAGTTTTGTTTGGCGACATTACAAATTTCCTGTCCCTTGTACTTCTGAACTCAAAAACTTTGCTCTACATAGACAATCTCCAAGCAAAGCATGCTGCTTCAGTATACAAATGAGTGGAACAATTTTCTCGCAACGTTTAAATTATCATGTGATCACTTCATCTTAACTTTGCATAACAGTAGAATAAAACTGGTGATGATTTGAGATATATATGTCATCACTGATAATTTTTTACTTCCAACTTACAGAGCAAGTGTCAGTTTGATAGAGAAATCCTACGTATCTCTTGAATACATAAACTTTCTCTCTTGCAAGTGGACTATTTTGGGTAAAAACGTGTTCCAGTTATACTACTAATAAAACAATTATATGCAGTGCCATAGGTTTTGAATATCAGAAAAGAGTAAATGTCTAATGTGTTTGGTGCCATCCACATATCTTGTACACCATCATTCTTTCAACAGTAATTGATACAAAATGGAAGTCATAACATACATCTAATTGTGTCAAGTGCAGCTGGTTAGCATAAATAAATATGTATGAAGCACAGAAAAAATCAAACCTGGTTTTCTCAGTTTTTCTTAAAAGCAGGAGGTCAAGTTTACAGCAAAGAGACAACTTTTTAAAAAGCAGTGAACAATCAGTTTGTAAATCCCATCCTTGTACTGACTCTGGTTTGAAGAAACAGACATTTCAGCTGCAACCAAAAGGCTCTAGGACTGATCACAGTTACAAGAGCAGGATAAAAAGTAGCTCCCAACTTGGAAGAGAGTCCCTTTCCTGCCTTTGACTTCCCTTTGTCCTTGCAATCTACATTGCATGAAATGTCACTCTACCAACCACTCTCCAGAGCCAAACAGTGCTTTGGAGAGGTACTCATACGTGGCTGCTACAGACCCAACCACAAAATGCTCTCTCAGCTCAGCAACCTTCTGCCTCTGAGTTACTTTAAGCCTTTATGGTAGTCTACATTCATGCAGTAACTTCAATAATACCTCTTTGTTCATAAAGGTCTGTTCAAAAAGGCTTTTCCAGCGTGTTTTTGTTCTCTATGTATATCTAATAAATAACAAACTTTAGAAAGTAGACATTAAACAAATGGCCAAAAATGATTCAGGATGAAGAACTAACCAAGGATGCAATTGCAAAAGAAAAGCTTCCTGCTCTAGTCTTCCTTGCTTTAAGAAACAACAAACAGTCAAAGTTCTAGGAATAGCAACCAGATGTCAGGGTGGGTGGACAAGCTACAGACATGAAGAAATGTCACCTCACTAAATTTAGGCTACATGTTATTATCCTTAAATCTCAGACACTTAAGCAGATTCTTGAATGTGCAAGTTGATAAAACAGGCTAGGCATAGAGCACAGTAACAACAATCCTACTAAGTTTCACAAAAGATGTCCATAAATACATTTATTCAGACACACAAAGTACACATAATCTCATGGTTAAATTGTTAGCCATATGCAGACTGATTAAAGCTATCACACATGTCTACAGTATTAGAGATAGAAAACCCCCATGTCAGAATCCTTTTAATTCAGGCCCAATACAACAAAATTAGAGGGAGTATAGTATGCAAGAGGACCATCTAGGTTAAACATTTACAAGTGCTGAGGATTCGTAAAAATAAGTGTCACACTTTTGCAGAATATAAACTCACATGCATTTTTTTTCCTGCCCTCACTAATGCATGTAATGCTGTTTAAATTAACTCCTGAATTTAGCATCCTTACATTCATTTAYTATTCATCTACACTGAACTCAACATTCCAGGAGTATGTACATGCAGCAGGACTCTAAATTAGCTAACATCAGGCATATTCACTCTGCAAGACAAATTACCATTTAAGTTAGAACCTGAGCCTTCATTTTCAGACCGTTTCTCCCAGCCTTTCCAAACTTTCTGTTCCTTCCTACAATATCTGAAAATCTCCTTGGATCAGAATATGAAGGGTATGTCAGGTTGACGTTGAAGACTGAGCTCTTCCTTTATGCAGCAAGAGCTGTGAGCTGTAAACTGTACAGATACTTTGGCAACACACTGAGCGAGTTGCTCTCTGTGCTTGCCTGAGCACTCCTGTGCTGTTTTAGTGCAAAAGAAAACAAGTGAGCTTCAGCATGGACTGGGAGGAGATAGCTACATACCAATTCTTTGTAAATACATGGAAATTATCAGCAGTAGTTTAACGAAAACATGCTGCTAGTTTACAGATCTGTGACTCAATAAAAGCAAATCTGAAGCCTAACAACAGCAAATCTGTTTTCCTCTGCACATTCTGTAGAATTAGTAAGCCATATCTGTGTTCCTTTAATACAAGAAATAGTCAATACACTTCATTATCAGACAAGGAAGAGTCAATCAGCTCTTCAGACTGATCCACGACATTTAAACAAGGGAATCTCTCAAGCTTTTAAACATCAGGCACTCATTTTTGTTCTTCCAGGTCAATGCCCCAACTATTAGGCTACCAAGTCAGCCTCGCCATCAGTGTCTTGAAGAGCTATGCATCTCAAACCAGTACAATCCTTCTTTTCCATTTCCAACCAGACAGGCCACTCTACAGAGCAGGAGGAATATCTTCCACTCCAGACATACTGTGGCTTTGATAGGGAAGGGCTTCCACCATTGCTTCTTTCATCCACTGGGTCCATTCACAAAGTGATTATTATTCCTGGTGTCAAATGTATCTGGTAAGCCCCATTACCCTGCTCCCACAGAGGTTCTTAGTCTAAAGCTTATTACTTAACTCAGGAAAGAAAAAAAGGAATCGTTATTTCACTTATAATGTTCTCAGAGTGGTTTTGAGTGAACAGTGTATTCGTGAAGTAGTTTTTTTAAAAAAGAAAGGCAAGGAACTGTCTGTCCCTATTCTATTTTCCTTCAAAATAGCACAGAGGTATTTTGTGTTAACAGACCACATTCTCTAATCTCTACAGCCATCAAGTCTTATACCATCTCTAGCAGAGAATAATCTTTTCTGATACAATGACAACTTCCAAGAAATAGCAACACAGAGGGTTGTAGTAAAATGGATTCTGCATTAAATCAGCTGATAGGACTTTCAAAAGAGAGGTCAAAAAAAGGACATTCTCGAGTGAAATTCCTTTATTAACAAGCATAAAAAACCCCTATCTTGATTATGGATATGTTTCCAGATGTGGTAGTTTGGCGACTTTGTAACAGTAAGAGATTATTTGCTTTCTACATCAAACCATCTTTTAACCTTCATTTATCAATGTTTTCCTCATGAAAATAGATTAAACACCTCAGTCTCCTGCCTTCTCCAAAGTAAGTTCCCAGAAAGCCCTTCCAGCCAGGCTTCATTCTAAACTCACCTTAGAGCTCCGTCCAAAAGAGCCTCTAATTTCAACAAATTCGGCACAAACACATTGCCTGTCCTTTTGCAGCCACAACAACCAACCCCAGTCACGTTTTTGCTCTTAACTGATATAACCCCACACATGCAAGCACCAAGACTTGGAATGCCTAGTGTTAAGCAGATGGGAGCTCTAACCACTTTGAAGAGCCAGCAGGCTATATATTCCCATGCCTGCAGCTGCAAAACAGTGTAGGTACAAACACTGAAGCAGTCTGAACATTTAGGCGAAGCTTCTCCTTCAGCAAACCTACCCTTCAGTCTCCATGCAAGACAATTACACCGTGTAAAGATGGTACCTGCCCACTGTGCAAGACTGCTTTCCACAATCACTCAAAGTCATTTCCACTGAATTGATTCATTGAGGAGTTTCCTCCTCATGAACACACTGCAAAGCCAACAGAGCTATGATAAGGAAAGGATGGCTTGCCTGTTTGAATATATAATATATATAATATACACATCGATTTCACCTAATGAGCCAAACTAGTCTCCACAAGCCCCAGTCCCGCTGAAGACAATGAAGTGCATCTGTGCAGACTCACAGTCATAGTCACGGGGGTAACAGGGCACAATTTGGAAACATGTTATTCCACCCTGCCAGGCCTTCCTGCGTGTGAACAGTTAACAGCTGCTCTTCACAGGGTGTCTTTTACAGACGGAGACCACTGAGGTATTTTTAAGGCCTTACCCTAAGCTCTAACTCAAATAAATTATATTAAAATAAAAAGTTCTTCTGTCTCCTCTGGACCAGCACAGGACTTAATGTAGGTTGTGGGAGCTGAAGTCATCCACCTTGCTGCCACACAACAAAAACCATAAGCCATTAGTCCATTTTAATGACCCTGCAACTGAATTCAAGGTAGCCTTTCAGCAGTAATTTAAATCTGATAAGTAGTACCTGCAGCAGCTTCTTAAGCGATCAGAAGTCCCAGTTCAGGAACACAATGTGCCTCCTCTTTGATCCCTGTCTTTCTTTGCCCAATGCTGTAGGCAGCTAATTCTTCAAAATGTGAAAGGATRGTCCACAGAATAAATAAACGTCATGGATAAAACCACGTATACCACATAGATTAGGTTTCCTTTTCTATCATCAGGGCTGTATAGATGGAAGGGCTGTCAGTGGAAATTTCTGGTGTTGGTAATGGTTCATAAATTAATGCACCGGTTTGACCTCTGGGTCCCTGAGGGGGTACTTGAGAGGACTGATTCACACATTTCCTTTCTCTCTGTTTTAAAACTGAGCACACTTTGTCTAAAATCAAACACAATAAATAAGGAAAGCATAATTTTTTTACCACTTCCATTATAAAGCTTCACTTTAAACCACTTTCCATTTCTTGAATTTCAGTCTAGTGCTCCATCCATTAGCTAATGATTGCTGTCTAAAAATATTGCTACTCCAGTTTGTATTTATTGAAAAAGTACTTCCCTAGAACAGAAGATGCATATAAAAATGTACACAAACTGTGTATAATAAAGGCTGCTGTGAAGGAAGGGTTGGAGGAAAGAGGGGTCATGAGGAAAAGGCTACTATTTTATCAGCTACCTGCCAAGCCTTGTTGCTACCATCATCTGTGAATTCTGAAGCACTTAAAAGCATTATAACGTTCTAAAACTTAGGCTGGGAAAAACAAACAACATGCTGGCCTTAAAAGGAAGTCCACGTTTTCCAGAGTTTATGTTAACAAAATAGTGAGAGAACTACACATAAAGTGGTTTACCCTAATAGCTCAATTATGCAATAATGACTGAAATCCATAATGAGACAGTTGTGTTATGAAGGGTGTAACAAATTGTTTCAAAGGGAGAAAAAAATAAGGGATTACAAAATACACCAGAGGTGTCTGAGGGGAATGCTTCTTGACAGATACATGACTACCATTAAAGGCTGCAATCCACAATTAGCTTAATTATGTCCAGTAATAATCAGGTGAAAGCATAAGCTTCCTTAGCAAAGAACGGTTTACACTTCCCCAAGATGCTCCTGGAGAACAAATCTAAAATCTCCACTAGATTATGGTTTTGTTCACACATAGCATGTTATTAGATTGAGCTACTTTGGCTAACTTTTCCAGCAGGCTGCCTTCTCACAAAGAGAGAGCCCTAAGGAAATGATGAATTAACAAGGACATCCACCAGTTTGTTCTATCATCAAGGACAATACTTGCTAGGACAATTGGGGCTTCCAGTACAACTGACAGGAGATGCTAAATCCTCCCAAGAGCAGCAAATGGACTTTAATTCCCCTCAAAGACCCACAGAACTGCTGGCCATTTTAAAGTGTTTTGGTCAGACTCAAACCTCTGGATTGCTTCAGTTAGTAAGAGAATCCCCTACCCAAACTACATAACCAAAAAGCCTGAAAACAGTAGAAGATTCAAGAGAATAAAAAACCTGAAAGAAACAATGTCATCTATATTTACAACCCTGCTTCCAAAATAGAGGGCATTAGCTGACATTCCAGTATCTTCCAAATAAAAATCAGAATCACATAGAACAGACTTGAAACTTTGTCAGTAAACCCATCATATCCCTCCTGTTCAGCACAGGGTGACATAACCAAGGTCTGCAGGACACCAAGGCACCCCGAGCTTGTGACAGTTTGCATCATTCTCCGTGATATAATTCCTCAGGGCTCTTTTCCTTCCCATTGCTCTCCATACCTTCTACCTTGAAGGAAATTTAAATTCAAACATCTGCAACAAAGAATACCTGGATTATAAGATCAGGGATATAAGAAGGTGAGCAAGTAAGCTGGTGAACATAATATGGACAGAACACCATGGCTCGAGATGCATTAAAAAAAACAATGTCTGAGGAAAGAAACTTATAATAAACCAGAGTAGGAGGGCTATGTTATTCAGCTGTACATCACACCATCTACAAGAGGACAAAATCTTCAGGCAACCCGCAGTCCAGAATCTTGATCTACCTGAAAGAGCCACAACACTTTTGAAATTTGAAATTTATAGTTGTATGCGATTAGCACATCTCTTAATTGCTTTGACTTTTCCACTTTCCACTGCTGGAAATCATCAATTAAGCTACATTGACATAAGACTGGGGCTATAGTTATGAACTAAGCTCAAAAACTGCCAGAAAATATTATTTTGCTGTACTGTGATTTGGTTTTATCAGGAAAATTAAAAGAAAAAAGCTACCTTAGGTGTGGTGCCACAGCTGTCTTTTGTCTAGCCAAAGAACTCCTCTCTGTTGCCTCAATATACTTCCCAATAGAGGGGCAAAAAGGACTTCACTCCCTCTGTGCTCCATCTGGCAGGGTTTCCCAACGGAAGCCTCATTTTTCATAAAATGGATAATTTTGCACGTCTAGTTTAAGAATCCCTGGAAGATACTTTCTTAAGAAAGGTAATTAGTTCTGAGTCCTTTCTCTCCTCCTAAAATCTGATGTTTCTGCCATCATTTATCTGGGTCCAAAAACTCATGGCAATGGATTTTCCTTTAGGCTTTTTGGAATGAAGTAGTGACTGCCATTCCTGTGAGAAAAAACTCTCAAAGTCACTGTAGAAAAAGAGCAAAACACACATAAATACACACACTGAAAAGAAAAGGAAAGTTAAAGTCTGTCTAAAGGAGCTTGCATTAAGAGATCAGAGGCCAAATGCAGAATTTATGTCATCACTTCCTTAAATAACTCTAGCAACTGATGGACTGTCTGTGGTATTACTTTGAAACAGCTTTCTAAAGCCTCTTCTCACACCATTTCCCCCATATGTCCTTTTGTGAATATATGTGTGTGTGGCAGAAGACGCTTCTACATTGCGCTTTCAGGTACTCACTGTACTGACAGGTTAGGAGCAAGCCACCATCTGACAACCCAGACACTCTAAACTAGTCGCGTTCTGCCTGCAGACAAATTTATCCATATCTCCCCTGCTAAAAGCACAAAATCCTTTTTGAATTAATGTTGAAGTAGGCTTGCTGTGAAAGAGGCACAAGTTCCAGCCACCACTAATGAAAGTGACAGTCTCAGTGTTCAACAGATAGATTCAGAGGTTCCAAATACATAATTAAGAGTAGGTGCAGAGGGAATAATGACTTAAAGTGGGGCAAACTGATTACCATCACCTACTTCACTAAAAAAGAAATAAAAATTACATTGGATTGTTTCCCCTGTAAAATGACAGCTTTTGTTCTGTCTATAATGTGCTTTTCTGCATTAGGCTGACAAGAAGTCTTTTCTGAGGTTGATATCTCCGTTATTTCTCATTATTTCATCTTAATATCAAAGCTGTGCTGCAGTACCTCAGACAATAGTGCATATAAGCTACTACCTATTAGGGTTAGAAAGTCTTCTGGGTTTTTCATCTGTTGTGATATAGTAGGAGATTGTGACTGGCACCACTACAGTCTAGAACAGTCCATTGAAAAGTCATCCCATAACATCTGTTAATGTAGAATAAGTGTAAACTTTTCAATGCTTTGACCTGTATTCTCACCAAGACCAATAATATAATGTGACCTCAGAAAGGATGAAATTAAAATGTATTTCTAACAACCCTCTGGTAAAAGTAAGCAGAATAAATTGAACAAATAAAATACATTGATTTTTCATGTTTTTCTGTTCCCTTCTGAACTGATTGGCACGGCCTGCTTCTTTACTCTTCTTTCAGAGCACCAACACACACCATCATCTTTAGCTCTCTCATTTTCCCTGACTAATGTTTCCTCCAGCCTCTGTGTTGAATTCCCTTCTGTTAGTCTGGTCTCTCCTAAACTTTTTGTATAGTTATACAGAGATTTTGAAAAATTTCATTTTAATTGAGAGACTTTGGCATATGTACCAGCCAGAGGTTGCAAGTTTGGTTTCCTGGAAAGAGGTGTGGCCATTTCTTCTTTGTTTTATTTTTCCCTCCTTATCTCTTTTCATTTTTAGTCTACGAAACATAGACTTGACAAACACTCTCAAAGTTCCATATCTTTTAGGATTTCAGCCCTCTTATGGGGCAGGAGAATGACAGATTTCATGCGTTTGCTCAGAAAGTATCATCACAGCATTTCCCAGTATCTTACCCCTCCCTGTTGGTCTTCACCTCATTATTTCTTTCCTTTCTGCAAAGGCAGATTCGGAGTAGACAGTAAACAGAAGAACACTGGTTTAATTTTCTAATCAGAAGTCTTTAATAACAATAACCCACTAGCCAGCCTCCATGGAATCACTGCCATGGCTCAGCAGAGAACAGAGCTCAAAGCAACATTTGTTGTGTCAGATATCCACTTAGGCAGTCAGCTGTGAAACCACTGCAGTAGCAGCCTGGTTTCTGTGGGTTGCATTCCCTGCTATCCTTTCTTTTTAATGGTTCAGTTTTAATCGCTTCAGCTCAGCCCCAGTAGTTATCCAGAAGATTCCAACACCAAAAGAAAATCTCCAAAGTAAGACTGAAAAAGCAATGCCTCAGCACCATCTGTGGCAGAAACTTGTCTGCAAGTGACACCCCTGCAAAATTTACTGAATGGAGGGGGTGTTCAGGCAGCCACAAAGGCACGTCTAGCACAGAAAGGCCACTGCAGTGCAGGTGCTGGGAACTGCTGTTGCTATTTTTGAAGGTCATATGTGGACTGGTATCTTCAGTACCAGAAAGGACATCTGTAATATGGCTTGAAGTCTGTTTGACACACTTTTCAAGCTTCAGTCTGCAGCTCACATGTATGAGAAGATACACTATTTTCTAAAGCTGCATGCAAATCAAGCAAGCTATTAAGAAGGGCGTATGAATCCAAGTGCTGCATATATGGGGACTTCAGTTTAGTGCTGATGATTCAAACACTAAAAGGCACAAAGATGAGGAGTGTGTGGGAATGGTTTTGAGTTGCATTTACAATCCTTGCCCTCAGTCAGCTACGTGTGGCATTTCTTCATGTGTTTAAGGATCTAGTCCCCAGTTTGGTTCTTGCCATGAGACTTGAAACAGCTGAACTTCTCAGAAAAAAACATACCGGAATTAAAGAAGTTATCTGTATCAACAGTACCAATAACCTGCTGCAGGCCTAAAATTCATTGCATTTCCAGTCCTTAGAGAGTCTCTATAGAACAGCACAATTTTTTTCATGAAGCAAATCAGAATTTTACTAAGGTTCAGATCACAGCAAGTCCACTTCTAGACAACCTACTCAGCTGAAAAGAGAAAGGGGGAGATGCTAAAGCACACCACTTGTATGTTTACTTGGAGACTTATTCATCATCAATACATGAGTTTAAAAACATAGAATCATAATAATAGAATGGTTTAGGTTGGAACAGACCTTCAAGCAACACCCTAGACCAGGTTGCACAAAGACCCATCCAACCCAGCCTTGAACACTGGAGGGATGGGGCACCAACAACTTCTCCGTAACCCCGTCATAGAAGGCCACCAAATTTGTCAGACACTATTTGTCCTTTGTGAAGCCATGCTGGCTGTCACCAATCACCTCCTGATTTTCCATGTGCCTCAGCATAATTTCCAGGAGGATGTACTCCATAATCTCGCCAGGCACCAAGGTGAGACTGACTGKCTTGTAGTTCACCAGGTACCTCTTTTTTTCTTTTTAAAGATGGAAGTTATGTTTCTCTTTCTAGTTAGTGGGAACTTCATTGAACTGAAATGACTTCTCAAATATGATAGATAATGATTTAGCCATTTTTTCACCACTTTCCTCATGATCCATGGATTTATCTCATCGGGTCCCCTGTGTACCTTCACGTTCCTTAGATGGTCTCAAACCCAATATTTTCCTCCAGTAAAATGTATCTCTGTCTCTGCCTTTGCCTTTGGAAAGTAGGGTGGTGTGGCTGGAGCACTCGTCACTGAAGACTAAGGCAAAAACCTCATTGAGTACTTCAGCCTTCTCCATGTCTTGGGTAAACAGGTCTCCCATTTTCTTCCAGAGAAGGCCCACATTTTCCCTTGTCTTCATTTTATCACTTTTGAAGCTTTTCTTGTTTCCCTTGATGTCCCTGGCCGGATTTAACTCTATCTGTGCTTTAGCTTAACTAACATGATCCCTGGCTGCTTAGCCAATTTCTGTGTGGGCAGCCCTTGTAGGCTTCCTTTTTGAGCTTGGGCTGATTCAAGGAGCTCCTTGTTCCTCCTGGTATTTTTGTCTGACTTCCTCTTTGTTTGGATGCATTGCACAGGAGCTTGGAGAATATTTGATGCCTTCAAGTCACTGAACTATGTCCAATTTAATACAACTTTCTCTCTAAGGGAACCGAGTAAACTGTGCAGCTGGTATGCTGGCATAAATATTCATGAATTGCTAAGAAAGCTAATAGGATCAATAAGAGTGCAACCTAAAAGACTACATCACTCTTGGTAAGTAAGGATCCAATTCTGTTGACAGCCAAGTCAAGAAAATAGTTTGTCATTACCTTTCAAAGAGTCAAGGCAGGGAACGAAATTGCACAGAACTACTCTGCAGCCTGTGTTGTAGCCTGAAAGCAGCACTCAGCTTGGGAATCACTTAGGAGCTACCAACAATACATAGGTCTAGTGAGAAAAAGTATCTTACCATCTGAAAAATGTAACAAAAATAAATTTACAAAACTGCAGAATGAAAACACAAGTATAGATTTGAGGAAAAGATTCATGATCTCCCACTCCTTTTACTGCTGGTTGTTTCCTTTTCACTCCACTGGACCTTTGAACTGAAATGGCTGCATGCACAGTTCTCTACCTTGTGCTTTCCCTTCTGTGCCTCAGTCTGCACCACTGCTGACTGAGGGCTACCACAGCTTCCTTTGTCATTCCCTGTTTTTGTCACATCACAGGAATGTTCTCTGGACCGTGGAAGAAGACACTCCTCCAACTCTAGTGACCGAGGACACCTTGGGATGGCTTGCCATCCCTCCATTTGATGAGCATGCCAGAGTTTACTGCCAGCAGAACACTCTGTATCCAGACCCCTGCTACGAGACACCCAATTGCAGGGATCACAGAATACTCTCCAGACATTTGAGTTCAGCTCTCCCCAGACCCAATGGGATGGGGGGTGGCTGCGTGCTGCCTTGAGCCTGCTGCAGTCAGCTGCAGATGGTTCTTCGGCTGATCAAACCCACCATGCGTTTCAGAACTTCCACCAGTCAGAGGGGCCAGCTAAGGCACATGGAGACAAGCGTGAGGAGAGCAGGCACCATCTGCCAGGGCCAGGACAGCCCTGAGGGGCCACATCCCACACACAGTGGGACTAGGGCAGCTCCTTGCCCTAATATTCAATCTACACCTTCTCTGGCACAACCTGAGACCATTTCCTCTTGTCCTATCACTTGTTACTTGGGATAAGAGACCAATGTGCCTCCAGCCACAACCAAAGTGATGCTGCTGGGATGCAGATGACGGCTTTAAGAAAGCATTGATCTGCATAACTTGGGGGCTATTCCCCTTATAAAAACTGCTCTGCCATATGCAAGATGACCTTGGGATCAGTGATGGCCCAATCCTGCTGCTGCTGCAAAAGGGATATCCCCTTGCAGTGACAAAGCATGGAATTTGTAATGCGTGAGTGATGAAACTGCTACGGTGTTCTTGGCTCTGAGTCTTGCACAAAGGAGGCCATAAGTTTATAATGCAAATCTGTATTATTATACAGTCTAGTGTGTAGAAATAAAAGGTGGAGTTTGTAACAGACATTTATTCAAACTGTTGTGACCTTACAGGTTCAGCATTTTTTGAGGAAGATTTATGGAGTAGTGGAGGTGAAAAAGAGTAAAGAGCAAGAAGCAGCTGAAAGAAACCACTATGCACCGACCCCAGCCTCCAGAACCACTTGTTGCCTCACAGCGGGAATTAAGAGGGAAATGAACATAACTCTCAGTAAAAACAGGAGGAACTGAGACTACAAAGAGAGGAGGAGAGGTAGTGGACTGAAACTGAACCTGGGGAAGGGAGAAGAAAGATGTTTCCGTAAGCATTCGATTGTTTATCGTCTTGGTTTTTTCAACATCCAGATCAGTAAATTGAAGTTTGTTAATTGGCGTTAAATTAGGTGAAACTCCTGAAACAAAGGCTATCTCACCCACAGCAATGTTGTTCATCCCTCTGCACAATTCCTGTAGTTCTCGGCTACAGGAAAAAGTGGAGAAAGAACCCCCTCCCCACTCGATTTCAAAGTGTTAGCTCTGCTTGCCTTTTGTTTTTCTTTCAACTCTCTGCATTGGAATGGTACATTTCTAAACACAATTTCAGTTTTGTTTTGTAGGGTTCTATTTTCGGGTTTGAATTGAATGGTCAAAGAGAAAAACAGCCACATAAACCATTTTTGGTGCAGCTCTAGTGTAGAGGGCATGTTTTTCATTTCTGTAGAAGTCCAACTATATTTTTCAGTCCAAAGTTATAACACTAAATTTTCTCTTTGCACTTTCATTCAGATTGCTTCTGAAGTTGGTTTTAGTACAGTTGAAGGAAGGTTGTTTTACTTCTTATGTTAGAAACTCACATGGCCAAGAGCAATTGGAAGAAAGAAAATCAAATGGATAAAATAAGTCTCTGACAGAGAAGTGTTGAAAGAGTGGTGGGGCAAGAATGCTGGTTATATAAACCAAATGAGATAATAATATTAAGAGAGCACCACAACTAAAAGTAGTGAAGGAATACAAGAACATGAAGGGGAAATCAGTTACAAAAATCTCTTCCACATAGAATTTGACTGCTGTAGTTAGAGGATAACAAGTGATGTACTGAAAAACATGCAGTCTTTGGGTTTAGGGAGACAAGTAAACCTTCCTGTGATGGCAAATATATTGGTTAAAGTGTGAGAGACTCTCCCTTTTCTGTTGAGTTGATGCAACAAAGATAAATCAATAAGAGAGAGTCAAACCTCCCTTGCTTAGACTAATGGAAAAACTGATCACCAGCAAGGAATCAGGCCCTATACATTTCAGCAGGATGTATTAGGAAGCACGCAGGCACAACCAAATGAAGAAGCGTGACCTCATACTCTGACCTGTTCCTAAGACAGACCTTGAATAATCATTCCAGCGTTGGAAAGCTGAGTAAATGGGTTTCCACTAAAAAAAAAAACCCAACTGTTTAACTGGGTAGTGGCAGCAGCTTGAGAGGAATTCCTTGAAAGGAAGGAAATCAAAGGCTTGCTTCTTTTCCCAGACTTGGTTGCCAAAACAGATTGGCCCTTTGGTCCTGTTTGCCAGCACTGACAGAGATGGTGAAATGGTTGTTTCCGTCCTTCCTTAGGCAAACTCCCAGCTAAATCAGTGAAGATTCATCTCTTTCAAAATCTACTCTTTTCATGTCCTTTCTATGAGGCATATGAATATTATTTTGCTAATGGGTTTTAAATGCATCTCAGTAGGATATTAAATGTGGATTTGCATGGACAACTTTAGTGGTTCTGAAATGAGAGTTAATCTCAAGTAACCACTCAGAATTCAGTGTCAGTGTGCATGTGCATGGATCCCAGCAGCATCTTGGACTAGTGTCATCTAATAGTACTTTTAATTCTTTTGGGCCATTTTTTTTTTTTTTTCCTTTTTAATTGTCTTGTTTTGCTTACTGAAACAGATGCCTACCATTTCCCTCCTAAATATTTTTGTTTATGGTATGTGCAGTAAAAGGGTCACTTTTCCCATTTCCTCTCCGCAGGGCCGAACACCAAAGAGATGTACCTAGACAGGAGATGGACTTAATCTTCTAGCCCTAAGACCAGTGGAAGGGGGGTCCCAAGACCATCTGGCTGACATCCACTGACTTTAAGTGATAAGAGAGTGTATAGTCTTCTGACTGACAAGCTGTTCCACTTGCCATAATAAAGTATCTTAATAAGGGATTTTGTAGACAGAGATGAAGATGATTTCTGAATAACAGTGGCCAAGAGTTAAAAATTAATAATTATTTCTGGGTGGTCTTGTTTGTAAGAAAACAGCAGATCTTTGAAGGACCCAGTGCTTTTATAAAATCCCAGATAACTTTCAGAACTCTAAGCTATATACCCATTCCCAAGCAGAATAACCACATCTTTTCTCTAAGGTGGTCCTCTAATTGTGGTAGAACTAGTGTCACTCATGAATGAAGTCAATCTGGAAAAAGGACCATATATAGAAATTTCCAGCAATGGAGTGGAGGTTTTGGAGCGACAACACAAAGTTCAACCTGAAAAAGCCACATAAAGGTATGACCTGCCTATTGGTAGTTTGAGAGCAAAGAAAATTATTTTTCTTCCACTGACCTTTCGTATAAGGCTGGCCATGATGCTTTAATCTTTGTGCCCCACTAGTAGTCCATAAGAACAGATTTACTGGAATTTGTGATGAAAAAACCCTTCATTTGGGGAGCATTCACCCTATGTTGATTATGTTTGTCAAGGTCAAGTCCAGAAGATGGGTGGACTGTGGAGGTTTTGTCCTCAGTAAGTTCACAAATTTATACATTTTAAAATGTGGCACATTAAGATGGGCTTCTTTTCATTTTTTTTAACAAATACTGAGTATACATGAAGTGTGGATCTGTATCACAGAAACTTACCCTCAGCAATGCAAGAATAAGATTTAAGTGGTAGGAACCTGGTTTTGCTACTTCAGATAAGAAGAACAGGTGCAGGGTGAGAGGAGATACATGCCAGACAAACATTGCAATGTTTGTTGAAGACAAGAGATGTAACTGCAAATGGAGCCTATAAAAGAGTTTTTAAAAAAAGAAAACAACAAAAAAAAGAAAATATAAGGAAAGAAAGGTTGAAAACTATGGTAGAGAATTTCACAAAAGGCAACACATGTATCTTTGTGTTCTAAAGACAAGTCCATCACAAAGAATTCCCCAGTCTTTCTCCAGATCACAGTAGAACACGAGTGACACCTTCCCCAAATTCTGATGGGAAACCACTGTGGGTTATTGTAATAAAATACACTATTTAATCCCATTCATAAACTAGTTGAAGTCTCTCTGAAGGTTGTTGTTCTTTGTTCATACCATTCTCACTGAAAACTATTCCAAAATTTAATATCTTTTATAAATCCTAAAAAAACTTTCATAGCTAATTTTTACCTATTACTCTTGTGCCAACAACACCTTCCTGACTATACATTTTACTCTTCCTGCTGCTTTTTTCCCAATTAATTTATTGAGAATGTACTCATGTCTTCTTAACCTCCTTTTAGCCAGTGATAACGTAACTTTAAGTCTTGCCTGTAAGTCAGAGGCTCCATTCTTCTGACTAACCTTCTATCCCTTTTCTTGTTTGTTTGGGATATATCTTTCCCAAGTGCCGTAACAAAATCAACATACACTACATCACAAGGGTCACAGATGTCCTATATGTGGCCAGTGGAAATACATGTCTGGGTACAACTTAAAATTGCATCCCAGAATCAAAATTATTTACTGAGTACAGACATAGCTTCTGTTAAATAAATGCCTACTATATGGCAGAAATTTCTGTTCATGACCTTGTGTTATATCCCCTTTTTATCACTATAAGTTCTTCTGTGTCTTCTTAGCTCTTCTCCATTTTAATCTCCTCTGTATTGACAGTAACTTACAGCTTCATTTCAGTTCATTAAGTATATATATAATGCATATGCTACCTACTTTAAATGGAGATCCGTCCCAAAATTAATCCTTGAAGATCTTCTTTATGGCTCGGGGATAGATTATATCTTGGAAGTGTACTGTGATTATTCACATAGTACAAAGCACTGTCAATAATACTTGGAATGCCCTCACAGGGGGAGGGGGAAGGAGAGAAGACTGACCTTTTGAATATTATATTTAGTATGTACCACTTATAGGAAGTTAATACAAAACACATTGCCCATAAACCTATCATGAAGGATGTCTAGTCTGATTATTGCAGAGACAAACTCACATGTCAGAAACTGTCTAGCCCTGCTAGCCTCATACTGCATGCTGACCGGTTAGACTTAAGGGAAACTGTACACAGTACAGCTTCCAGAAGCCTTCTGCTTCCTAGGCATCTTGGGTCTGGTTTGCTTTCCACTGTACAAGCCACGTAGCATTTTCCTCCTGTCTTGTTGAAATAAATAAGCCTGTAGTACAACTCCACTGAATTTCTTCATCTTTACTAAGCTGCAAAATTCAGCAACATGCTCGTGCAGAAGTACAAAATAGCTGCACACCTGAAGCTTTATTTAAAGTTTCTACTCCCTGCACAAAATGTTGAACACTTTATTCAGTTTGGTTTGGTAAATTGGTGTAATATAAATGGATTGAAAAATATATTGACTAAGGTTAGAAGGAAAAAGTAGCATATGTTCCTAACTGTGCCTTTATATTAGTCAAAGATTCTTGTTTGTTAGTTGAGAAAATGCCCTTTGTTTTTGAGCTGCTACAGTAGGAAGCAGATGGCTGTTTAAATCCCAGAATTCCCACCAGAAAATGTGAACAGATGTCTGTAAGCAGAAATAGGAAAAAAAAGTCCTTCTGTAAGTCCATACACTGGGAACAGAGCTATTTATGAGATTTTACAAAAATCTGTCTGCTTCCAGAAGCCAATAAAGTGTTTTGTCTCCCTTTATCTTTTCTCCTTTTTCCCTCTCACTTTAAAAGTACACACCTGTAATGTGGATGGGGCTTTGATAAGGCAGCCCAACTTTTAGGAGTGTAGGAATAGTCCTAGCAACACACCTGGCAACTTTGTGTGTCTGTCTTCCTCAAAATGATAGCTTCTTTTCCAGATTTGTTGACACTACAGGTACAAAATCTGTCATTTACACAAGTGCTGTACTACAGAGCAAGGCTTAATGCAAAATAGACTTAATTTCAGAAGGCCTAGCCCTTATAAAAGAGCAGAGATGTAAGCAGACAATGTTGAATGTTCAGCAGAGGTTTTGCTAACACAGCCTAAACCCTGTGTCTCTTTCAAATATTCATTTTCCCTCCTTGTTTTTCGGTGTTTTGTACTCTTTATACTAGAAAGGAAGACTGCTTACTCTTAATGACACCA
This sequence comes from Amblyornis subalaris, assembly GCA_018881555.1. Classification (NCBI taxonomy): domain Eukaryota; kingdom Metazoa; phylum Chordata; class Aves; order Passeriformes; family Ptilonorhynchidae; genus Amblyornis; species Amblyornis subalaris. The sequence goes on along the minus strand of JACAXG010000001.1, from coordinate 32,561,007 downwards.
TTTCACCTCTAACAGTACATAAAATTTAATGCAAGAACATGCAGCAAAAGATTGACAGCTGCCCGTAGGCACCATTTAGTGTCATGGATGCATAACAGAAGTTCAGAGTTTTGAGACGGGACAAAAACTAAATGTAAAATACAGACTTTATAATATGATACCCCTTGGAGATTACAAAATATAAAACTGGTTTAAACTCAGTTCTTGTGCCCTTAAGGAGTCCTCTCTGATTTTCTCCTACAGTTGACTTTCAGCCCTTAGAACAAACGGAACCACATCTGAGATTTCTCATGAAGTTGCTGAGAAATAAAGTATTTTTATGACAGTTAAAGCAACATGGGGAAAACAGTCCTATATTCACATACGGAACAATGGGTTTCCAGACATCAGAACGTGCTCTTGGGGTTACTGTCAACTCAATGCTCAGTAGTGGTCAGAAAAGCAAATGAATGCTAGGAGTTGCTAGGAAAGGACTAAATAACAAAATAGATACTATCATTCTCAAATTGTGCATGATCATGGCTGAACACCACACACAACACTGGCCTTCCTTTTCCCTCCGGAGCGGATTCAGAGAAGGATTTAAAATATGCAACGGTTTCTAAAAGAACAAATAAACAAGCAAACAAAATAACCCAGATTAGAATATGACAGATGTCTGTAAAATCTGTGTGTAATGATAGGAATGGATAGACAGGAATCAATTGCTTCCTGCTCCTCCCAGTGCGAGGGCTGCAGGCCTTCAATAAAGCTACCAGTTGCCTAGTTTAGAACATGCAGAGAGGCCTGATTCTTCACACAGCAGGTAGTAAACGTATAGAACATACTATGGTATGTGATGTATGTCAAAATTTTACACCAAATGTGCAAAAATGAGTGGGTAAGTTCACAGGTAAGTCCACAGAGACAATATAAATGCACAGAACCCCTAAGCTAAAAACATTGGGCTGGACTAGACTAGACTAGACTAGAATAGACTGTTTCACCTGGAAGGGGCATCCAAAGATCATCTAATCCAACTGCCCGACCACTTCAGGGTCGACCGAAGTTCAAGTATACTATTAAGGGCGTTGTCCGAATGTCTTTTAAACACTGACAGGCTCTGGGAATCGACTGCCTCTCTAGGAAGCCTGTTCCACTGTTTGACCACCCTGCTGGTAGAGAAGTGCTTTCTAATATCCAGTCTAAACCTTCTTGGCACAGCTTTGAACCATTCCCATGCATCCTGCCACTGGATCCCAGGGAGAAGAGCTCCACAACTCCCTCTCCACTTCCCCTGCTGAGACCGAATGAGAGAACAATGAGATTGCCCCTCAGACTCCTTTTCTGCAAACCAAAGCAGACGGAAGTTCCCAGGTGCTCCACACAGGACATTCCTTCCAGCCCTTTCACCACCTTTGTTGCCCTCCTCTGGATGTATTCAAGGACCTTCACATCCTTCTTAAAGGATGTCCAGAATCACACATGTGACTTCACTCAAGGTGAAGCCACACCAGTGCTGAATACAGGAGGATAATCGTCTCTTGGCTGCAGAGGAATCTAGACAGATTGGACATGAAGCAACAATTAATGGGATGAAATTAAACAAGTCAAAATGCTGGATTCTACAGCTAGGATGGAGAAATGCCAGCCACAATTATAAATTGAGAGAGTAGTGCCTGGGGAGCAGTCCTGGAGAAAGGGACCAGCAGCAGACTTGGTTCGAGTGAGCAGCGTGTGCCCTGGCATGGCCAGCTCAAACCCTGTCCTGGGCTGCATCAAACACAGCATGGCCAGCACATTAAAAGATGTGGTCATCCTGCTGTATTCAGTGTTACTGCTTGTAAAACTTTTGAGGATTGAGTTTGTTCTGCTCTTGTTCTCTGACATTTTGGCACTGTCACAGACAGGATCCTGGACCAAACAAATCTTCGGTCTAGTTCAGGTTGGTTCCCTGCTATGCTATGCAGAGGTCCCCACAGCCTAGGCAGAGCTCTAAAGCTACCACAGATGGACTGTATAAGAGATTAAGGGTTTCTGTTCTTCCATGCAGTGAGGAACTTCAGACACCTTCCTAATGCTGTAGAAAGGAAAAGAGAATCAGAGCAATGGTAAACATAAAAAGTGTATGTAAATAATATCCTTTTTGCTAGGGCAATTCTGAAGGTTATTGGGTTCCAAATGTATCCTGTTGGGGCTCATAAATACAGCTTTTAGATACACATATTCCATGTAGCATGCATGAGAACTTTAGGCAGCAACTGCATGCTCTCAGAGATAAAAGAAGAAATAGATGTGAAAACAGAATTGTCAAAAGCACAGCTAGAAGCAGCCACTCGATTAGATGGAGTATCTTGATATTTTTTAATAAAACGGGGAAATGTTGCAAAAAGAACAGGTATCAAGCAAAATCGTGTTTCAAAGCAACTAATTTTCTAATAAAAGAAAATGCAAAGAAGCATTCTCTTCTTATTAAATACTAAACTAACACACCAGCATGTTTGGCAAAGCGGATAATCTGTGTGGAAACATTGTCATTGGCAAACCCTCAGAAGATTATTATTTCAAGAATTTTAGCTTTGCACTCTTGTTGTCAGTCAGTTTGTGATGAAAAGCTGAAGTTGTGAATCACAGAGATTAAGGGGTCTTTTTTCTGTATGATTAAATGAAGATAATGAATTCATAAATCCATGTCAGTGGTAATCAGAAACCCATGATTCAGATTAGAGCTATGAATTTCAGTGGGGTATGCTTTTTAAAAAAAGTTTTATCATATACACCCACAGTTCCTGAGTAGGTCTATTCCTGAAAAAAAAACCAGCAAGAGGACACAGTCAAAATGTCCTGTTAATTCTGATTAACTCATAATTAACTTTCTATGCAACTCAGCTGGTCTACCGAGTTTTTTTTTTCGACTACAGGCACTTCTAGATTTTAACTTTGATTAACAAGTACTTATTCAGCCCTTATTTCTGCAGAAACTATGTTCCTCTTTTCTCGCTAGGGAAAAGAAACACTGAAGTCACCACTAAAATGAAGGGGGTTTTTTGCACCTTTCCATCTTTTTTTTCTCAAGAATCTTTCAGTGCTTATAGAGAGTTATTGGCAGCAGAGTTAATTTGACATAGACCCATCATTTCTTTTACTCCACAATCAGGAGATGCCAGGATAATATTTATCAGGATGCACTAATTTCAAGCTGACTTAGACTTTAATGCTTCTTCATGCAATTTCTTTGTAAAGCAAATTAACAAGATGGAAATGTAGAAGATGGATACGTGAGTGGGAGGGAAATACCCAGGCTTTCTAACACTGAAAATGTTTGAAATAACCAACAGCATTGTTTACTGAACTGATATTATTTTCTAAGGAGTTTCTGACAGCTATCATAAGTCTTTGTCAAAGGATCTAAGTGAAACTCACATGACTATAAGTAGTTCTTTATTACAAAATAGCCATGTGGTTGGCTTTGAGATCTTTCAGCAGGAGCTATTGTTCTCAGAATGTGGGTTAATATACAGAACCCAAATCTTCAGGGTTCACTGCAAGCCAGACCTTCATACAAGAGATGTCATAGTAGGAACATATATCAGGTTATAGAAGTCATAAAATGGAAAGGAAGCAGGCAATAATTTCAGCAAATCTAGCACTCCTGTTAAATAGATGGTCTACAAAGCATTCAATTTTAATGCTTCTGTAAAACTGAAGCCAAGAAAATCACATGTATGCTGGTCCATAATCCAATCCCTGTTTCCAGCCATGGGCAGAACAGCTGTTTAGAACCCCAGAATTAAGATTTCTGTCTTTTCCATCAATGGTGGAACAGGTCTTCTGGTAGCCACCCAATGAGCGCAGTGTGAGAAAACAGAAAAAAATTAAGCTACTCACATTGGTGAAATTAAATTCTAAAAAGAACCCCAACAAACAAACAAAAAAATTAACATTATCATGCTTGAAGGAACTATCTTGTTTATTCAAAAAGGCAGCATTTTTCAGCTTTATGCAAAGTGCAAAATGTCCAGGAATTCACTTTCTGCTGAGCCCAAAATAAAAGTTTCAATTAGTCTTAGCCAGATTTTAACAGGATTAGCATAAAGCAGAGAATTTCCATTGAATTAGTGGTCCGAATGTCATTACAGAAAGCCTTCAAGCTAGTTGAAGGCTCATACTGGTTCAAGAGTTACAGATCAGAAGGCCCAGCTTCAAATCTGAATGACTAGTCCTTCAAGTATCTATTCCTTCCCCCTACCCTGACAATCAAGTAAATGCAATTCACTCCTCTCCACCCTCCTCCCCATTCCTCCTCATCCTCAATCTTTTCTCCCTAGCCTTTATTTTCACTTGAATAAAAACAAGAGAGTTTTCCTCCAGAGTGTACCTGACAGGAGTCATACAAGTCAGCATTTTGCTTCACAAACACAGATGCTGGACGTCAACAGGTGCCAAGTACTACTTTGTCCTACATGAAAAAAGGACGTACACCATGTGCACTTGCGGGAATTAAAACGGTACTGGAATCTTCTTTTCTTTCTGAAGATGCAGAAATGAGGCAAAGACAAGGTTTTTGAGACAGAGAAAATAACAAAAGATGGGGTCCTGCCTATTTAGAGTAGGAGCGTGAGGGAGTTTCCTCACCGTCWCCTCCTTCCTGAAAAGAGCTACACAGAAAGTAAAACAGAAGTCAACTGCTTCTTTCAGGATCTGCCTATGTTACTTTTAGAATGCAACATTTGTTGTAACAGATGCCTTATTTAAGACATAAAATCAGGTGATCTGGTAAGCCTGTATGAAATTTTTTTTTTTACTTTTAGTTTATGACCCAGCTGCATTCATCTACAGATATTTTTTACTCGTAGAGGCGGTAATTTCTTTTTCCACCAAACTCCCTCTCTAACCCATTATGAGGACTTCCTCATTCTAACTGCTGCCTCCCAGAAGTGAGTCCCTCTGGGCCGCACATTCAGTGTTTTCCGCAGCAGTGAAGTGGCAAGTCATATTTGTGGAGAAGTTAAAGTATGTGGCAGGGCACATTCAAAGAAAAAAGAAATCTAGATTTGATTAGGTTTGTTTGGTTTGTTGGTTTTTTTGCATTTTAACAACTGTGAAAGACCTTGTTGTAAGATATTTAGTGCCTTGTGACCAGATTATTTTAAAAGAGCAATAATAACATTCAGTACCTAGTCCTTTTCCTCCTTTTTTTCACTATACAGTGACCATCACATACCAAACTTCACATCACTTAAGAAACTGGGCAACTGGCGTTAAGTGTTTAATTTCTGCCACTGCTGTAATTTCCCAATGCCTATCTCCCTGAACTGCTAGTTGGTTTACCATCTGCTTCCATGTGTGCAAATCTGCATCTCGTTGATGATTTTATACAGATTTGTCAAACTGCCTGGAGTTCTGTAGGTATCACCAGAACACAATATTAAAGAGGCTCTTGAAAGAGCATTAAATATGTGACATAAACACAGTATACAAGATAATTTTTAGCAAGTTTTTGTTTAAGTGCCTATTGCATAGACCAAGTCAGACTTCAAAATACAGAATTCAAGACCTCCCTTCTGCATCTAAGACTGAAGTGAACAAGCAATGATGTAAAAAAAAAAAAAAAATCACATTTTAATTTTCCTTTGAATGAAATTACAGGCATGATCCCAGCCTTCAGAAGTATAATGTCTGTATAAACAAAGGACTGTTTCACAGAGGCAAAGGAAGAGTTTTTTCTCATGATATAATGCCAGAGTGAGTTTTTTACAACATAACTCTGTAGATCTGGGCAAAACAGAATTGAAACATAAAGCTGTCTTAGCTGGTCATCAGAGGAGTTCTATGGAGCTATTCCATATGGCTTTAAAGCAGCCATTTGGGTGCTCTAGAGTTTGCTCATGTTCATTTTGATTTGCATTTGAATTTGAAATTGGAGATAACAGTTCGAAGTAAAAGTAGTTCTTTGCATCCTCCATGAGGGGAAGTCAGTCACATTCACATCTCTGGGCCAAAGCTGGAGACGGTAATAATGGGTCATGTGCATCGGAATAATAGTCTGTCCAGAAACAGAATATAGTTGTTTGTTCTAAGTTCAGACAGTGTCTCATTTAAAATGCATTTGGGGCATACTGGGATTCAGGAAGTAATGTAAAGAAAGTGTACCTACAACTGCAACAAGCAGTAAAAGAAGGTGAATCAGGGCTGTCCTGGATGGCAGTGTTACATTTCATATTGGTTTTCTCACTACTTCAGAACCATATGTAGGAAAATACCGAGTCATCTAAAAATTAAACTAGTTATTTCCTGTCAGATTAAGTGCTCAGTTTATTCTCTTAGATACCTGCTCTGCCAGGTATCTGCCACTTGCTATATCTTTGCTGCTTTAAAAGTATTTTCCATTTATGCAATGTTTTGTATATTGGGTGAAATGCATGAATGACAGGAAAAAAATAAGGGATATTAAAAAGTTTATGGTAGGTTTTGCTCAAGCAGAAATAAAATGTAAAATTAACGAAGGTTAGGCAAAGAAGTGGAAAGAGAATATGGAGTGATCTGCCCATATATTGTGGCTCATGTATTATTTTTACTTTTTTTTTACTTTGAAATCACTCCAGGAACCAGAACCGTCTAAGCATTAGATACACAATAAATATTACATTTGGTTCTTCTTTAGCTTTACCATTACTTTTTATCCCAATCCTGCACAGCACTACAACACGTATATCACCACCTCAAACTCCTGTGCCTGAAACCAAAGTATAAGCTGGCTATACTTTGCTGCTGTAGTGTGTTAATATTCTGGTTGCTAAGGTGACGCACTTATCRAGTTAACTCTTGGCGGGTAGTTTGCCTGAATAATACAACAATACGAGTCAGTGCAGAGCATTGTACAATGACAGCTAGATAACTCCTGATTTTTCAAGCTGAGTCCTTTAAAATTAGCATAGACATCCCCAACTTACACTGCATTTCGCAGCACGGCTTATAGATATGTTTAACTTTCTATAGTGCCAGCAGAATAAAACAGCTAGAAAACAGAATTTGTTGCTTTCTTTTTTTTTTTTTTTTCTTTTTTTCTATTTCTCCCCCAAAACGACAGTGATATTATAGCATTCTGGACACTGCTTTAAAGGGAGACAGAAACAAACATGGTCCCTTTTCTATGTTCACTGGGTATCTATTCACAGCTGAATGACGTTAAAGCCTCAGTAAGGAACACACAAATTTTGGATGCTGGAGTCAGAATAAAGATGAAGGGACAGGAAACAACCTTTTGGTGAAAATAGTCTATTTGCCTCCTCCTGTCCCCATCTATCTGCACTTGTATCTCCACTCAGCCAGAAAACTTCTCAGTGAACACCCATCCTTGCAATTTAGAAAAAGCATTTAGTGATGTTATCATCTTCTTACTTTGTACTTCTAGCCACCTACAAGTGACATTGTGTTTCTCTAATAGGCCATTATGCTGTCTGCTTGAAAACGTTTGTTTGATACAATTCCTTGCAAAAGTACTAGAACTCACATTTGCTTCTATCTTTCTAAAATGTATTTCAAATGTTTAATGCTTTTTGTCTTTTTCTGTTGTTTTTTTTAATGATGCTACTTTCAAATGAAAGCAGCTCTCTACCTGTAACTTCAAATTTGCTCTCCCATATTATCTTTGATCCTTCATATCAGTCAGGAAGCCTGTGGTTAAATAATTTGGTTTTAACACCCTCCACTCTCCCTGCATTACCACACAAAAAGACCAGATGCAGGAAAAAAAATCCATCCAGCTCTCACTGTCCCCGGAGATATCTGGTTAATTCCCACCGAATGAAGGGGAAGAAGTGCTAGGGGTTTGCTTTGAAAGCTGACAGGCTTTCAAGAACAGCTGTTAACCAGATTCGAACAAAGAGTAAGGACACCAGAGACAAGCTGGAAGAGACCAATTCTTTCCTTAAATTGTAAGCAATTACTAATTTTTAAAATAGTTTTTCTTATTCCATTATTAGTTGTCATTAAAAATCAAAAGTGAAATCAAAACTCATCTGTCTTCTCGGCATAACACTTGCACAACCATGTGGAAAGCAGAGGGATGTTTCATTTTATAATCTTATTTCATAGGCATTCTGCTTGGAGATAGCCTGAAGATCACCCAGAGGAGCCAGGTGATGCAGACTGGGAACTGCAGACCACTCCAAGCATGTGACAGAGAGCAATTATCAAGGTGAACAGTTATAGATGCAAATGAGCTCTAATACTGAGAGATGTGAACAGCCAAAGTTCTGAGCTATCTGCATACATGAAAGTCACTCTGCGCCAGCACTAGGTGACATTGGTCTAGATCACTGTGTATCAGTGGCTAAAAAGTTGAGGGGAAATGGGATTGTTAAGTGTTCTCCCCCTTAATTTTAGCATTCAACCTACAAGTGATTTTTGAAGGCAGAGATAAACAAAGCCTTATTTTGTGTGTAGTGGGGAGCCTATTGAACAGGAAACTACTCTCTACTCTTCCCTGCTGGTCTAAGACCTTTCAAATAGCACACAGACAACGTCTGTATGACATATTTGCATAGCCTTTTAACTCATGTACCTAGATCAAGCAGCTCCTGGAAGGTAGGGATATCCCTTCCCTGGTCTCCTGAAGGAAAAGAGGAAAGCAGAAATGGCAGGCAGAAGTTCCTGACCCCTAGAGGAACTCCATGCTGTGAAAACAGCCATGAGAAGTACAATACATTTGTTCTCCATAAAATCAGGTGTTTCTTGATAGATTTTGATGCTAGGGTCAAGTCAACATATTATACCCAAGTTTATACCAAGTGATCTTTCTTTGGAAGTTTTCTGTTCCTTGGCAACCACCATTTCCAAAAGTGAGTCAGTTCCATAATATCTCTTTGTGGCAGTCACCTCACCCAGCTCTCCAAAACTGAGATGCAGACCAGGTATGGAGGATGTCCATGTGCCTTGCCACTTCTGATAGTCTCCTACTGCAGGCAGACCTACTTTTCCGATGCTAATGCCAGCCCTATAAGTCTTTTATTTTTTTTTTTTACTCCTTTGAATACTGTATTCCTTGAGTGTTCCTTAGGATACGATTCCAGAGCTCTAAGGCCCCTTGTAAGAAAAGGAAAAAATCCAGGGTCACTTTCCTGGACTAGAATGATGGATTTCTGTCTCTGCCCAGCAATGCACAGCATTTATTTCATCTTCTGGCTTTCTTATGCTTTGCTCTAAAGTAACGAGGGTTTCTTGATTGGCAAGAGCACTGATCAGACCAGTAATAATCTGCTTACATGCTTCACCGATGAAACAGAGCTAGGCTGCAGCAGGCTTGTACTGCACATTGTCACCATACTCACTGGAGATTAGGATGATTATAGCAGTCATCAAGGCCATGGAAAGGATTTTGTCCTGATCATGCTTTTCCTGCTGACACACTATCTGCGGCAGCCATTTCCTTAGTCAGGTTAATGAAACCCTCTTTCATTTGTGTTTTCTCATTTAAGATGACAACTGCTATAAAAAAGATAACCTCTCTGACCTCAGCCACTATCTCTCACTGTGGTTTTTCATCGCTGAATCTGTTAATTGAAACTACAGAGTCAGAAGAGCAGCACTCTACATAGTTTAGTTCCTAATCATGTGAAACCTGAATCCCAGTGAGGAATTTATGTGTAATACTAATTATGACTGACATTGCCTGTTAGGGTGGGAGATAAAAATCACATCACAATGTAGCTGGAATGGTCTTGCAACCTCTCTACAGCTGGCTTAATGTTTCTATACAAATACCTTGACCTTTAGAAAAGAGAGATGGGAGGAAAAGCAGGAGATGTTTTTAGCGTTAAATGATTCCCATTTGTAACTCTATGAATGGCACATTTGGTCCAGTTTCCAGTCTCTGGCATTTCTAAACTGCCATGTTACAAATAGGCAGCAGGCTATAACTTTCTCCCTAGAGGGAAGGCAGGCAATCAAGTCGGTACTCCAGCCAGCAAGTCTGTGATGCTGCAGTGTCAGAAATCCAGCACTTGCAGTGTGGTGGCAGTTCCATGAGGTTACAGCACAGGGCCATTAGCAGCACAGTAAATACAACAACAAACAACTAGCAATGTATCTACACAGATAATATCTCTGCAAAGGCATAAAGGTGATGGGGAATTGGGACTCAGTTTCTTTTAACCATTCTGCATTGCTCTTAATTCACACATGTACTGGAGGAGGTGGTTCCAAGACTAATAATTCTTCCTTTCATTCTCAAATGCAATAAAAAGGTCTGGGAAGAGAAAGAAAAAAGAAAGAGAAATAAACAATGTGGAAAGAAAATGGAGGCTTTGAATGAAAGTCAAACAAAGAGTTTGTCACCCTGCAAGTCTTGTGTCTTGCCAACATTACTAGGAGACATTATCGTTCATATGCTGAATGCAAGAAGTGGTCACAAGTCACCAGCCAGAAACTTTACAATGTGAATAAGTATCTCAGATGGGGGATTTAGATTTAGTTACTGTTTAGGAATCTGAACTGACAGTTTGCCACAGATTTAAATTTACTCCTGTTCCACCATAACTTCAAGGTGATCCAAGAAGTGCTGAATATTGACTAACAAATGGGTTCACACAAATTAAAGATATCTGTGTTGTGGGGCGGAAGAGAGAGAAGTTCATTCTGGGCCCTTATATYATCTCCTAAAACCAGGAGACTGTCAGCTGGTGTTTTCACACAAGAGAGTAAAAAGGGAAAGACAAGGTTGAACAATATCAAGAAACAAAGACCTCATATTTCAGACAGGTGCTCTAAAGTTCCTTCAGTTTTTCTGCATGTTTTTCTATAATTTTAAACTCAAATACATTGCTTGCTTTGTTTACATAATCTTAGCTTCACTGGTTTCCATGTACTAGAACTAGCTGAGGGAACAATTTAAATATATTGAGCAAAAAATACAAATTTCATGCCTAGAATGCTACTGAAGCAAAAAATATATCATGGATTTGCTAAATTGGGGCTCTTATCAAGTTCAAATGAAACATTTTGTTCACACAGGTTTTGCCATACTGTTTCCAATAAGAGCAGGAAATTACATATTCAGACTGTTCAGCGTCTGATAGTGATGACTTAGAGAGTAGCCGTGATAAAGTTTGCCAAAATCTCCCATTTGGCACCATACAGCACACGAAAGCTACAGCAGTGCCTTTATCATGAACTTCGGGACTAGAAGAGGTACAAGACTGTCACTAGCAACCAGGAGGGTGCAAAAGAATCAGGTTTTGGATGGACAGCTCTGTTACTTTAGTGGTGCTCAGCAGGTATAGACTGTATAACAGGGTTTGCTTTTTCAAATGTTCACATTTGTCACTGCTCCTAGCAGCATCCACCGTTCTCAAGACAACTGTGGAATCTCCTCTTTTATCACCCCTGTCTTCACACCAGTCATAAGCAGGATCTGAATTCAGTCTCACATTCAGAGCAAATTATTTACTGGCAGCTAGATTGAAAAATGGAAAGTTCAGCAGATTTACTATTTTGTTAGACAGCTACACAAACATTTTCAGATGTTTAACATCTACAGGGGTGGATGGGATCATGCATCAGGTTTCTCTCTCTACCTTTAAACATAGAAATTGCAAGCTTTAATTGGATTGCTGAACACTAAATCTGAGGAATCATGACAGCAGCAGGAATTTACATTTCTACATATAACCTAGCTACAGTATGCCCCATGCACCATCTCATGTCTGCCCCCAGTGCTAAGAATTCATGGCAAAGCAAATTAGTTCAGTCTGGTATATTTGGAAACAGGCAGAGCTACAGAGAACTGGGGTGATGGGGGAACAGACACCACATGGGGGGACACGTAAATGACACCTCGCCTCAAAAGCCATTGTTAGTGCAGAGGTGCCAACAAAAGGAAGTAGACTTAAGTCTTTCCAGTTCAACTAGCAGCTGAGTTGTGGGAAAATAGGTCGTGTAATGGAAGGGTGTTCTGGTTTCAGCCACAACAAAGGCAAATATCCACACATGACAAGATGTTTTGCTATATCTCTGGCAGCAGCTTGAATTTTTAGCTCTAGTTCTGTAAGGCAAAAACACAATCTCTCTGCTGTCTGATTTGAAGAACAGGTGGCAAATCGTCAGCTCCAAGGGAGCAGTATGAAACTTGTATCCACAGATGTTGCTCTGAGGAGAAAGGAGTTATTAAATCAATGGTCAGAGAGACAAAGAGAACTTAGATTAATGGTCTCGATTTAGCGACCTTCCTGGGAAACGGGACACTCATTTACACCCTGAAGAGCAATTAGGACTTTTCTGAAGAAGTTGTTATAATGCCTTAGAAACAGTTTTAATTGAGAGAACTGATAGCATCATCTCTACTAACTGAAGAGCCCCAGAGTCAGGAAAGCTCCCTCTCTGGAGTGTGTGCATGCCAGCCAGCAGCACGGTGCTGCTCCTGGCTAGTGCAAGCTCCTGGAGTACTGTGGAATGGGTATACTCTCACTGCTGAGCACACATACCTGGCTCCAGGCCTGGAGGAGTTCCTACAAGATGCCAAGACAGAGATCTCAAAGCACATAACACAGGAGTGCTGGTACAGTTGGTTACTCTCCCAGACATTATCAAGAGCCTGGAGTAAAATTTCAGTGGGAAAGTGGTACAGAACCTGAAGGGAAACATGGCATATTCGAGAGTCCATGCTGTGTCAGTGCTCCCCGCCCTTTCTACAGAAGGAAAGTAGCTTCCATGGTAGCCAGCAACTCAAATTCAATGAGAATAACCTACAGCAATGATCTCTCAGATGGCAGCTAGAGGCTGAAGTCATTATACTCACAGGATCTGAAGACCCCACTAGCAGCATATGGAGCATTGTGACTGCAGACATCCCACTCCATGTGCTGCCCAGCCAGCCCTGCCAGTGTCTGGGTTGTAGGAAGGGCCTTAGGCAGTCACTCGTCTTCCTTGCCAGACAGGCAGAGAATAAATGGCTGCAAGATTCCACCATCCAAACATGGATACTGCTGGGTACAAACTTGACCATCATCCTCAAATGCAACACCCCAGTTGCCATTTTTAAGAGCAACTCATCTGTTTCCCTGTTGTGCTGTGAAGGATCACTCCATTTCTGTATTCCACTGGGCTGGGCAGCCCAGGCAGGAACAATGAGCTGACAGGTACCTGCAAGGTTGTTCTTCTGTAAGTATACTACTTTTCTCCAGCACCACACTATGTCCACATCAGTAGCAATTGCAGACTAAGCTAAAGCCATTTTTCTTTCTTTCCTGACCTTGCTTTCCTGACCTTAAACATGCGAAATCTACTCCCTGTTCCTTTGAGGCTGCTGGAAGCTTCCAGGAATCAGAGTTTTCTCTGATACTGGTCTTACTAGAAGGAGTCCTAGACAAACATCCTGTAATATCTAAAGACTAGCAAACTACTCCCAGTAAAATATCAAGTGGAAGCATTTACCTGTTATAAGAAAAGGAATGTTTCAGCGCCTGGGACAAGCATGTTTACCATGCACAAATTGGCATTCAACAACTTTCAATAAGTTGAAATACTACAAATGTGTTTATTTAAAACATTTATTAAAATCCATGAGAAAGTAGCATTTCAAAAAATAATCATCAAGAACAGTTGAAGCATTTGCCCACTACAGAAAGGGCAGGAAAAGGAAGAAGATGGCTGTAATTAGTTGTAAGCAAAAAAAAACCAGCAAAAACGATATGAAACTTTTCTATAGTTCCCATCAGCATAGGGTCTATGGTTCTTTAAGAAAAAGGGTCATCTTTCTATGATTGCTTTACCTCCAAAGTACTCCTTGGCTGCTCAGTTTTCCCTGAGGCAATTAGACTTCCTGAATTTCTTCTTCTTTCCCCATTGTAGGGGAAGTTTAAACACCTTAAAATCTTGCCTAAAGCTTTTTATATGACAAAGACAGTCTCATAAACCCGCTTGAACTCAGGCCCAGCTGAGAGTTTAAATTCAATATAGAATTATTTGGAATTTGTACTAAAGAAAAAAGGAAGCAAGGCTTTCAGAGAAAGTCAGTTCAGAAGTTCACATTTTAAGAAAACCAGAAGTAGAATATCTATGCATGGGTAAAATCACTTTCTATCCCCCCTAGACACAGATATGTAGCAGAATTTTGAAAAAAAGGAAAAAAAAAAGGTTCAGAGTGAACTGCTTCTGATACCTTTATCAAAAAGCAAAGTAAAATGAAGAAGTAATTCCACAGTTCTGGGGAAGAAAGAGGTAGAAGGAACAGAAGGAATGCTCACTGAACAAGTGACAATCAGCAGGCATCCATCTATTTGGCTAAAGCAGCACAGTGTGCCAGAAGCACCACTAGCACACTTTGCATCACAGTGTCTCTTTTTGCCTTTTACTTCAGATTATTTTCCTCAAAACTGGTATGAAGGAGTTTCTTTCCTTGTGTAGTGGTCCCAACAGACTTTAAACCATCTGACTGGCATAAGCTATCTCCACAAAAGAGAAAATAAACACCAAAGACTCTCAAAATGCACTCCTTTGGAAATATGCTTCCTTCAGAACACTGTTAGCCTTGTCCACACTCTGTTCTGTAAGGAAAAGTTGCACGTACTGGAATTTAGGCCTGCGGGGACTGCACTCAGACCAAAGGTCTTTATGTTAGGATGAAGTGCTATGTGTACTTGGGATATGTTGGGAACAATATCCACAGCAGGTGGCAGAAAAATACCTCCTTGGAAGACAAGACAGAAGACACTAATTACTTTCAGTATAAAGATTAAAATACAGACATTTGCATGGTGTTACACATCACTAGTCAACTCCTCCATATCATTAGTCCTTCCACTGACTTCAAAGCAGAACAAATTTCTTTCATGGAAAAGCATACTTTCATTAGTGCCATAGTGAGAAGGACTAATCCCTCCTTCCACCTCCCATCCTGCCATTCCCACTCCCCACTGAACAGGAGACTAAATCTCAAATCAGCTTTTCCTTTTTCCTGCACAGGTGCTCAAGAAAGGCCTCAAAGAATAGCTGTTTAGGAAACAGCAGGAGAGAGCAGACTTTGAAAACATGGAAGAACCCTACTGTGAGCATCTTTCTTGATGAATCCAGAGCTGTATTTACAACAAGGAAATTAAAATAATCCCGCAAAATGCTCATTTTCAGTACCTCACCTCTTGGTCACATGTGGGACTTAAGTAACTGTGTGTGTGCTACAATATAATTAACAACTCCATTACACTTAGTACACAACTTCTGCATTTGGCTTAGAGATTCATTTCAGGCATGAAGCCTACAGCGTTCAAAACCTGGTAACCCAAAAAGCAAACTTTGAGCGAAACAGTAACTTGGTATCTGCATGCATCCATACATGATTTTAGTAAGTTTGACAGAGAGCAAGATTGGTTCCTGAATCATATTTTCCCTTTTCCTTCTCACTTTAGCCCATTAGGAAATCCATTTTTCTTCGCGGCCAATGCGGGGTGGGAGGGGGAAGAGAAACATAAAAGCAACAGTCTTGTACTTCGTCAGAAGCATTCGGAAGAATGGGGGCTAGGGTGCAGGAAAATAGCTTGTTAAGGCTGTGCAAAGCAACTAAGCCCCAATCTTCCCCATCTGTACATATAAATATTGCATTTAACGATTGAAACAACTTCCTGGTAGTTTTGGCCTGACCCGGTAATTGCTAGATACCAGTAGTTCTTCTATTTAAACTTTATCTCTTGGAGGCAGGCTAGTTCAGTTCCAGTGTCACCACCTCTACTTCTACAAAACGCTGAAGATTACTTTACATGAAATGCTTGCTGAATCGAAATTACACCCCCCCAAGTCATAAGCAAACAGGAGAAACAGAGACTGGAAACATCATGGAAAGGAAAAATGTTTTATTTGCAGAAGACAGGCAACATAACCTGGCTTGTACACACACTTCAGGTTTGATAGCAGTTTCTCCTGAAACTGTATTTGAATGTATTTTAGGCTTGAAATTACAGCTTTATCTACTTACTTTGTATAGCTATAACAGCCTCTAAGACAGTAGTTAAATATTAATGAAAGAAATAGCTATTCCAGCACTCAGGTTCCCCCGCCCTTAATGCTCACAGCAAGGTCTCCAAGGCAGATTTCTACAGAATTTAGCCAACCTATACCTCTGATCAGCAAATCGATTTGATACAGAAAGGAGCATTGGTAATCAGATGCTAGGCAGAAAGTAATTTGACAGGAAATATGTTTGGACATTAGATCAGGAAGAAGGGGACATGTGGAGATCTGAAAGAATCAATATTTGCACTTGAGACAGGCAAGTTCGGACCAAACATTTAGTTGTGTTTTTGCTTGGACCTAAGATAAAGCATTAAAAGTCAAGTTCAGAAAAATTCACTTAGCTTATAATAATATCTCTCTTTTTCCCCATTAACTTCTTGAAATACAGGCACCTATAAATGTATTTCATGAAATGTGCCACAAGTTTTACTCACAGATAGAGCAGTTGAGGGTTTACCACCTGTTGGTATTTTTTGCTGACAATTGCCTCAATAGAGTAATGGCACATAGACAGGAGTACACTGACCTTACTTATTTCACTTTTCCCAAATACAATGAGTTGTCATGGTATAACTTGGGGCCACAGGGATGTGAGGTATAAGTGAGGGAAGATTACGGTTAAAGGTTTACTGCTCTAAGCACAGTACTATTTCTTTTAAGAGTAAAGATTCAGGAGATTTTCAGGCTTTATCAGCTGGAAGTATGATCTACAAAGGGGAATATTTCCATCATTTACCAACATTTCTAACTATTAGGCCAAGGAAATATTGGGAATACTTTATTTAGTACTTGAAAGACTTGATTTTACTAAAAGAACAGACATTAACCCATGAATGATATGGCTTTAATACACATCATAATATAGCCTGCTATTAGAAGTTTGGTTCTCCTTTTGTCCTGGTCCCCAACTTGAGAAAACAAAAGGAACATAAAAGAAAACCAATAATGGTGTTTGTCTCTACTGAGAAAGGTATAATAAAGTTACATTTTCCTTTACATATCAAGATTTTAGACAAGACTAGAAGTGCTCCAGGCCAGCTCTGACAGGTAAGGTAAACACAATTTCAGACTTCATATGAAGACAGAAAGCAGAATAATATGTTCTTAAAGAAATAACACAGAAGAATGGAGATGTAATGGACTCACATGAACATTGTAGGAATAATTCATTTGTTTAGTGCTGACCATCAGATAATTTTAATTATTTGGAGTCATATTTTCAAAAGCTGTGAGGTGGAAGTTTTCAACAAGTTCACCTTTTTGCTGTCTTACTCGAAACAGTTTGCTGTTTTTCCAGTGCAAAAATACCCTACAAAATTCTTCATAAGTGCTATGCAGCAGGAATATGTGGTACACACCCAAGTTCCTGTAGCTGACTCAAGTATCTAGCTCATCTCTATAGCTGACAGTATTTATGTAGAAGGACCCAAGTGGGAGAGCCTTCCCCATCTCCATTTGCTTTGGGCACTGCTTTACAAGAACACAGTTCAGGAAAATAGCTCATCCTCTGCAAATTGACACTCCATGGTGAAAAATGCAGCAGAACAAACTGAATAGCGAAAGACGAGGAAATAAGAAGAGAATACCTCTTTTCATGGTTTATCCCCTGCTACCTCATTCCTGCTTGGAATAGGGCAAAGACATCTCTTACTTCTACAGCTAACGTAGTGGAGCTTGGTGCAAATTTAACCATAGAGTTCATATTAATTCATACCACACCATATTCATAATTCATATGCAATTATAATAAAAATATGAATTACAGCACACAGATTAATATATTATGTGCTATATATTATAATAATTCAGACAATAACTATATATTTCCCCTTAGTTTCATATTAATTCAAAACTGAATATTTATATCTGGGATTTTTAATTAAAAAATACTATTCTTAGAACCCAGATACCCACATATGTTTAGGTACTTAATTCCTCTTGAATTCAGTGGTGTGGGATTTAAGTATTTTCATATTTCAAGGGCTCTTGAAAACAGTCATTATCCGATGAATCTCTACAGACTTCAGAAAGGGCAGATATAAAGAAAGCAAATATTCAGGAATCCTTCCAGTGGGAGATACAGTTTCCATAAGCATCAGGCATGGAGAAAGATTGTTAGTCTGGATAATAATCATACTATATCTAAAATA
Source organism: Amblyornis subalaris (assembly GCA_018881555.1). Classification (NCBI taxonomy): domain Eukaryota; kingdom Metazoa; phylum Chordata; class Aves; order Passeriformes; family Ptilonorhynchidae; genus Amblyornis; species Amblyornis subalaris. The sequence goes on along the minus strand of JACAXG010000001.1, from coordinate 32,542,876 downwards.
CCACACAATTAGCCGGCCCAAATTTATAAGCTAAGAAGTGATTCTTGTCTTCTAACAGCATCACGCATTTCACTGCTGTTCAGAGTTGCTAGAATAACTTTGTTCTCCATATTTATTATGGGGTTATTGTCCTAGGTTGTCTGGCAGGGTCCTGGCACACAGAAATTCCCTCCTTTGCATGCCTCCGTGAACTACTGATGAGTGGTTTTCATAGAATTGTAAAGGCGTTAACATTCATATACACTTCTTTCCTACGGAGCAGGGCACAACTGATGATGAAGGATCCAGAGGATGGAACCTGTGGGTGATATGAGTGTCAGCTCCCCCCACCAAGGTGCGCCAGTTTCCCAAGCCAAGCATTTCCAAGATCAGTTGTAATCCCAAAGGTAACAAGTGCACACACTTACGGACAGAAAAAAGCTCAATTATTTTCCTGAATTCATCTAACTGCATAGCAAATAAGTTTCACAGGATGATATTTCAAAACAATTATGTCAACAGTGAGACTGAATTCCCATTGCACACCAAGCAGCTTCAAGACTCTGAGAGGGAAACATATGAGAAGTGTAATTTTTAGCCATACAGATCAGCAGTTCTTCACAACAGGAGCAGAGTGGCAGTTTACAACTTTCCGGTCAGTCAGTGAAGTCTTTCAACTAAATTCACCATAGGACTCAGAGTCCAAAAGTGTTCAATGTTTGCAGCTGAGCATCAGCCACCACAACAGCATTGATACCTGGGCTTTCTACACCTTCTGCAGATCCAGTACCAAGAAGGGAATGCAGAACACGTAGCTCACTGAAAGCAGAGGTTCTCATATACCTGAGAGGCAATGCTGGAGACTGTGCCTTGACTCTAGCTTAAATCTAGGAGGTGCCTAGCAAAAAGATTCCAAAAAACCTGTGCTGCAAATCTTATTACTCATCTGAGTGCTCTAAGTATGTAAGTAAATGATGATTTTCACTCTTTTGTGCACAAAATTAATTTTAGAAGATTCCAAGCCTTGTTTTCCCATAAATATCCCATTTCTTACAAATCAAAGCTCTTTCATGTTATTTGGAAACTTTAAATGCTCTCTGGAAGAGGAGAAAATTTAATCTAGATTTTTCCATATCCTAGGACTGCCTCTGGTCCTGGTCTGCTGAAGCACTTCGCATTAGATGATTTCACCCCTGTGCTACCTTTACCCTGCTTCTGTTGCTCCCCTCAAACCTGGAAACCCTTAAGCAGATACAGCTAGTTTTATTCAGAATACAAAACTGAAAGTCTGACTCAGTATCAGAACTCCTCTAGCAGAGGACAGCAGAGTGAGAGACAAGCTTTACCCTGAAGACAGGAATATTAAACTGCTATCTCCATTGTACAGACTAAGCAGCACAGGGGGAGATTAGGCAAGTTGCCAGAGGTCGCACGAGAAAACATCCGTGATAGTGTAAGGAGCTGAGATGCCTTGAACCCTGTCCAAAGCTGCAAACCATCACTTTTCTTTAGCCTATAACTAGAAGTACAGGGAAAGCTTTACTTCTGTGAGCCTGGAAGGCAGGTTGTTTCTCAGGCATTACCAACTTTGTGAATAGTTTTGTTCATCTGCCTGGTGACACTTCCCACTGCTGCTGCATGCAAGGTCTCACACTGCAGCAGGGGAGTGGAGATTGCTGCTTGTAAAGCCAGGAAATATGAAACCTTAAGGAATCACCAGAAGAGCTGACAGGCAGGCAGAGCGTCCTAAACAACTCATCCCTTAATCAATTGAATTGCTTTCTAGCTGATTGAGCCCCTTAGGCTTTCAAATCCTAGCATACAGACCAAGTATTAAAAATTACCTTTTGGTCTGAATTTGTAACTGTAGGATTCAAGGTCAATTCCAAATAGGAGATCTTCACACAAATCTTCAAGATGATGACAAAAAAAAAGAGCTGGGAAGAAAATTAACCTCAGATGAAAGCTAGTAATAATCTTGACTCCTGACTCCTGATGCTCTCCACAGCAAAAGAGGGTTATTATTCGCTTCCATCCCCTTAAAAGACGAAATTCAGGCAAAAGCACAAATATAAGAAATGGATTTTTTCTGAGACAACACTGCCACCTATTGTCACTGCTATGGTTTCTCACTTCTTAATTAAGCCTTATTTTACAGTCCATCAAACATCTGGTCAAAACCAAACCTTTCCCCTTCTTCCTCAATCAAAACCTGTTCTAATTAACCCCAGTTCTCATCTTCTGCTGAAGATACGTCCTCAGAAACAACTGAGAATTTTGTTACTGGCCTTCATGGCTACAACAAACAAAACAGAGAATAAGCTCATTTCCCAGTACATTTTCTGCAACTTAGACTACTCTTTTTCATTTAGTTACTCCTGTCCTTTCCAGTTTCTAGTTTTTACAGTGAACAAATAACAATCCAACTCCAATGTTTTTGCTAATATCCTTGTACATATTTATACACATTTTATGTTCAGATCATGAGTATTAGGATAGGTCCAGAAAATACCTAAGGGCACCACATGGCTCCATGTCCAGCCACTCTCAGTAAAACTGTACATCATTGCTCTCCCACAGACTGCCTCCATCAGCAAAGTTGACAAGAAGGCTCATGGAGCCAACACCTTGTGTCTACAACACACCTTTAGGTCTGCCCTACTGGAGCCTCCCCCTGAAAAAGCCCAAAGCAAGAAACTTCTAAAATCACCTGGCAGGTAAAGGCTGCTAGTATGGCCACAAGAGAATGAGTAACATAAAGATTATATTTCTGCTATGAAAGCATTTGTGCATTAACTTAAATTTGTACATCAGTAATTCCAAATTGAAGTGAAAATATTAATATTTCTGTGTGTAAGCAATGAATAGGGGGAAAAGAAGAGTGAAGGGTCAGGTACTTAATATAATTTCTGGAACCATTTCTTGCTTTCTTCAGTTACTTTTGGTGCCTGAGTAATAGTACATGGAATGGTGCTTAGAAATGGTAAAAATAATCACAAACAATTTTAGGCACAAATGGAAGTATTTCCATATTAAAAGTGAGTTTAATATGATTACTGTCACAACGAGAAGAAACAAGTAGCAAATCCCAGCACTAAGCTAGAATTTTCCTTTTCAAAGGTAAGATGTTCCTTTCCACAATACTAGAATTCTTGCAGAATTATTTTAAACTTTGCAACATTTTACATGTAGAAAAATCCCTCTAATACAAGAATTAAAAATTTCAGCATTTGATATCAAAAAAAAAGATGAACTGAAAGAACATGCATATTTTGAAAGGAAAAAGAGGAAAACTCACTTGATTTTCTTTTTAAATTGTGGATGTTTTAGAGACCTTCTGGAGATCAAGATGCTAAGTTTAGCACCAGAAATTGCACAAGAACAGCAAAAGCAAGAAGAATACATTTGTGTTTTAAGGTTCTTCTATGGTTCATCAATATTTCCAAGTAGCCCCGGGGGTGGATAGCAGTGATGAACAGCGCTGTAGTCCCTTCCACCCGGCAGTCCAATGGGTCCTTGGTGACCTTCTTCAGGTGATCACATGCTGTGGTCAGAGCTCACCAGATGCTTCAGGTTTATCTGGAAGGGGAAGGCCTAGGTGCCTCTGCCTTCTGTTACTCTTCTAGAATTAAGATTACTTGATTTAATTTTTTCCTGACATATTCTTGGTTGCTTACAACCAAGGTGATGCTTACTTCTCTGGCTGGATCCAGTGCCATTTTTAACTCGAAGGTGTTGAAAGTATCCCCTCTCCCACCTTCAGTCCTTTGGGAGGACACAAGGCTTCAAAGTGTTATCCTTTCCCTCCCATTAAAAAAGAGACCCTGTTTAGTTTATACACTTTACTTCTTTCAGAAGAATATTAACAATTTCCTCCACAGCAAATTTGCTAGAAGCATTATTCGAAGAGCAGTCTTGAAGGGTGTGATCATTTCTTGCAAGTTGTTTTTCTAATGTGTTTTAAGTAAAAAAGTTTAGAGCCAGAGGAAGTTCTTCACAAAAGGGGATTGTTCAAGCATGAAAACTCATTTGAAAAATAATTACTTCAAGTCTAGTCAGTCCTATATATTCGCCAGAAGCTGTTAAGTCCTCCAAGTCAGCAAAATTATATATAAACAAATAAATCAGGTGGGAGAGAGGGCAATAAAAATGGAAGTATTTTAACAAAGACCCAATAGCACAGTGTGGTAGGGAGCTGTTTCTGCACAATTGAATATAATGATATTGTAATATGGAATCTGGGGAACATTTTCCTCACATTCTGTGAGCCTGTTAGTGGCTTTAACTGTACTCTAAAGAAGAAACCACCAGATCAACAAGATATACAGCATGGTGCTGCTCTGTGTATACACATTCACTGGCAGAGGAAAATAATTTGGCTTCATGTCTTTGCTTTTTCTGGATTATTTCTTTCAAGAGAAAAAGATATTGCAATTTTTAAAACGCTTGTGGCAGATAGGCTGAATCTTGGTAGTTATAGGCAACCTTTATTGCATGAAAAAAAAGCATTTGATACAAGCAGAATGCACCATATGGTTGAACTGTAAAATCTCTATAAACACGAGCCCCTTGGGGCCCTTTTTCTTTGTTATAATCACTTCTGTTTATTCCTTCTCCCTATAGTTCTGAATTCATGTCCTTTGACATGGCTCAGCTACCAGGGCTAGCAATCAAATGCACAGCCCTGGCTAATAAACAGGAACCTGTGGGATGGAAGGACACAGGAGGGTGAAGACATCTGGTAACAGACTGGACCTGGAATGACTAGATGGCCTGTGCCCGTCACTGAACACCACCTGGACATGGTCAACTACATGGTCACTTCTTGGTAGCTGGCAATAACTAAAATGCCAAGGACACCTATTTTCAATGTATTTTTCTCTTAATCTCTCTTCATGGTTTTTATCCCTTTTTATATTGTCTGTATCTGCTACAATTCCCTAAAACACATCACAACCTACTTTTCCTAATTATTCTTTTCATTTTCCTTTCTTTTTCTAGCTTTTCCTACCATAAGATCAAATTCCCCTGCTGTCCTCCTATTGAGTCCTACAAGCCAGGTAACTACATACTTATATCTCCCAGTAAATCCATTATCTTCTAACAGCGTAACTAGCATTAAGCACAGCCTCACATTAGTTAATGGGCAGGGTTATTTTTGTGGAGCATTGACCCCCAGGATCTCATTTCATAATCTTTTTGCCATCCGACCAGGATGATGGGGAGGTGGCAATAGTACATAATCTGTGCTACAGATAACATGGAGGACTGATATTTGCTGCCTCTTATTGCCTTTATCTCAGTCTTAGGAGTTTTTAATCTCAGAACTTGGGTAGCCCCGTGAAAAACTGAGTGAAAATAAATTGCATCTGATGAATCATATAATCACCAGCATTTCCACACCCAGGGTCTGGAAACTMATGCTATTTTAATATTTAATAATGCCGTCTTGTGGAGATTCTAATACTTGATTTTCTTATTTTAAGACTTAGCCAAAATCAGCTGTTCTCACAGGGATACTTTTTTTTCCCTAGAGACCCAGTCAAACTTCCCTGCAGCAGCTCTGCCTGGCTTCTTCTCACACCCTCCTGGGAACACCTTGTACCTCAGATAATGTGAAAGGGAAGAGATGGGAACACCACTGATGATGAGTTGAGTGTTTGGGGAGGCCAAATGGCACAAAGGCCTATTATTCCCCATCTGTGGTGCATGGACCTAAGTGGCTTAAGCTACCAAAATCTGCCTTGCTGGTCTTTAAACTGTGCATATACTCAAAAAATAAATACAAAAGTCTGCTGGGATTGTAGCCTTCCTCAGACTCATTTACCAAGTAAACTGGAATTTGAGACAAGTGTACAAATCCTACCACAGTCAGACGAGAGTGAAATGTCCTTATCACAAATTTAGGTTTTTCTCTGAAGGCACCATGGGGTAAAAGGGTCCCCACTTCTTTTCCACCAGCAGTGTAAGAGATGGAGCTATAACACTACTACAAGCTATTTAGATTTCAATATTTTATCTTAGACTTTCAAACTTTGCAGTTTCAGGTTCCTCGAATATAGCCAACATAATGCAAGAGTGTATATATGTAAAAAAATCAACATTATGCTAAAATTGAAAGTACAGGAAGGGAAAATCAGTAAGTGTTTTAGTCTTCCACTGCAAATCTACTTTTACTGCATAGTGGAAATCTTCACATTTGAAAACCACTAAAAGGGGACAGAAATGCAAGCTGCTACACTTTGTATTCGCTGAATATTTTGTATTCACTGAAAATCCACTCTCATGATTTCAAAGCTTTTTTCAGAATGAGTGACATAAAGTAATTTTCCTACTGTTTTCTTTGAGAAATATGACATCACCTCTCCAGATCCTTCATTAAGAACCTAAAAGGCTTCATTCTGTTCTTTAAGTAACAGAACTTGTGAAATGTGTTTCTACTCTTGATAGCCATGTTAACCATGACTGGCTTATTTTGATTAAATTGGCTGTGCCTAATAAAGTTAAGAAATAGAGGACATTTTTAGAAACAATCCATATGTCAGAAGTTATACTTCCATTTTAGTTTTTCATTAGAGTTTTCAACATTTTTGCTCAATTTGAAAAAGTAAATTCCTAATCAAAAGGACATGGACATCTTCAGTGTCCTCTTGATCTTAATGTCTGTGTTTTTCTCATCTTCAGTTTCGGATTTTTTTTTTTTTTTAGCCCAGAAGCCAGCAGGAACATGGCGGGGGGGGGGCCGGGGGGGGGTGGGGGGGGGGAGGGAGAGAAGTACAGTTATTTTCTTTTAAAATTCTGCAAAGGTTATTTCAGAAAAATGGAAACTTGTACAAAGTGTAACTCAGGCTACGGGATTAAAACAAATATTTTTACAAGCATCATTGAACCTCAAAGCTGCAATTTGTCTCTGAAATTCAGTACTTCAGAGTGGTTTTGCATCATACCCTGCTTTACGATTTTTTTTCCCTTTGAGTTCAGCAGCAAAAAAGTTATTTTGCTTAAAAAAAACCAAAAATTGTGATTCCATTCACTCCTAAAAATACAGGCCAATTCCTTTGTACCTTGACAATAAAATTACCACTGGTCTTTAAACAACATTATCACAAACTCAGGTTGGTGGTGACTAAAACAAAATTCTTAGAGGAGTTCCCAAGGCCACCAGGGTTTTTCAGGGTTAGAATGGTAGCTTTCTTGTAATGTTCTGTGTAAATCCTTAGCAATATGCTGTCAGCATCTCGGAGCTCTGGCTCCAGCCCAGTGCACATCTAATACATCAGTGCTTCTTCTCGCTTTTCTAAGGCACATCCAAGTTTTGCATTCAAAGCCAGAGATATCATGGTTACAAGGCACCAGTGAAAAGATGCCAGAACTACCACCACCATCTGCCTTTTTTCTTTTCCTTTGCAGATTTCTTGTACTCCTGCATTCTTTAAAGATCACCTTCCATCTGTAGATTACTTTAACGACTGCATGTGGTACTCTGATAAAGTGTAAAATATGTTTGAAATGTTTCCAAATTAATTTGTAAATATTTTTAAAGCAAACTTTAAAGCTTGGATCTATAACAGGCTGTAATTTCCTCAGATTTCCAGTATATGGAAATATGGGATGGTAGTTTGTCCACATACAGAGACAAACAACTATGAAATCTGTTTAAAAGCTAGGATCCCATCTAACTACTTAGGAATTAAGGAGTTTCCATCCATTTCAGTCATGAATACTCACAGTATATTTTCAAATACATTTTTTAAATTAATAGCAATCAACATGTAAGTTTCCAGGTCTTAAGGAATCTTAAAGGATTATTAAGGACTCCTTGAAATAAATGCAATTACAATATATATTTGACATTCATTATGTCTTTTCACATATATTTCTGGATATATCCCACCTAAAATTAATAATATATTTTCTTACTAAATACCGTATTGACTTTATCAATTCATTTACTCGTTTTCATTATTCATTAATTTCCCTATGCCAATTTAAAGACAAATAAGAGTCACTTTGGTTTTTTTTAAACCTTCTTCAATTTAAGTCCTGTGCATTTTTTCCTTACACTACTTAAATAATAATATTACCCTCACTTCAGTTATGGCTATGGCTTTGTGTACCTCATTTTCAGCTTCAAACTTCATGCTGCAGGTGGCACCCTACACCTAGTAAAGAAATCCGTCACCTCCAACACGGTAAGGCCTTGCTGGTTCCCCTTTTTTCCGAGCACAGTAGCTGCTTAAAGCCTGTGTTTGATCCATTAAGTAGAAAATAATGATCCTTATCTAAAAAAGAACTTACCACAGCCATCTTGTATGCACTGCTACTCTGTGCACTTTACCAATCTGAAGTAACATGTATGAAAATCAGCCCTTGGTGTTGTACACCTGTTTTCTCTGGGTTAAGAAAGCTATAGCTTCCATATGTAGCAGTAGAAGTTTTGAGAGCACCTAAATCTTCCTATATATCCAGATTTTTAAATATTTTTCGATATGTTTGGAAGGCAGAGGCACAAGCAGTTTGAATAAGGAGGTTGCTTGGTAGGTCTCGTGGGTAGACAGAATACTGCATCATTCAACTGTTACCTGAGGATGCAACAGCTTCCCACTACCCCCTTTGCCATGTCTTCCCATGTCTGTTGAGCTCCAGAAAGTGCATCTGCTTCCTTTTTTTTTGCCATTTTGTGTCAATTTTAGCCATTACACTGTTTTCATTTCAGTGGAGACTCTCATACATGTCTGGAAAGAGCCTCACATCAGTGGGACCCAACTCCCCACTGATATCTAGACATTATAATGAAGCTAAGCATGAAAAGCCTATCAATAACAACACAATTGAGAAAGATGTTTCCATAGCTTCGCTTTTTTGCTTTTCTGAAAAATTAATAGTTGATTCACAATGAATTGAGTCCATCTGAAGCTCTAATTTACCATTCTATATGTAAAATGAAATCTGAGGAAATCAGAATCCAGATAAAAGAGATGTGATTCATATAACCTATTATTCAGAATACAGCTGGGTCTAAAAACGTCACACAGAAAATAAGCAATAAGTGTATTTATGTGGATACAAGGCCTCCAGGAAGCACAGGTACCTGATGACACAAAGTCGGATGCTAAATGAGAACAGTGGTTGGGAATCAAGAAGTTTTTAAGCTACACTCAAAGGTATAAAGTCCCTTTTCTCTTTCTGAAAGAGGCGAGTTTCAATGAAAAGCAGCTATACAACTAACAATGCCTAACAGCAAATATGTTTTAGGGAAAGGACGTGAAGGCTTTTGCAGCAACTAATTCGATATGATGAAAAGGTTATTAAAAAGGTAACCTGATCTGGACAGTACTAAAAAGATGCCAGGAAGCTGATCTCTCTGAATTTACAGAAACAGTAATGGGCTCAAAAGTGGCAGTGAGGAGGAATTGCCCAGTTTAAACATACAGACACAGCATGACAGCTTTAAAGAATAGCATTAGGTAACACTTTTCAGTTAATTTTCAGAAAAAAACAAAGAGCCGTCAGCATCATTTATCTTGCCTTCATGACCATTATTTTACTCTGGGCAAGCCCAGAATCTTGCCAGTGTCCCAAAGGTCCTAATAGGCACTAATTGCATTCCCATCATTAAGGATTGGTAAGGCCCAAGCCAAAGCCAGATACTAGAAGAAACTCATAGGTCTTCTCCAAATGTAAACTCCCCTGTCCTCATTGCACCATCCCCAAACTGTTTTCCTCCTTAAAGATCCTCAAAAGCCATCTGGACAAGTGCCTATGTCCCTGAGCAAGGGGATTTGACAAGAGGACCTCCAAGGCATCTTTCAAACTCAGCTGCTCTCTGGGTTTGTGAAACCAGTAGGGAGACAGAGTGGGTTGTACCCCATTTCTGCTTCACTTACAAAGAGCGTGAATGAAATCCTGTAACAAGATCTCTAGCATCACACCAACTTTCTCCAAGGTGGCTGGGTTACCTCCCCTCAACAGTCAGAGTTTTGCCTATGTCAGTAATATCCACATACCCATACCACAAGCTCCATCCTTTGTTCATTTCAGTTTCTACCACTAAAATATTCCAGCCCCTTCCTACATTCCTGTAGCCTGCTTGCCCAATTTCACCAGGCTCATACTCTCCTCGGGAATAAGGCCAGAAGAATCTGTGAGTGACCAGAAGGCACACATTCCCAGATATTTGTTACCAAAGGCAGCCAGGTTTCGCTTTCTAGAAAACACATCTGCCAAACCAAGCCATTGTTATAGAGGGCCTTTTCCCACTACTGATCACATCAACCCAGTAACAAATTTCATTGTGCACCCACAGTCCCTGCAAATCTACCTAGTTTTTCCATGTTTCCCTGCTAAAGCCATATCACACAGACCTTTTCCATCACCAGCCCAGCTCACACACCCCAAAATCTTGGGTATAAGCAGCCAGAGTATTAAATACAAGACGGTTTTTTTACTTTAACTTGTTTCAGCAGTAGCTCTGTTGCCTCAGCAGATAGAAGAGCTTAAGACTTGACCAGAACCTCCTTTGACAGCAAGCCTTCTTTCAGCTCCTGATCCTTCCAAATTGCTGCTGGTTTTCCTGAGCTAGTCTGGGACTTGACTTTTTATTTCACCTCCTTGTGCTCAGTGGGGTGCTGGTGAAGCCTGTAACTCTCCTGTTCTCTGACTGCCCCTGCTCAAGGGCTGTATTTTGTTGGTGAGACTCTTGTCTCTGTTGCAGTCATCCTCAGCTCCCAGTTTGTTCTTCCTCATGGAGTGGCCTTGCTCTTGCTGCTGGTTGATGCATCCCATCGTATCTCACAGTATCATAGAATAGTTTGGGTTGGAAGGAACCTTGAAGATCATCTAGTCCCAAATCCCCCGCCATGGGCAGGGACATCTTCCACTGGACCAGGTTGCTCCAAGTCCCATCCAACCTGGCCTTGAGCAATTCCAGGGATGAGGCATCCACAACTTTTCTGGGCAACCTGTGCCCGTGCCTCACAACCATCTGAATAAAGAATTTATTCCTAACATCTAATCGAAACCTTCCCTCTTTCAGTTTAAAACCTTTCCTCCTTTTCCTGTCACAACCTGCCTGTGTAAAAAGCCCCTCTTTCCTTTTTTACAAGTCCTCTCTGAGTACTGGAAACTTGCTGTCATCCCTTTTTTCACACATCTGACTTACATTTGGGATTGTGAGTACAGGGATTTTCTGAGAGAGTTTGCCTCATGTACAGGACAGAGATGGAAAGGAATTACGGAAGCTGGCATCACAGGGGGGATCTTCTGTGTGCGAGATAGTCTGTGGTAGGTCAGCCTGGATGTGAGGCAAGTTCTGATAGCCTCTTCTCCCAAACTCATCAGGACATGTACTGTAAGCATGGCTCATGGCTGGCTCCCATCCTACAAGCACCGTGTGGGATGGTAGAGGGAGGTACTGCACCCCTTTACTGCGGCTGCCAAGGGGATTTTTTGTGCCCTGTGCTCAAAGGGACTTTCTGAAAAGCCCAGTCCCCAGAGAGCAGCATAATGTTAATTCCTCCTCCTCTGAGAGACTCTGGGATTTACATGTCTGTGGTAGAGCCAAAGGCCAGACATCTGCCACTACTTTTTCACACAACACAAGGAAACTAAGAGGTTTGCCTGTGGAAAGGCAGGGGATAAAATGCTAGGTGCAAACTGCAAATACCATGAGATATCCCACTTGGCTGGCAGCAGGGCTGTGGGAGGCTGCAACTAAGAACATAAATGTGCTGTGCATGGGGCAGGAACTGGCTTATCAATTGATCATAACACTTATTTCTGGAAGATGTGAGTGAAAGAAAATATTACAATGTTGTTTTTTATACTACTTTAATTGGAAAAGTTTGAGATGTGGAGCTGCTTGCTCCCACCCATGAAGAACAAAGATTTAAGAAGACAAAGGAGGGAGACTTAAAAGACGGGAARAGCATAAGAATGTAAAAACTGAGCTTACATCAATATTTTAAAGTATGGAAAAAGGTAGTAAAGCAAATACTAGTTTTCTTCATTACATTCCTGGTGGTTTATGACTGTTAAGCTTAAGTTAATTAACATACCTAAGCAACGATGTAATGTAAATACATTGTTAGAACTTCAAGTAACACATAGAAATTACAAACAAGAAACTTGCTAATATTTTTGTAGCTAAGTTTATTTTACCCAAACCATTTACATATTTATTATAACCTTGTACTCTGAGATCAGTGTCTCACATGTCTACTGACCAGCTCCAAGTGACATGAAAGAATTAATTTTTTGTCAGTGGCAATCTGGAACACCAAATTTATTAGGTAATGTTAGTGCCAGCTTTTTTAGTACCCTTTACCCCACAGTAATTAATTGCAATGCTAACTTGACCTAATAGCACAATTACAAATGCTAGTCTGGATATTCCACACATTTTTTCTCTCAGGATTCAAATACTTGTGGTTTTTCTTCTGAATGTTCCGCAACAAACATTTGTGGCATGTCTAGACCAGCACTTAGTGTTGAGTTCAGTTAACTCAAGTTAATTGGTAATCAATTAACTGGAGGTAAAATAGGACCAAAACCTCTATTCTGAGGATATTGCAATCCATCGGACAAGTCCTGCAGCCTGACACTGTGTGATCTTCATCATTCCTATTTAAGAGTAAGGTTCATTGAAAAACATTTGCATAAGAAAGTTGGTAGCTAAGAAGTTATTCGCAAAGCAGTCCAGCAGCCTTCTGGGAGTGCAAAGTGTCTCTGAGGAGTAACTTTCCCCAGCTATGACGATCTCCAGGGTGTAGAACCAGAGCTACGGTATGACTGGTCTGCAGCCCGTGTGAAGCAGCAACGTGGTGGAGATGTACGTGGGGCACAGCAGTGTGGGAGCTCATGGCATGGGAGATGGCTCTCGATGCCACTGGCTGGAGGCTGTGCTTCCCGGCTGCGTGGTGCGAAGCATCCAGCATGCTCGGCACATGCGGGGGGAACATCACTGGCTGTCAGAGGGTTGCTGTTGGGTGCAGCTAGCCATAAACAAGGTTCAAAGATCTCACTGGAAATAGATCGCAGTACTTGTGCTGCCAGTGTTTGTTTAATCAAGACAAGCTGCAAGTGTTCTCCAGGACTCGTGGTCTCTGACCAAGACCCCCAGCAGAGCAGCACATCCATTACCGTAACTGCGCTGGCTTTTCTTTTTATAACACTGGATTCTTTCCTGGTGTTTTGTCACATGTTCTTCAGTGGGTCCTCTGGCATTCAGGACAGAAAAACAGCATTATTTTTCAATTGAGAAGTGGTTGTACTGCAGTGATATTTTTGTTTGTGCTTACCAAGCGTGCTGAGACACAAGATACTTGTTTTCTCTCTTATTCTGAAAATGAGGTGAGCTAATCCTATTGACAAGATCTGCGTGATGATCTTGTGAAAATTGCTAATCCAAGGACTGCGTTCACTTTCAGGGTAGCGGTGCTGTTTAGATAATATACACAGAAATGTACACAAACTTAACATCTCTGCAGACCTAGCACTATAAAAGGATATTTTTTCAATATTGCCAATGGTTATTTCAGCAGAAGTGGAATAACTAGGCTGGTGTGAGTCTCCTCAATAACACTACAACTCTATACACAGATCTGTCTACTTATGCTGCTGCAATTATCTTCTTTAAAAACCAAATGGTCACATGAAAACATTCCTGTGCATAATAATTCCATCTTTAGAGCTTAGAGACTACCTGATTTATTTTAATCACTAAAATCTGTTCTCCAGTCACTTTTGCAGCTCCCTAACCAAATCAGTGTTTACTAGGAGAGACAAAGAGATGCATCCAGTACTGGAGAGATTCTATGAGTTTCCGTGTTTGAGCTATGTACTGCAGTTAGATTTTTATCCCTTGGTAGCCTAAACGTGATACAGCCACTAGAGTAAATGGGTACAGCTCATTTTGCATTAGCTCTTTAGTGGCAAGCTTCAGCTGGGCATCAGCTGTAGTGTTAAGTGATAACACGGTGGTTCCTCAAGCTTCAGCTATTTGCCAAATCTCATTATATTATTTGCTAATTCATTCAGCTTTGCCTTTCTCTCTGCACGGAGAGAGCTGCGGTTTTCTTCCTGCTAATTTCCTGACCCACGGGGTCCTTGAACTTCTTTTTGAATAACTGCTAGACGTGCAATAGCAGTTTGTAATAGCCAAGGTTGTCAAGCCTGAGGTTAAGCTCACAGGACTATATTTAGGCACTTCAACAGGTGGCCTGATGTACAGAAGTGCTGAGCCTGCAAGCTCCTGCTCAGCTACTTAAATACTGAAATCCACAGACCAGCTGAGAGGGGTCAGGACTCCTGAACGTCCAGACATACACTAAGTGCCTGAATATGTTCACAGGAACATAGTGCAGACTGTTTTCTTTTAACTCTGCTTAGTATATATTTTGAGCTAGTAACAGTTTTATCTGGGTAATCATTATTTTCTTCATTGTTGCAGAAAAGCTGATGCCTGACATTTGCCATCAGTTCTCTCTTCCTCATACGAGTATTGAGTCAGTTCAGTGGCCAGATCCTACTGTTAATACCCAAGGGACACTAGTTTATTTCACCTTTCCTTTAGAAAATAGTTTAATAGTAAAATTCAGTGTTGGTTTCTTATCAGGCAGTGTTTCATGGTCAAACGATAAATGGTACCTTAGTTTCCCTTTGTGCAAAACAATTACTGCTCTGTAGAGATGGCTTACAGATCACTGCTCAGTTTCCTGATGGATTATGAAGTGTGGACACTCTCTGCTCACAGTCGGCTGAACACTCCATTTAAACTGCTGTTAACAGTGACACTTCTGCATGAAACATTTCTGTGTAGCTGAAATGGTGTATTTTAATGACATAAACATTCTTCAAAAAACAATAATCAAGATTCTCACTGAATTCCTGAGTGTTTGAATGAATCTGATTTTAGTCTGTTATTGTTTTTCTTGTGAATGTTATATATGAAAATGTTTTTTGATACATAACACAGCTGTTGAAAGTTTAGTGATCTTTTGGCATGTGTCAATTTAAGCCATTATACCTTGCAGACAGTTTGTAACTCCTAGACAAAAGCTAAATACGACTTTATCCAAAGTTCTTAGATGTGGCCATTGCTTGGATCAGAAACTGCCTTGTTTGGTCTAGAGGCAGATCTGAATGGGGACCGATCCAGAGCAAAACAGTGCTGCCCAGATTCTGAAATAAAATGAACAACAGACTTTGCCTGTAGTGAATAATTAAACAAATGAGCCTAATGTTCCCCGCCTGTGTTGATTTTGGCTTATTAATTGTGTGTGTGATCCCGTGACTCATATTTCACTGCAAAGAGTAACCCCCTCACCAGCGGTGTGTAGGGCTGCCTCCTGCTTTGTTCTCCACCACTGAGCAAACACACCATTTCTACTGTATTTAGTTTAACACCCCTATATAAGCAGGCTCAGGATTAGACCTTCTGTTTATAAGGCTAGGTTTAAAACAAGTTTGTTTTCTCTGCTTAATCCAGATTAATAAGAGATTTGCATTCTGTGTCATTCTTCATTAGCTATAAAGCCAATTAGGATATATTGCTTGCTGTATGACTGTACAGATACTACAACAATGCTCTCTGTTCTTGAGCTCAGCTGTAAGGACATTCTTTATAATTAATTGCCAGGGATCTTTTAATTGTTTTAGTATGATGCCTCTGATTTGTCATCCTTTTGAATTCAGTTGACAGATTGGCTCTTGGTTTTCAGAGTTATCAGCTGCATTTAACCTTGCTTCACTTTTAGAAACAGCAGATAGGGCAAGTGCAAAGACTTATTGATCATAAATAAGAATTGTCAGTTTCAGAGAAAGAAATTATATCCATATGCTGTTATTATTCTTGATGTGGCATCACTTTTACATGAATATTTAAGCTTTTTTTCTTCGCTTTGCTTGTGCTTTGTAACAAGGTAACTCTCAGAGGCTTTCAGAAGGTCTTATTTATTTCTTTTGAGCTGAACTCTGCTGTCATGGAATCTGCAGATCTCTTCTGAACGTGGAGCTGAGATTGTGTCCTTAGAAAGGAAGACATATCTATTACCTTTTTAACACTACAAATCATATTCAAGTTTGGTTTGTTCTTTTTTGGAAGAAGTATAACCATGTCAAGGAAAAGTATTCCAAACTGGTTTTGAGTATTAAAACCCAAAAGATGGACTACCTATTAAATTGAATTCCACAGAACAAAACAGTGGTTCATTTTGCAGGTATGAAAGCCAGTCTTACAATCAATAAGGAAACAAACTGTGTATTATTAGGAGTTTATAACATTTTTCCCCCACAGATCTTTTGCAGTACTGTTCTTCAAGGGGTTTTGACTGATGTTTTCATTTTTGCCACATAGCCAGTTCAAGTTAAGATGAGGACAGAAAGACAGGAAGGATGTCTGTGATAGCTCAACAAATATTTTAATCAAAGAAAATCGGTATTAAGTAAATACCAAGATTCAGCGCCAAGAGCAAAAAAGGACTGTCACTGATTCTGCAGCTCCAGCTGCTGAGTTCCAGAGTCCATGATCAGTCAATCGGCCAACCCAATACTTTCCTCCAGCACAACATTCATAACAAATTCACACTAAATCTGTGCACTGTACAAGTGTCATACTTCTTCACCTGGGTGTATCTGAGGATGGCCCGACCGCAGCAGCGTGAGGCACTGAGAGTGCAGATGTTGGCGTAGCTGTTATGGCTAGCATTGTGCTGAAAATGAGCTGCTTCATGATGACTGATAGACTGGGCCCATCAGCCTAATTCCTGTATCACACTGGGAATCAGGACTCTCCTCACCTTTACTGAGGTCCTGGCTGAACTCCGTTGCAGGCTCCCTATCCTTCCCTCTAACAGGAAAGCTGTCTCTGATCCTCYTCAGCCATCTGTGCTTCATCCACAATCTTACATGTGACTTATTCTAGCCGCAGCCTCGTTAACTTTCAGTATCCACAGTCTCACACGCACTCACTTGGGGTCTTGAAGGGAGAGGTAGGGCAAGGTCATTTTCTGAATCGTGATTACAAGGTTTTGTAGGAGCTGCCCAAGCTACTGTGCTTGAATACAGTGGCCTTGAGCAAAAATTCCATTCACTACTCCTTATCTCAGCAGAGATCTACAGGTTATTTGCACTATTCAGCAGTTAAGGAGAAAAAATCCCACAAACTAAAGAAAGTAAATCTAAAAGCTTTCCATACAGATAACGTTGTAAAGTACATTTCTACAGTAGAAAGAATAACAAGAGCAGAAGACAGCATGCTGATGGGTTTCCAACCAGAGGACATTTTCAATACTACTAATAAAATAATTTGTAAAATTATTTCATTAGAAGAGAAGAAAATGCTCTCTGTCCTGCTAAACCAGGTGTGTCATTTCTGCTCCTTGCCTCAGATGCAGGCAGATGGCTGATATGAGGTGAGGACTAGAACACCAGAATTACACATTGTGGGTTGGGTTTGGGAGCGTTTTCAGAAGGTGGAAAGGAGGAAACAGCATCACATTAAAATATGGGGTGTAGTGCCTTCTGACTTAACTGTTCAAGTGGTAAGTAGGATATACTGGTAGCTAGAGTTTTGGGAATAGCACAAAGTAAACAAAGTAAACAGCTCCTTCAGGGAGGTCCTTTCTCTTGATTAAAAAAACTGATAAAAATTGGACAATATTTTCAAAAAGTGAAATCTTTGTGCATATGAAGTGCTCACAGGAGTTAGATTTTGCTATCACTCTTTCGTTTTAGGAGATGAATTTTGGCATAAACATTTGGCTGATGCTACAAACTTTGCCTCCGTGTTCTACTCAGAGCCTGACTAGTCCACCAGGATAAAAAACTTCTAATATGAATAGAATAGTTCCAAGTTTTGGGCCCAGAGCCTATCAAGAGATATCTAACAGCTGGTCCCTGCCCAAGCCAGGTGCCCAACGTTCTGACTGAGGAGTGAAGAGTCTGTTGAAGAGCTTGGTGGCTGTGACGATCCTGCACTGCCAAAGCCTCTAAGGAGATGGTTAGAAAAGTGTAACTGTTTTCCCTCTTAACCAAACACAGTTCAAGGAGACAGACAAGCAATGTCTCTGCAGATTTGTTGTTTTTTTCCTTAGCAGAAGTCCAAAGGACTGAATTGAAAAGTAATATTAAAAGGTAAACCCCTTAGCTGGCTGGTGTCAAGTGGCACAGGTCCAAGGATTAGGCCTGCAAGCTTTAACCGGAAGAGTGAGTTTCTATCCATCCAGAATACACAGGGATCCCTTCATATTTCTTCAAGGAAAGAAAAATGGCCATTTACTGAGTTGCAAGTCACAACCTGAGGCTATGGCCCAAGTAGAAAATATTTTAAATTAGCAAAACAGAAAACAGCTCACTGGCTCAAAGGCAAAAGGATTCTTGTGCCATTCAATCCTCAAGCAGGAGATTTTAAATAAGAGTCTTAGTAAGGAATTATTTTTCAAGTCTTCAAAAAGCCGATGTTCAAATGGCCACCTGCAACTTGAGAAAGATGTTTAATTTCTCCCATAAGTATGGGATATGCTGGAGTTTTGTGTTTGCCTATGCATACAAATATTTATAATCACATTTACAAGCAGGTTGATGTACACAAGAGAGATGAGGTAAGACAAGCCAGTACAACAAATTATTCAGAAAACTTGAAATATGCAATGTGTTTCTGCTATACGTTGGAAGAAGCAGTATGCATCTGGTACAATGTCTTACTAGGTTCTATAGTAACTGTGCCCATTCCAGGAAAATAGCATTATTTTACTCTGAAAAGATAGATGAAACTCCTGCTCTATGTACACCAGGGGCTGGAAAGCTAAAAATTTAATAAATAAAACTATTTGGATGCATAAAGAATGGGATAAAATCTAATACAGAAAACATTACAATGGCTTTATGAAGATAGTTTCTTTTTACTCTTACCATTCTCTGTTCAATTTTCAATTTTCCACTCCCCAAAATACAAGCCAAACATATAGCATGCTCAGAGACAGACTAAAAAATAGCACAGGAATGTAAAAGTTTCCTTTGCAGAGAGGAAGAAAATATAAGAAGTGTTTATTTTACAAAGGGATTGAATTCAAAAAAAAGGTGAAAAAACTATTTAAAACAATGAATGCTGTAAAAGGAAAAATATTAGTATCTATGCAGTTGTCTGACAATGCAAGCTTTCAAGAAAATTGAAAACACGGGAATGCCAAAATGATGAAGAGCAAGGCTTTAAGAAAATCCATATTTAGCCTGTGGAACTTACTAATATGAAACTGTGATGAGTATATGCCTGCATTCAAGAAAGGAGGGATTCTTTATACTTACAGAAATATATGAACTTAGGAAAGAAAAATATTTCAAACTGAAACTCTTGTGGAATATACAAAATCATCAGCTAAATAGTGTTTATAATTAAAAAGGTACATACAAATTATCTTGCAATTTCTTATGATGAAGTCTCTTAACCAAGGGGGAGGTGATATTTGTCACTAAGACTAATATTCCCCTGTTTTAACTGTCCCCAGAAATTTGTTCATGATCTTGTGTTTACAAAACCAGTCACAAGTAATTTTGCACTGAGGATGTTTATATCAGCATAGGACCCTTTACGTCAAAATAAATAATGCTGGGTTATCTACAGTCACTTCACTTGTTTATAAAAGTTGATACGTACACTCCCCCGTGTTTTCATCAAACCACAAATATTTATTCTTGGTCTAATCCTGGAATACACTTGTTGGATGTGTACACACTGACTGGGGAAAATACATTTTAAGTAGTATCTTAATTAGCAGCTAAATAACCTAAGGTGCAAAAGTCCGACTATGAAGACAAGTTTTAAAGCTCTAGAAGCTCATTTTATTGACAAAAGGACTGATAAACCTTCAAGCACATCTTCAAGCGTTTGTGGGGCTTTTTTCCATAAACACTTCTCCCCTTATAACGTGTTTATTTTAACCTTCCCAGTTTCTAGATCAATTTGTGTCAATTGAGCATCCACAATACGAAGTGGATACTCAAAATGTAAAATGATGAACTTTTTTTTCTCTTCCAAAGTTTAGTTTCTACAAGTTACCAAGGCAAAACTCAGCATCACTTTATAAGATATAAAGTAATGTGATAATAATTAACCAGTGGGTTAATGCTGGTGTTAACAGAAATATTAAAGCAAATTTCAGATGCTCAGATTTCAAACTGAAATGTGCTGTTTTACTCAAGGAGAGGCTATTTTTATCTTAGAAAATATTTTAGAAATTGAACTGGGTCTTGATAGTTTTTCAGAAGTTCTCAGTTATGGTCATGTACCAGCAGCAAATGGCCACATGACAGCAGACATAAACTGCTGTCAGTTAAATGTCTACACTGCTTTTGTTTGGTACTTGTTTCTATTGAGCTGAAAACGCAAAAAATACCCACCACAGCTACAGCATGTCTGTAAGCATGTTACTTTATCCTTGTTTCCTTCCTCTTCTTAGTCCTGTAATGATAGAGCCTTTCTGTACAAATGTGTGTGAAACATGAGCTTTTCTGCTTAGAAAAAAAGTTTTAAAAAGAGCAGTAACAAAAATTACGCCTGAAAATTTAATTTGCTTGCTAAGTAATGTAATCCATGGCAGTGTCTTCCCATTTCCTAAAATTGATGGATTAGCTGAGTTTTATGATAAGATTTCATACCAGCAAGATAACATTTATTTGATAAAACCAGTGTCAGCTTATTTCAAAATTTGTATGTCAAAGATTAAGAAGCACCTTACCAACCATTCTCACGGCTACATGTGGGTTTTTTTCAGTTCATGTGTTCTTTTATAATGGAGAAAAAGGATTGTGCTTTATTCTTTATCCCACTGAAAAGAAATTATCAACTTCCATTGCTGAGCCAAAAAACCATTCTGTTTTCAGCTAAATACTGGGCAGGGAATTACTGAAATTTTTGGGGGTCCTTACAGAGTTTGCCATATTAAGACAGACGACTGGTCTATCATAGTCTCACCTTGCTTCTGGAAATAACCTTTGCCTCATGTCCTCTCTGAAGACAAAGTTCAGGAACCCCTGTCACCACTCTGCTGTTCTCCTTTAGTGTACAGCATGCATCACGGAATGAGGAAAGAGCTGAAGTGAGGCAAGTTCTGTCTATCCCCTTCCCAAAAATGAACTTCTGAAAGTGGGTCAAATGGCTTTTCCACTCAAAAGCCAGACTGTGTTAGGATATAGGCTAGTATTTTTGTCTGATTTAAATGGTCAGCTCTGGAGAATCAGTCACCATTTCAAAAACCACATATGGTTACAGCCCTATAACATTACGAATGGTAAAAGATCCCAAGAGCAGAAATAACTCTTAAGCGATATTTGTTTTTTCCCATTGTCTCACACTTACATCTTTACACCTTAGACATGTTTGTGACCTCACACGGGGCTTGAAAGCTAAAGCAATTACAGTTAACTGGAATTTGATAAAGCATGGATGCTCCTTGGCTGGAGGTTTGATGTATAGAGTTAGTAAGAGTAAACAGCAGTGAGCATTTTCTTTAGAATATGAAAAAATGGCTCTTTCACAGTGTATACAGGCTTACACAGATGCAGAACGAAGTATTTCCGGAATAAATTTTACTTTACAACTTCATATGGTATATGTCTTTTCTTTCTGAGAAAGAGTCACAGCTGAGTAGCAGAGAGGGTTGGTTTCTGCAAGCTCACCCCCTCATTTTTTGAGGCACTTAAAGCAAATGAATCCAGTAGCTTGAGGACTCAGGTAAGAGTATGTCATGATTAAGCCCCGTAAATGCTGCCGTGGTAAAAACCCAGTGCAAAGTTAAAATCACCCTCAATAACTTTTTCAGAGTCTCACTGCATGTGTTTCCTCCTCCTCTGTGCAGCCTGATGTTAGCTGTAGAACATTCCTCCAGCCTAAGCTGAGGTCACTCTCAGCTGCACTTCCAACACACAGTGTTCTTAAAAGTTTTGAAATCTGGTTGTAGGTAACTCAGAACTGAAGAGCCAACAGCAGTGGTTACTTTTGACTTCATCTCCATTTTGTCTAGTAACACTCCAACCATAAAATGGGGGCAAAATGACCTTCTCTCTGCAGAGGAGCACTGCAAAAATAAATTAATAAATAGTTGCAAAGCAATCATCTGTTATAGTACTGAGCACTGGAGCAAATCTCTTGAGGAAATTAGTTCTGTCATCAGAACAGGGTTTAAGTAGCGTGCAATGGATATGGCAGGAGCATTAAACAGTGAAGTAAAACACCTCTGTGCATGAATTAAGCCCCCTTGTCATCGTGCTGAAAGAGGCAGGAGTCCTCTAAGAGACCACAGGTGTGCTTGTGTCACCAAAGACTCTATTAAAGGGCACTGAGCAGTGTGCACATCATAGAAACCTCACTTTTCAGCCATTTCAGCAGTGGTTACATCTCTAAGACTTGGCTACCTGAGGTGAAGACAGGTGATCTGTAGGATCACCACCAGAATATCTAACTGATTATTTCCTGGGGTGGTATGATCCATGGATCCAGGGCTTGGTTTTTACAGATCTGTGCAGCATCTTGAATTATTGAGTGATTTTGGAATTGTGAAACTTAAGGTCACCTTAATCATCAAACTGCAGTATTAGCCAGTGTTAATGGCATACAGAATTACTTCATATAAAGTACTAGCCAACCACCACAGAAGAATAATTTTCAGTACAGCTCAACAGAACTGGAATGTGTGATTCTGCAATGCAAGCTTGATGAAGACCACTGATAGACTTTGCGACCATTACAAGTCTGCGGCTATCAAAGAAAAAGTTTTTGTTAAGGTGGGCTTTTCCGTGGATGTTTTCTGTGATCCAGTCATGTGACACCCAGTTCAGGTTCCATTGCAGTCAGTAAAAAAACTCACTTCTGTAAAAAAAAAAAGAAAAAAAGAAACCATATTAGACTTGTGTCCTTATCTGTCAGCTTCCCAGTTTTCCCATCTGCAGGGTGGGAATAAGAAGTCAGCATTTAATGGTAGCTGAGCGCTTTGAGATCCTTGGATGATGAAGGCCAAAATACACAGTATTATTTTTGGTCTTGTGACAGACTGGATTTCACTTACACACCATTATTTTGAGAAGTGTGTTAGGTTATTTGCCTGTCCATGCTAACATTGACAATAAATCATTCTCCACACTTCACTAAGAGAACGAAGCATTATTTACAGATTACAGTGTGGATAAGGCAGAAATACTGTTCCCATCACTGCAGTAAAGGATCTGTCAGCACTTCCATTACCATACTTTAATTCCAGTGGTTTGCAAGCCCATTTTGATTACCATTACCAAATAGACTGCTTTTTTTCAGCTTTATTAATGTTAAGTGAATAAATCGTGGAAGTTAAAATTGCTTTTGTTCTCCCATAACTAAAATTGGCTTGAAGTTCAAACAATGAAATTTGGAAAGCAATTCAGTTTGTCCAAAAGAAAGAGATAAAGTTAAAGGACTGGCCACTTCACATACTTAGACTTTAATCTCACAGTCATGCATTTAGATCTATATTGACATGATGATATATCAGAAAAAATAATACTCCTGTGGAGCTATGCCCATTGCTCTGATACCTACTATCATTTTTTAAAACTGCTTAAATACACGTTTACATTGTGTCTGGGTGGTCTTTGGGTTAAAGAATATGCTTTCAATAACTTTCCCTCAAATGTATATTTTTTATTTTTAATAAAAAAGAGGAAATTAAAGACAAAAAAGCTGTGTTATTTTAACGCTGAGGTTTCAACAATAATGAAATTCAAATTTAAGCTTGACACACCATCTTAACTCGTTCAACAATGTATTTCTAAGAAATGCCAATAATGGGACAAGTTAAGATGAATAAATCAGCCCTAAATGAAAACTCCTAAGTTGTTTCATTCCTGAGAAATGTGTGCACCTGAAGGATTTTTCCCTTATGATTTTATGAAAAAGACTTGGGAGCTTGAAACTGAACTTTACTTAATAGTTGCAAGCTTTGTTTTCATGGAAAGGGCATGTGAGATGGACTCAGAGACCCCAAGGTCAGCAAGTAACACAGCCCATCTCTCCTGCCTCCTCCAGGAATGTGACTGACTAATCCATGATACTACTGAAGGCACATGGAACACAGCCTGGACTTTGCTGATGATTCCTTGGAGCTCCTAAGCGCTGATTTTGTTCATCATGACTGAAGAAAATGCTCTCTCTCCCTGAGAAGGCCTTACCTTCCATGATGAGGAATGGGGTGAGGCAACCACATATGCTGTTCTTGTTGTGTCTGTCTTTCCAGATGCAATGCCCACGGTGCCTCGTGCCACACGTACTTCTAGCAGGGAGGACCTGATTGTTTGTTTGCATTTGACTGTGTCTTTTAAAAGCGATCTCACAGTCATTTGAAAGGCTGTAGTGGAACAGTGAGAAGCAAACTCAGGCTGCTTGCCTTGGTTTAGCTGCTGCATTGAACAAATAAAACCTGGAGAGAGGAGAGGGCGCTTTCCTGCAGTCTGCAAAGCAGGCAGTGTGTGAGGAAAGGACTTTTCAAAGGTACAGCTTTGCAGCAGAAGCATAAACTGATGACTGGAAGAGGAGGGAGAAAGCTATATACAGCCCTGGCTAAGGTTGATGGAAAGGGACTGCAGATTCAGAATGTCTCTGAAGTATATGTAGAAAGGTGGGAAACCATTCAAATGTGGTATTTAGATGTGTATCTCTCCCTCGACACTCACGCTCACTGACCTTGTGCTGTTATTCTGTTTTATCCAGCAGATCTGTTTTCTCTTTCTACCTGTACTAATGGAACTAAAATTCAAATAAAATCTAGATTTTGAAATAGGTTTACAGTGGTTTTGGGGTGTTTAAAATTCAGAAAAAGATGCACCTGAAGGCTCTGGCTAACTCGGGATTCTTTTGTGTTTGTATTGCTCCATTTTCCTTCCTTCCAGGTCATAAAACATTTATCCACTGGCCACCATGTATTTGGAAATCCAGTTGAAGATTGTAACATACAAGGTCTAATTCTTCCTTATGGGATTTAGAGTCAGTAGCTAGATGTTGAGCCTTAGAGTTATCCAGTCTTCATTGGCTCCAAGGATTACACTCATCCTTTGTTTTCATTTTCCAGTATTGGAGAAGAGATAAGCTGATGCTGTCACATAGATTCCATACAAAATCTTGGCTTCCATGATTTATTTAAAACTGCCCTTCAAGCACCAATGCTCCTCCAATGAGGCAAATGCCATACATTAATTTAGCAAAAGATAGGATTAACCCAATGAAGAGTAAGGATAACAATCTTATGCTACACCATATTAATAACTGATTAGCAGCAAATGTAGAAATTTGCATTACAAAAATGGAAGTTGAATGGTAATTTAGTAAATTATGATTTAGAAAACCAAAATATTCTGTTTAAACTTCACATAGTGACAAAAATATACAACATAAATAAGCAGACATATATGCAGAAGTACTGTTTTCTCTAGAAATTGAATTACTGGTACTGAAGGAGATGCAAAAATAGATTTCTTTGTAAAATAGGAATTTTAAGTTAATTAGATGCAAAAATCAAACCAGGACTTCACCACATATAACTTCTCTTTTCCGAAAATATGCATAGCTGCTGGCAAAACTGAACCATGGCAAGTTAGTCCCAAGAATAACAGAAACAGAAGGACAGACCACGTGCGGACAGAAATCCCCTTTTGTCTCAGTGCTGACAAATACTCCCAAGCCAGTAATCATTTTGGGAGGAAACTGTTGCTTCATGCAAACACTATGATCCAGAGGTCATACTTTCTTGCCTAAGACGCATTTCTGTGGTAAATCCTCCAGTTCTCACAGGGCTACAGGTCTTGCCCCACAGCCCTCTCCATGAACAATGAAAGGTTCTGAACCATGGCTTTAAAGTGTGGGGCATCTCCTTGGGCAGATGCTCAGCCTGTGAGAATACAGCCATTCCCTCAGGACAGTGAGACCCTTCGTTCTCTGTATTTCACCCGTGACTTAATTCACGACCCTTCTCCTGCACCCTGTGCCCCAAGAGTGAAGACCAGGGTGTGCATCCTCCATCCCCACCGACGAGGTTGCAGACTGGCTAACAGAGCGCGGATTCACTCGAAGAGCGCAGTGTCCGCTCTGTGCCCACCCAGGGGCTTGGCTTTGTCCCCATCCTCCCCCGAAAGAAGCAAAGAGCAGGCCTAAGGCAAGAAGGGAGCTGAGATGCAAAGCCAGGCAATCGGCAGTCTCCTGTCCAGGATGGGAAGTCTGCCTAGCCCTATGCTCTGGGAAGCCAAACGAACCCTGGGTACCTACAACCCTAATGGCAGAGAGGGTTTTGTACAAATACAGATGAACAATGTTATATCGAATACCCAGGTTTCGAGTCCGTTTCTAAAACTTTTTTTTTTTTTTTTTTTTATAAGTAGGTATTATTTAAAGCTTCCCTTTGGAAAGGGGTAAATACTACACTGAAGATTTAGGACACCTGGGAAGTTTGTGACAGCAACACCGAGCCCAGCACACGCGGCCTTTTGCCGGGAGCCAAGGGTGGTGCAGCGGGAGCGGCCGGCGGCCCCGCTCGCCCTCTCCCGCTCTCTCCCTGTGTCCCCTCGGCGCGGCCGGCGGGGGCGGGGGATATCCCGGGCGGACCCGCTTCCCGCGCCGGGCGCGGGGAGGTCTCCTCGGGTCGGGGGAGGAGGGGCGGCGCCGCGGCGGCCGCGCGGGGGCGCTGCTGGCCCTGCTCCCGGCGCTCGCGCTGCCCGTGCCGGCCGCGGCATTCCCGCTGCCCGCTCGGCGCGCAGCGGCCGGGAATGGGGGAGCTGCCGCCGCCGCCGCCGCCGCCGTGCCCGCGCCCCGCGGCTCCGGCGCCGCCTCCTCCTTTCTCGGCCTGAAGCGCGCTCGCACTCGTGTATCCCGGCGGGGAAGGGGCCATGGGCCGCCTCCCCGAGGCGCGGCGGCTGTGAGGCGGCCGGCGCTCGCTCGGGCAGCCGGGGGGAGGCTGCCGGCTGCCGGCCAGCCCGCGCCGGGGAGGGGAGTGCCGCTCGCAGCCGGCGGCGGGCGCGCAGGCAGCACCTCGGTGCCGCTGACTCGGGGGTGCCTCTCCCGCCCGCGGCGGTGCATGGATGCGCCATGGCCACGCTGGTGTGCCGGGTGCAGCTGCTGGATGACACCGACCCCTTCAACAGCACCAACTTCCCCGAGCCCACCCGGCCGCCGCTGTACACCTTCCGGGAGGACATCCCGCTCGCCACCCAGCTGGCCGGGGTGCACCGCCTCCTCCGCGCCCCGCAGAAGGTACCGGGGAACGGGGAGTGGGATGTGTGCGTGAGGGCACCGGGCGGAGGGCAGCGGCCTCCCCGCATGAGCCTGGCAGCGGGGAACAGAGGCCGGCGGCGG
Source organism: Amblyornis subalaris (assembly GCA_018881555.1). Classification (NCBI taxonomy): domain Eukaryota; kingdom Metazoa; phylum Chordata; class Aves; order Passeriformes; family Ptilonorhynchidae; genus Amblyornis; species Amblyornis subalaris. The sequence goes on along the minus strand of JACAXG010000001.1, from coordinate 32,515,536 downwards.
CCCCCGGCCCCTGCGGGCGGCAGCCCGGGCTCCGCGCACGGCGGCAGCGCTGCCCCGCCGGCTCCCGTGCCCCCGCCGGCGCTATCCCTCGCCCCGGCAGTGTCGGCATTTCCTTAAGTCCTGGGGGATGGCGGAGGGGTTCCCCCCGCTGCTCTCCTGTGTGCCCAAACGCCCTGAAGGGCAGCTACCGCCTCTGTTTTAGCTGTAGCTGCTTCACGCTATCCTCAGGAGAAGAAAAATCTCATCAAACCTAAGCCCAAGTTGGTACGCTGTGCCTGCCCTTCGCTAGCGGTGTCTGAGTATCTGGGGATACTGCGGGATAAGGTGGTGTTGCGGGCCAGCCGGGCTGCGCCGAGCACGGTCGCGCCGGCAGGACCCGGGCTTTGCCGTGGTGAGGTTTAATGAGCTAGGCAGTTCCAGACGGGGCTTTGGTAAAAATAGCAGCGTCTGCTGCCCTTGAAACAATCGGTGCTATTAGTCCCTCTTGCGAAGAACTGCAGCATGGCCCTTGACAAGTCTTACCTATCTCTTCTTGCATGCTTCTTCTAATACGTGTGCTGGCATCTGTAGCTCTGCCCTTGAAGTCAGGCACCCGGGCATTATCCTTGAATTTTTCGTTTTCAAAGCAATGCCATTGATTGACGTAATAATAATGTCCTTTCATTATTATCTTGTATCTGCACATTAGTTCTGCAGAGTGCACCGAAGAAAAAAGAAAAAAATGCCCACTTTTTTTTCTCCCCTACAAAGTAAAAGTTGTAAAACTTTTATTTGCTCTGTGATGAAGTGGGAGGAAAATACTCTCTTAACATCGCTTGTATTATGCTCATGGGAGCTTGCGGAAGATGACAAAGGGCCGTGTGTCCCCTTAGATTTAAGGATATCCAAAACTCCATAAAAGTATTTCAGAGAAAAGCTCGTGTAGGAGACAGAAGTTTTGCATTTGTAGAACGGTTTCTCACATAATAGTTGCCAAGGATACAGCATCCAGTGAACAGAGCTCTGCCTAAAGCACAAAAACTTTGGAAGCTCTTGGTGCGCTGGGTCAATTCTGTTTTCATGTGCTCAGTCGTCCCCAATTCAGAGAGTGGTCCCATTGTTTTCAAGGGAGGCTTTTATTTTTGGAGTTAGAGCTAATTAAAAGAAAGGCAGGATGGATTCTGACACTTAATGAAGTAAATAGAGAGATAGTTTAAAATCTGGATCTAGAGTTAAGAGGCAGTTTAAAATCTGGATCTAGAGTTAATTCATCCTCATTTTCAAGGGTATTTGACTCTGTTGTGTTTTGCTTTGCTTTGAATACTTTCCTGGCAATTTTTTGTAACTTTGTACTAACACCACCACCTCGTTTTAGTGTCTTAGGAGCCACCCAAAATCCATGGGCACTTTTATATGCTTGACTACTGCCCAGCGTTTCTGTGTGCAGCATTTCTCAAGTTTAATAATGTTTGGAAAGTGGACCTGCAGATTTTGGATGAGAGATGGCCTGAGTCCCTAGAGGTGCTGTAAACCCGGCTATTGAAAGATAGGTACTCTGCTAGAGGCAAGTCCTGGCCCAGTGCTTTGTTAATTTGAGGTTCTGGCTCTTCGAAATATTTTGTTTCTGTTGTAAGGGTGTGGGCAGGCTCATTGAAATCTGCTTACATGGTTACAGTTACCTTTGTGTTTGCAAAGCCACTGCCTGTTTCTAGAGTGCCTTAATTACGTCTCTTGGCTCTCTCTTGGCTTCTACAGAGCAAAAAAAAAAAAAAAAAAAAAGTATTAATTAGACTTGTTTACCTTTAGTCATGATACTGAAAGTATAGTTCTTTGCACTTGCAGTTAGGGCAGCATTTCTGTGTTTGGCATTACATCTTTGTGCCTGTGATTCTGTAGAATCAACTGATTTGTGTTGCTTTCTTCCATTTTCTTTTTGGAAGGTGGGAGATATTCTTTCTGCAGCTATTCCTCAAGACTGTTTTCACCTGGTCAATAAAAGATCACCGCATTAGTTAACTGAGGAGAATTTTGCTCCGTTTCACCCAGAGATCAGGGCAAACTCTTTGATCTCAGAGGAATGCAGCTGTCAAAGCAGAGCATAGGTTGAAATTCAGGTGTCAGTTCACATTGACACATCTGAGGTTTGATTGATTAATTACTTTGAAAATTAGTGAGCTAATGGATTGATGGTCCATTTAGTATCATCAAGGTGACTAGCGCAAAATATCTTGAAACAGACTTAGGAGTTTATAGCTCAAATGGTGTCCCTGTCCATGGCAGGAGGGTTGAAACTTTAAGGTCTCTTCCAACCCAAGCATTTCTATGATGATGATGATAAAACGCATAGTAACACCAATGTCTAAATAATTCCTGAAATCATATAAACTGTTGGTCTTTTTGCCAGCAAGTGTGAATGATCAGTGCTAGGTTTTTTCCCATCAGGTTTTAAGTTGTCATCTCTTGACTTGACTTGAATATTCACTTATTCTCTGAACAGAGATGCCAACTTGTTGCCTTCAAATCACTGGATGATTTGTACATCTTGTAGGTGATGTACTGCTGTGGGAAGTACTTGAGGGGATGAAGTCAGTTGCAGGAATTCAGCTCACTTCTGTGGGGTCAGATTTCGCCATTGCTGTCTTGAAGTTAGTAGTGACAACAGTGTAGTGACGATGGTATTTTTGTAGTTAGTAAAGCAACTTGTATATTGCAAATCATTGTAAATTAAACATTATAAACATTTATTAAGAAAACCATTAAAAAGTAAACGAAAAATGCTTTGACATTTTTGTGTGGCATATGCTTGCTGTCATAGTATGTCATTAGTTGCTGTTTTCTAACTAACAGATGTTCTAGCTTGACTCCAAAGCACAGGATTTCTTCAATCCAGTTCTTTGGAAGTACAACTCAATTTCACATGTTGATATTACTACTTCTTCTCTTTAAACTTACAATTTTACTTGAGTCTGGATGCAGGTCTAGATCTACACGGTGTCTTCTGAGCAGCAATGTTTTTAGATCCTTATGGAAGTTTGCAGTGAAGTTAAGAAACTGAGTTCTGTGAATAATGTCTGGGATGGTCTTTACCACCCCGAATAATGTGAAGCACCTAAGCTGGCTGGCAGGGAAAATCGGTAAGAAAAGTGTGTGCAATCTTTCTTTCACTGGGAATTGGGTGCCTAATTGTATCCTTCTCCCTCATTCTTTTTCCCCTACTTCTCTCTGTGCGCATACCTTTCCCTACATCCATATCTCTGAATGCAGCAGCTTGCTGTTCATTGGGTTGTGCTCAGTTCTGCCTGGCAGGCACAACACTGAGTCTCATGGAGCAGGGCACTGCCATCAGGAATGCTTGTTTTGGCTATCCCGCATGGTTTTGGATGATTTGGTCCTAGATGGTAACACACCATCTTAGTTGACAGTGCAATGAAGTACCACAAATTCTGTTACAATACTTTTAGGCACATCTACAAAGTCCTGCTGAGTAACTATGCCACGTTGGAGAGCTTTTGTGGGTTGCTTATATTGATTTGGCTGCCTAAGGTGCCATTTTGAATTTGGCTTTTATTGTTTATGAGGATTTTAGGTCACTCTTACTGTCTGTTGCATGAAAAAGAGCTGGAATCTAGTCTGGACTCTGACTTCAGATGTCCCTTTTGCCCATTTCTGTGAACCTTGGGAAAATTCAGAACTGGGTCTAAATTTGTGGCTCAGGCCTGTTGCCAGTAATGCTCTTTGAATCTAATTCGGTACATTGGGTTTGTTGGTTTTGAATTGCTTTGAGTTACTTGATACTTACGACTTGCTGACATAGGGTCGCTCAGGAGAGCAGCTATATATACATGGCCAATGTCAAGTGCTGTGCTTTTTTTAGAGATCTTCTTCATTATAACTTATTCACATAATTACAGCATGCTGAGTATGTTGCCATAGTCTGTTTTCACATCCCACAATAGTGTTCAGTTTTGGGGCAGCTCTGTAAGAAATACATCTTTACGATAATGTAGGACATCACGCTGTCTAATCTATCAAGAAAACATAATTGAAACACTATGTGTAACAATGGAAAACAAAACAAAAAAATCTCTCCGTGCATATGATGTCCTGGTGGCGATGGTGGAAAGGAGAGTTGTAGTGACATAAGGATAGTTGTTTTGACCTCCTGTTCCCTCTGAGAAAACTGGAGGCAACTTCTGTGTTTAAATCCCTTCTAAGAATTTGTAATTAGGAACAGTGTCATTCAGAAAACAGTGGTATAAGCAAATAAATCCAATGAGCACTAGAGAGATTCGGGAGTTTCATTCATAAAGAAGCTATCCACATTTCCATCTTCAGCTGCTGTCATTTAGCCCTAGATTAAAGCCAGGGCGGACTCTGAGGCATGGTGTGATGTAAACTGATAGCAGGGGTTGTTCTACTGGTTGCGTCCTGGCATGGAGCTCAGGTCTGGCATTGAGCTCTGTGCCAGGCTATATCCTGGCATCAGGCTCAGATTTTCTGAGAGCAGTAAACCTACCAACTGGCTCCTCTTCCCTGTGTTTCCTTGGCATTACGTAATGCCTTGGTGGATAGAGGCTAGGCAGAAACAGAAGAAAGTATGGTTTGCGTCCTGATCCTTATGGAAGTACTGGTAAATAGAGCAAGCGTTCTCTGAAGAGAGAATTTTTGCGGTAGTCATTACGCCTTTAATGGGAGCTGAAGAATAGTAGATTAAAACAGGAATATTATCATTGTCCCAGGGAAAATGAACCCACACACAGGGGAAACTGGCTGATATTTTCTGCAAGTGTCACTGCTGAGGACTGGGAAATATTTCAGTTGAGGGCTGTCAAGACACACAGGTCTTTCATATTCTCCCTGAGGCAGATGGACATCAGCCTTTTTTTCATCCTTCGAGAGAAGAGGGGAATTAACATGCTGGTTGTTTCCAACAGGTTTCCGAAGTATTCTGACTCCAGTCAAGTATTTCTGGAGCTGACAAATTCCCCTGCTCCAAGAGATTGACCCTGTAGTTGTCGTGTGTGCTTGAAATTTATGGGGAAGTATTTATGAGGGCAGAGGGAGTGTGATACTGCTCTGTCTTCTGACTTGAAAGCACAAGCTGCATCAGAGCCCTGTGTGAAGAACTCTTTTCTGGGGGAGTATAAACACCCACCCAAAAGCACAACTGTGGAAAGCATCTTGGTCTCCAACAGTTTATGGTCTTCTGCGGGGTGGGCCTTCAAAGGAGAAGGAATACCCGTAGAACAGATACAAAGTAATTGTCAAATGCTGGGCTTTACCTCTGGCAGTTTAAGGTAAGATGCCTTTGAAGTTCTTGCAAGGTTCTTCTGACAAGTTATGGTTTGGACAAGTTGTAGTTCAGTTCAGTTTTTTGATCTAGGCTTAAAGGCTGTGTTGTAAATGCAGGGGCACAGATTTACCCCAGAGATTCAATTCCTGGCTTTGACTCTTCTCTCTTGCAAGTCGCTCAGTTTGGCTGATCACAGCTGAAGAGTCTTTGTAGAGCTCCGTGTCAAGAATGATGGGAGGGAGTGTGCTGGTAGTTCTCAGGATTCCACTAAATTTTTAAATCACAGATTGGTCAGATGCAGCCTCTGGAAACTTGCATTACCCTGTGCTTCCTGGAGGTTCTTAATCAAACAAAGGAGATTAATAGGAAGAAGTCCGACCTTGATGTTATTCTACCACAAATCTCATACTTGCAGTTACAAATTTTTATGTTTTCTCTCAAAACCAGTTTGTAGATACCTCATTTCATCCAACTTCTTTTTGTATGAAGATTACTAATGGATTCACTGAGCAAGAGACTAAGATGACCTCAGTTCATATCTGTGTTTCAGAAATGTGGGACTTGGCGTATTGCAATCTCCTTCCTGTGTTGTTCTAAATAAGAACAAAAGTTCTCACTACTTCTAGGAAGAGTTTTCTCTTGCCAATGCATCCACAGCCATCCTATCTTGTCAGTAATTAGGGTCTAAATGAGAGGCCATTTTCTTTGTGCATGGTCTCACTCACTGGGTTGTGGCGCTGAGTGTTACAACCCTTGTGCAAATGTATGCGAGGCAGCTGGGCTGCAAGTCGCCCATCCATCACTTTTTCGCTTATGACAACCCTACTTGGTTTTACAGTCCACTTCTCTGGCTGGAATTCAGCCAGGACAGGTTGGTACTGCTACTCTTTCAAAACGAGTTTTGTATTTTTAAGTGACCCCAAGGGGTGGCTGTACAGCTCCTTTGATAAATGCTGCTTCAGTAGGCTGTACCCATGTGCTAAGATATTACTTCATTACCAGCTCAGAGGAAAGAGTGCCAGCTACTTACACTTCTGTCATCACTTTCCTCACAACCTGGATTGCGTTATATTAATATTAACTTTATATTGTATTACAGTTATTAATAAGACAGTAAGGAATGTTGTTACATATTTTTAGCAGAGGAGCAAGTTGGGACAATAGTAGCAGTGAGCTCTCTAGTAGGCCCAGCTACCTAGAAACATCTGATATATGAAATTATTGAAGTAAAGTTGAGCAAGGCTTGAGCATTCACTTTCCACGTCATCAGCTTAACACACATATATGAAAAAAATGCATTGCAGTTTTACTTTAAAAGAAGTAATTCTGTCATTCCCAGCATTTTAAGGATGCTTAAAAAAAAAAGCTTAGACCTTTTCCTTTACTTTCAGTATGACTACTTGACTTTAGTAGTCATACTTTTCCACTGATCCTCTATCTGTTTTGTGAGGAAGATATTTATTTCAATTACAAAGTCCTGAAAAATTGCTAATTTTGGTCCTGCATGCCTAGTTGCTATTGTTAAACATGGGCAATGCATTATTATTAATCTTTTGGTCATATCGATCATCATTTTACATGGCAGTGATCGTTAGGCTGAACAGCAAAGATGGGGTGACTGTAAAAGCAGCTTTGTCTTTATTTAGTTGTAGTTCTAGAGTGGTTTTTATGATAAAGTATATATACTTAGAAAAATGAAACTTGGACGGTGTTGATTTGTGTTTACTAACAGTCAAATTCTTGTGTTTATTAACAATTAAACTCTTGATATCAGGATTATAAGAAGAAGGTGCATAAATAAGCAAGTTGTAACACAAAGTCAGGTATGTGTGATTACATGCAGTAGTGGAGGGTTGTGTATGGTTTGCAGCGTTATGTTTGTCAGCCACAAAAATAGTAAACTGTATCTCGTGCAGTTGTGTTGCTTTAACTTTAGTGATACAGATAAAACAATATATTTTTCCTCTTGTACACGGCATGCATTTAGAATAAAATTGCAGATTGCAAGTATTTCCGTATTTCCCTTTTTAGGAAAGAAATAAAGTTTGCCTTCATCTTGGTTTCTGTGTTGTCTTCTCTTCTAGAAGCTGCACACTATGCCAGTTAAACAGATAGTTTTAAGTAACTTTGATATTGATTAAAAAATAAAAATGAGAGACTTTTCAGTGCAGTTCTTTGAAGCTAGTTGCTTCAAATTTACTAATGAGCCCTTCAACCTTTGCGAGTGAAATTGAGAAGATAAGTATTTTCTTTAGAATTGTAAATATACTATTGCAGCCACAAGTAGCAGTATCAGAGGTAAAGCAGCTGCTCTGGCCGCTGGTGAGATCCCTGGGGATTTTGTGTCTAGCTTTTTTTGATGGCTGTGTTATTGGCAAGGGGAAGATGAAGTTCCTGGACTCTGTCTGGTGGGGTTTCTCAGCATGTTTGACGTGAACCCCCTGGCATGATTTGGGGGCTGGCAAAGAAGGCACTTGTAGCTCTCATAGCTGTGCCAGCCAGGTTGCTTATCTAAGGGTCATATGCCAGGTAAAGCTAGTTGAAAAAGCACATTGTGTCTACTTTCTCGTTATTGCAAGGCTACTTTACAGCAGGGCTTGCAAGGAAAGACCATAATAGTGGAATGTACAATCAGGAAACCAACAGGAATCTCATCTGTGCTAGTGAAATGCTAAATGGGGACTTGTGCCTGTTTTTTGCCAATGTGGAATGAAAGTTCTGAATTTTCTCCAAGCACCAGTGATGAACCCGTTCTAGCTATGGGGTAGACATTAATAGACTTCTAGTACTTGGAAAGACTTGGCATTTTATGGGAAGCGAAGAAATTGAAAAAACTACATATCTATCCTGTGTTTATAACCATACTGCAGCAGCTGGCCCTGGAGCATGACCTTTGACTCCACACACAAAGGGTTGTTATTTTCCCCTTCAGCTCTAGCATTGTGAGGGACTTGGCTTACGAAAATCTTCAGTCCTCTGCCCTCTTTATAGGAGGTCTTGGTGTCTCTGTTAGGGAAGACTCTTCCAGGTTTGCCAGGCAAAGAATTAAGGATACCTGTTTCAGATTCCTGAAATTGTGAGGTTCGTCTGTGCTGCCCTGTTGCACAGGCAGGAAGGACCTCTTTGTCTGACTATTGTCTGTCAAGAGTGAGTGAACTTGTGGAATTTTCTTTGTGTTTTGGTGTGGGTTTACTTATTTTTCATAAAGTTGATCACCTTCAAAAGGGTGCAAAGACTGGAAAGTTGATAGTGGTGAGTGCCAAAGGGATGCAGATTCACATATGTCTGTTTAAGGAAGTGTGCTGGTCCTAAGGCTGGTGCTTTCTGAATTTCAGAAGTTCCCCTCTTGAGACACACTTCATCGAACTCCTTTAGGCATCTTTATAAGAAACTGTAACATGATTTGAAAACGGGTGTGTTTTGAAAAACTATGTACCTGAGCAAGAAAAGGTGCTGCTAAATTACACTATTTGTGCTTTTCAGTGTCTACATGTGTTCTTTTTGTGTTTTCATTGTTCTTTATTTCAAGTACCTTATCATGCTGCTGACTGAATCGAGCTTCAATTATAAATGCAAGCAGCCTGTAACTTTCCAGTGACTACAAGTAAGGTAGGCAGGCTTCATTCACAAGCAGAAAAGCAGGATATAAATGAAATGTGATATTTTATTTCAGACAGACTTGACGGATTTATCCTGTATTAGCATTCTGAATGATTAATGTGTTGCAATGATCATTGCTGGTCACAGTTGAAGGACTCTGATCTTACTGTGATTTTTTTGTTCTGGTGTGATTATAATACATGAGGTGTTTTTGTCTGTGATTGTACAAGGCAGAAAGAAATACAGCTCTTCTGAGTTTAGTATCCATAGCTTCGTTTGCCTGTGACCCAAGCACTCCTTTCATGTCTTATGCAGCCTTTATAATGTAGTCTTCATTATTTTTGCTTGGTTTTGTCCCCAGCAAAGTTCTGTTCTTTTTGCACAGAAGTGATGATGAATTACTGCAAGTAATGAATTTAGATTTGTTATACTTGCCTTGTGGATAGTAACGTGCTCTTGTTTAGATGCTGATTTCAATTGTTGTTTTCTTAGCCTAATTAAAAAGTCAATTTGTCTGCAGTTTTGTTTCAGCTGCTGTATGGTGGATTTACTGGGAGTTATTCTGCCTTATGTATGCATTACTRTAGTTAAGCTGCTTCTAGACTGAATTTTGGCTTGGGAAGGAAAATGAGCCATCTTTCTGACAAAGCTGAAAGTTGTGGGAGAAAGTGGTGGAAGAAAATCCTGATCTTTTAGAAGTTAAAGTATAGTTGCTGAGACTTAAGCTGTGTTTCTCAGTTAAGATGCTGAATTTATGTTAAGCCTAGCGTGTGCCCCTATCTTTGAGATTCTGAACTTATTATTCAGAGACTCTGAATATGGGTTTTTTGGTGCCTTCATTTCAACTCACTAAAGAGAAGTGGCCAGCACTCAAAAACGTGCCCTTTGCAGAAATGGCCACCTGTAGTAAGTTTGAAATCTGGAAGCTTGTTATAATGGAGTGAATTATCTCAAGATACAGAATTCTTTCTTTGCTAATTAGATGTGTCTTTATTTATATGTGTGTTTAGCTTGAAAGTCTTCAGAATATGTGTATGTTCCTTGTAGTTTTTTCTGTCTCTCATCAAGGGGTTCAAATGAAGCATTTCCTGATGCTCATTTGTACCAAGATGAAAAGGAAGAGGATACTGTTTAGGCTGGTTTTCAGAAGTTGTATCAGAAAGGATTAATGGTGCCGGTAATGAAATGCAGCCATACACTTCCTCACATCATTGATTAGTATCCAGCCATAGCTGTAGTGTATGAAAGTCATTACTGTTTGATAAGTCATTTAACTATATCCTAGAGAGTAAGTGATTGCATTGTGCTGTCACCTTTTTTGTTTTCGTAGCCTCAAAGCATTAGATCCTATAGGTCCTAAATATGATGCTGTCTGTTACACAGCAAGGTTCTTCTTTTTTTTTTTCCCCTCTCCCATTTTTTTTTCAAATGTCTGTATAGTTGGAGGGGAAAAGTCTGAAAATATGACTCCTGAAGATTAAAAACCCAGCGAGAGTGTAACATTTTTAATTAAGAGTTGGCACTCGAATGTGTAAAAATATATTGGCTTGAAGATTTTAAATAATTTTTTCAGTGTTATGAAAGTTATTTAAAAGCATCCTTGCAAATGTAACTGCTACCTCAGCACAAGAGTTGAGGAGAGCGCAGGATGAGGACAGAGTTGTCTCCTTGCTGGCAGCATTCTCAGGGAGGGATTGAAGGGGGCTGCTTAGCATTGAGGAAGCTCAGGCATCTGAACAGCTGCCAGTGAAGGTAGAAGGATATTGATTTTCAAGGTTGCCAAAATGTTGTCTGTCTTTCATAAGCGCTAAATCGTATTGGAAGGAATTGGGGTAAAACTGTCGTTTGTTACAGGTTTTCCTGTGCGGACCATTAATAAAGATGGGCAAGATGCGAGCGTGCGCTCTGCCGGTGAAGACATCGGCTACCACGGGGCAGCTGCCTGTCTAGCGCCGCTCCTCCCAGCATTGACTCCAGCTCACCACCACGTTCCCTCGACAAGTTTCAACATGTAATTGCATTGGCCTATATACAGCAACGTGGCTGTCTTGGGCTTTAATCCTAGCCATTGTAAGAGTGCTGATTGAATTGCAGGCTAAAAATAGGCTGTACTCAGACACGCTGTGTGCTATCAGTTGCACTCTGCTTTGGCAGTCTGTTGGTAACATGACATAATTAAAAGTTGACAAAGGCAATAGGCAGAATGCTGTCCAATGATTTCTAGGATTTCATGCTTGAAGAAGGTATTTTCTTAACTTGATGAATTTGGCTCACATGGTTACAGCTCAAATAAGCAACCTACTATACTATTCTTCGATAGTTCTGGTAGGCTGTTGAAAGAATGTCCTTGCCTTAAACCCATTCTTTAGATTGATGTTGCTTCTGTGGGAAAACCACTGGTAATAGACCATAGCATTTGGAAATCATTACAGCTAGGTGTGATTTGAGTGACAAAAGGGAGATTAGAAATATTTTTCAGTGCAGTGTAAGTTGAGCTATATTTACTTCCTTTATGTTATTATGGTTTGTCACTGATATTCCAACAAATATTTCAGAAAGATGTATGCAGCTGACAAGAGGGAAATAGCTTACTATCTTGTGAACAGTCATCAGCTAGTGTTATTTTAAGAAGTTTCAAGGGAGATTGATTAAAATTATGCTCTCATGTTCTTCATCCACCAAATTAGATTTCTTGAAATAAAAACAGTAATCTAAATGTCTGAGATAATTAAGCACTAATTCATAAGATATGGTTTGAAGAAGTAGTCAAAAGGAAAAAACCCAGCCTTTTTCCTCAGTGAATTCCTCTGAAGGAGCTAACATGGGATGAAGGCTGACAAGTACTCAGTCTCTGTGTTTAGTTGTTAAAATCAGGGAAGGGAAAATAAGCTACAAATAATTACTGTAAAAAGATTACTTTCTTGGACATTTCTGTGTATATGTAGACGCAATCAAAGAAATATTAATCCTACCTTTGTTTTCTCATATTGGTTATTTGTCCATTTCTTCATAGTAAGTCAAGACTGAAGTGTGTTCTGTAGGTGAGTCATAGGAGGTTAATATTGAAGTCATGCCCATGTGGTACTTTTTAAGAGGCTGGCTGTTGGACTGATTTCACGCTATATTTCCGTGTGGCTGCTAATAAGTTGTATGGTTCAAGTTATTTCTGAAGGCAGATGTCTGAGACAACCAAAGACTGATGGAGTAGGTGATGATACATGAGAATTAAAACAAGAGGGAAGGTCTATAAAGCTTTCCTGGCCCAGAAACAAGAATACAATCATAAACAGGTTGCTAGCCCGATTTAGTATCTCGTGTAGACTGCACTTAGTCACTTGTAACTTTGTGAATAGGTGTTACATTAAGATATTTTGTAGGAGAATCTGTTCTAGCAAACCAAATCCCTTGTTTATTTTTGTGTATCTCTGTTAAATATTGATGAGGTTTGTTATGAGAAGTTGTAATTAGCTACTTGAGTAAGTCTGACTGATTTGGCATGAATGTTCTTACCATAGCCTGTAACAGCATAGTTGTGTGAACTTGTGCCTGTCCTACGAGGGAATTTGACTCATGTTTGCTGTTGCAGTGGAACCTGTTTTAGCTTGATTGTAAAGCTGTCACCACTGGGCAATGACCTGAGTGGTGCTCATATTAGTGTCGGCCTTTATGAGCTACTAATGGAAACGGAAAACCATATTTACTTAATCAGATGCTATTGAAGCTAATTACTGTATTTAGTTTGTTTTTCTTGTGGAGAAGGGAGGTGAGTGCAAATCCCCAACCACAGAATATTTATACAAACACATGGAGGTGTTTGGGCAATTACAAAGGCCTGTGTAGCAAATCAGGCTATATAGTGCTGTGTCTCATTCTTCCTACCCTTTCTGCTTTTCAGCATTGCAGCCTGTGCCATACCAGAAGGCACACACTCAGCTTGAAACTGATGTGGGTTTGTGGGTTGCTGTGAGTCAACCTCCTCAAGGAGACAGATTTTGGTCATTGATGATAACTACTTGGTTACTCTTGATGGGTGGAACCGTGGTGATGGGCATTTTGTCCATGGGACAACTGTCTTGAGTAACCAGGGCCTGCTCCTTTCTTGCACGGCAGGTAACAGAGGAAGGAAACGAGCCTGGAGAAGGTCTGTACTTGTTCAAGAAAAGCACTTATTTAAAACCCAGAAATAGCATTGTAATTGCTTGATTCTCAGAAGCAGTTTCTGGAGGGCCGTGTATAAAAAGGGTGTGGCTGTAACCTCCAGTGCTGACAAAAAGAATAGCAAGTAATGCAATTACATTTGAACTGTGCAGTACAACCTAATGTTGAAAGCCTTGTATACTCCTGCCCATATTCCTGAGTTACAGTTGGGAAACACTGTTACCTGCAGAGGTGCTTGCAGTGGGTCACATAAAGATGACTTGTTAATTTTTTAAGGTCACTGAGTGAAGAGCTTCTGTTTGAAACAGAGGAGAGTTGAAGCTTTGAAGCCCATCAGTGTAGAAGGGCAGAACTGGTAGAGCTACTACGCTACAGCAAAAGGAAAAACCAAACAGAACCCTTGTAATACAGACAAAGCCTACCTCACCCTTGGATGCACCTGTACATGGCATAATGAAGAATGCAAAACAAATTTTATTTCCTGTATCAAGTCTTGGAAAATAGCCATTTCGTCTTCCCAGAGACACGAGAGGTTTTGGAGCAATGAGCATTGTCTCTTTGGGTTCAGGAATGAGTGGGTTGGTAGGGAAGAGCAGTGCCTGGAATTCCAGGAGAAACGTATCAGCTGAATGTCTCCTAATGGCAAAATTGGCATGAAGCTAAAATACCAACATTACTGCTGCAGATTATAGAGTTAATGTTTTGTTTATGCAGTTTTCCTTTGAATGTTGTATTATGCCCTTAGCATAGTCTCCTAGAGTCATACAAAACAAAGTACTAAGCTGATGAGCAATCTTTCATTGGCACTTTGTTTGTTCTGGTTCAGGATAAAATAGGTTTGTACTTAATCTATTATTTTATGATTTGGAGGCAGGGGAATTATTTTGCCATCTTTAAATTCTTCAGGCTTTTGTAAATGAAAATAAGGTTAAAGAAGTATGTCTATTGCCTGGAAAAAAATATGAAGTCTATCCAACTTCCCTGAACCAACTGTTATACTTCAGCCTGCCCCTGAGAAAACTCACAACTCATTTCACAAATGAGTTGGTATCCAGGTTTTTTATTTGTCTGGAGGAAAAATTATATTCATGTTGTGGTCTCTTCAGAGTCAGAGGAGCAAGTGTCTAAAGTTRCTGTGAGGAAAACTGCCTTTTTACTGTATCTTAGGTGAAACGTGTAAGCTATAGTTTTAGTTTCCTAGTTCAGTGTACTAAAAATACCCAGTTAGTGCAATAAAACTGTATCTAGATGGACTCTTTTGTCTCAAGTGTAAACCTTGTGTGTTTGAAAGTAGTTAGTTGAAAGCTTGTTGGAAAAGTTTTTGGGATGAAAAGTTTTACGGAATTTGTCAGGATAGTCATGTCAGTACCTGCTTAAGCAGCTGATTTTTCAATGGGACTCTTACCAATGTTCAGTTTCCTTTGCCTGAAGGGATCTCTCTCTCCATTCCTCACCTCTCAGGAGAGGGCTGTCGTTGTTAAATGTGGACCATTCCATATTTGTCTTAAAAATAGAAATCCAACATACAGGACAGTAGTGATGTTTGACAATATGACTCAGGCTGCAATCACCCTAGTTTTGGCATGTTCAATTCTATCATTCACAAAGGGAAGGTGTTAATGAGACTTGCCTTGGGATGTACTTTTTTTTAATGGGCTTAAGAGTCTTCTGACTGCTGTGTTTCCTGTTAGAATGTTATTGATATTTGAAATTATATTAGTGAATAAGAACTTGGTTTAAAAAGCTATATTTTTCTCATTCAATTTAAGTCATTTAAATTGAAGAAAGTAAAGAAGGAACATATAAATGGGAACCTAAACAAAAATATCATATTAAACTTCTGATTTGAGAATAAGATTCTTTTGAGCTACCTTCAGTTTTTGTGAAAGACCATAGAAAATGAATGATGGGAAGATGTTTGTTTGCAAAATACTTGCTGTTGAAGGAACACACCATGTTGGCATATCTAGTAAGAGACTCTCTAGATATGTAAGGTGCTCTCAGTAGAAATATATTTTAGTTAATTTTAGTCTTATTTAACAGATTGTAACAGGCCAGTTGTCAAAGGTGGGGGTATTTTCTCCATGCTCTTGATGACAGTGTTGGCTAAAACTTTGACTCCAGACTTCACAATAAGTACTTTTGGTATTTTCCTGTGTGTCTCCATAGCACAGTGGTGAATGACTGGTACTTGGAAGCCATTTTTCTTCTTGCTTAGTTATCTCCACTGAGGTTTTCTAGATATGGGTCAGAGGAGGCATTTTTCTTGGAAGTTTGAATCATCTGGAATTGGAACAATGGACCGTGACTATGGCCTTAACATGCAGCTCAGCTGGGCTCTCAAATGTTATTTTTCCAAGAGCTCTTTATAGTGAATTAATGGCTTAAACAGTAAGTTTCTGTGGTAACACTATCCTTGTGTAAATTACAGTAATTGTTTTATTTTCCAAACCCAAGGTACTTCTTTCAAATTTATTGTAGATATCATTTGGCTGCTGAATGAACATTTAGTGCCCTTATGCATGCTTTATTCTGCTTTTTCTTGTGATTATGTACTTCTGTTGTCTCTTACCCCTTTGTTAGTGGCTTTTGATCATGCTGTCAACATAAAATAAGAATAAACAGCCTCTGGTTTGTACTTGTTTGTTGAACCTGATTGTTCTTCTGGTTTTTCTTTTTCCTGGAAAAAGTAAATACCCCTATTTGGTATTGCAATGGCTGTTTTGGCACAAGCCATCATTTAGGCTTATAATAAGAGTCATCCAGCAACTGCTAGAGGCTTTACATGAAATTTATTGAATTTTTAAAATATTGTTTTATATTTGCAAACAAATTAAATGCTACCAAAGAACACAGAACTATATGAAGCTGGACATGTTTAAGGGTAACTTAGCAGAGTGGGTTGTTGACCAAAACCTTCCCAGCAAAAGATCAACCATAGCTAGTAGTGAACATAGATTCCTTTTTCTTCACATCCTATTGAGATTTCAGCAACCACTATGTCTATTCGAGCCAAAGAAGGGTCAGCTTGTTATCATGACACCGTTGTTTAGCAATCAGGTCTGACCCTTCTGGAAATTACTGAATGACTTGATTACACTCTTTGAAAGATGATCATAGTGTACCAAAAAGGTCTATGACCAGGGAAAAGAATCTCTTGAATATTTCATGCAAAATGTACCACTGTTCTCAAGTTGACTCGTGTCACCTGATGCTAAATCCCAACCAAGGCTGTAGTGGGAGGAAAGCATGGATACCTGGGTTAGCCCTTGGCTTGTTATGCATTTCTATGCTGAGGTTCTCTTATATGCCTTTGTGCAATGAGGCCCTCTGTGCCCATAAGCTGTATAAGCTTTGTTATTTTATGGAATCAGTTTTCTGGTTTGGTGTCTCACCAGACTGTGTGACTGAGAGCTGTTTCTGTCTCCCTTGCTTGAATGGTTGCCTTTGCTTAGCAGGGAACCCCACCACCCCTACAGCTCACAGGGCCATTGAGGTGCACAAATATCTTTACAATTTAGACCATGTTAGTACTGAGGAAGTACTGATGAAAAAGCTGCTGCATATGCCCAAAGCTGAAATCTTTAATCCACTGATGCTTAAGATTTCTGGGTGAGCCCTGTCTCACAGAGTGAGGCACAGGCTGGCCTCTGACTGCCTCTCCTGGAAGAGTTGACAGAAGACCACTGGGGACCACATCATGTGTTTAAACCACAACTCATGCTAGTGAAGTGAGTCTGCTAAAATTCAAATGAATTAAAAATCACCCAAACAAAACTGTAGGTGTTATTTAGCTTGATGTGGCTTTGCACCCTTGTCT